>MU225548.1:331755-383551 GCA_018584345.1 Thuja plicata
TATATATATATATATATATAAGTTCCTGCTTATCTTTTTAAGACCCTTTTGTTGTCCTTCCTGGTTCCCTGGCGAGGCGTGACATTCACATTACATGTTCCTAAAAATAAATAAATTGCTCCCTTTTAAAAATTTATGACACATCAACACTATAATTTGCATGCATTTTTCTTGAATTTTTCTTTGGAATATCAGCCTTAGGATTAGGTTTGTCTTAAATATCCAATTCAAAGGGTTGGACATACATGTAAGGTGGTTAAAGATGTATATATTGCATTAAACATTAGAAAATATGTAAATTTTGACTACGTTCTCCATTAGATTTCCAAATTTTAAGACACTAGTCTAAAAAAATTCTACAATAATGTGAATCTCTCACTTTTCTATACATTTATTTTTATATTTTCAATATTTTAAGGCTACGATCTCTAGTTTTTGAAATATTCAATTTTCTCTTAAAAAAATTTGTATAGTTTTTTCTATTATTTTTATCCCCTCATTCAAATTTGAAACAAATTATATTTTTGCATTCGAACATCCATTCCATATGGATTTTAAAATAATGATTAATTTTCACAAAATTAAGGGGAGAGAAATTAGTTTTTGAAAATTAGTAAAACATATTATATTTGTTAAAAATTATCCAAAAACTATGGCTTAAAATATGTATTTTTAGTTAAATTTTTAACGGAGAGATTTTGAAAATTTAAGATTTTAGAATGCACCAGATGTTGTATGTTATATTTTTCTAAGGAAAGCATGACCACTTTGTGTGCCCCACTATTCGACTATCTTAATCTCCACCATTAAAACTTTAATTTAAAATTTCAAGCGTTGAACACACAAGACATTGGGGGGAGATGGATTAGTTGTATAATAAAATTTTAAACTGTTTTATTTCTCCTTATGTTAAAACATTTACTTCATGTATCAACAACAATGTAACAATTACACAACAAATCATTCCCCACAATTGCACAAGTAAACACCAAATTTACATGGAAATCCCAATGAGGGAGAACCCATAGTGAGAATAATATCAGAATATAAGAATAATTTACACAAATGTTTTAGGGTTGCTACCCAAGGAAGCAACTTCTCGCTGGAGTAATGGTTTGATAGCTTTGTCAAAGGAAGTTCACTACTCCCCAATTATGACAACATTTAGACAAGGATGCTACAACCTTTGAATGACTTTAAAAATAAAAAATGAATGTCCACCACAATAACAATTTACCATTTGTAACCTTCAACACACTTCTTCCAAAAAAATTCAAACACTTATGAAAGTAGATACCTTCATCTCACTATTTGTTTGTAATCATTAGGAATTTCACTGACACAATTCACATCCCACCATGTTTAAAACTAATTTCACACCTTCTAAATGATTTTATCTTTCATTGAATCCCCCACAAACTCAAAAAATATTCTCCAAGTAGGCCATGATGAAAGGTATGAACATGAAACGTGTTGTCACCACATAGGTTTGCCTGAAACACTTGCATAGTGAAAGAAAACTGTAAGCAGACCAAGCCAAGGGATAAGAAGGAACCAAAATTACTGACGCACTTCTCCAACCTAGTGCAAAGCACAAATCAATGTCATAATTAAGTCAATTCAGGTAGACAACCACTTTCCTCTCAAACATCAATTCAATCACCAAAGAGTAAGTTAGAAAAGTATGAAAACATCATATGAACTAAAAAGGAGCATCTTATTGAATTTGGCAATATTCCAACACCACCCACACATGCATTCAAGCCAAAACAAGTTGGTACAAACAAATTGAACTTGAGAAACCTAGTTCCATGTACAAGTAGTGATCCAGTCTTGGGCTATAACATTTTGAATTATATTATGGGTACTCCTAAACATCTAAAGCGTGGAGGCAAGTGAGCTACTAAAAATATGAGAAATTTCCTCAAATTGACAGAAAAAAGAATAAAAAGTGGAGAAATTTAAAGCATTCTTATTTCTCTCTACAAATCATACCACTATCAGAATTGCATTCTGATATACAATCATCACTAACTTTCACTACAGAATGAATCAAGATATGAAACTTTAGATTTAGCATCTTCCAAGCTCTATGAAGATAAGTACCAATCCACATAAATATATCCTAAAGAATGAATAAATTTAGAGAAAATCCTTGAATGAGAGACATTATCATTAGCATAAAAAAAAACAACAGTTTAGGATATTTGATTAGTAATCATTTTGACCTTCATCATTAGGACATACATTAATGTCATCTACAACACATACTTCTCTTAGTTTTTAATCATTAGTTGACACTAACATACTACTCCATAGGTTATCATTAAAGACAACACACACATTACTGCAACATTGCATGTCAACAAAGATAACATACATACTATGTCTACCATAAATAAAAATTCTATGTCTTCAACAACCATCCTCATATGTGTTCAACAATCAGCTCTGTGTGACCAAAATCCATGTGTCTTCAATAACTAGCCTCATATGTCTTCAAAAATTATCTCCATGTGATCACCATCGTTATGTCTTTAATAAATAGCTTCATATTTCTTCAAAAATCAAATTCATATATATCTTCAAATATTAGCAACATACTTGATGCCATCTGCAGCAATCTACCATCTTCAATTTCATCTTGATCTTTTTTAGTATAATAGGTTAACAATCAAATCCATTAGTTTGACATTAATGATAATTTAATTGCATATGACAACAATCTTCCCCTTTTTCATTGATGGAAACATCCAAAGCATCTTCTCTCCCCCTTTGATATCAAGGGCGAAGGGCAAGGTGGTATCATCTAAATTTGCAATAAAAACATGCTCCTACTAACTATATCAATCCACTACACAAAATATTTTTTATCAAACTTACTACCTACTCCCCTTAAGACTTGGACTTTATATGTATAGGATAAAGATATACCTTGAAATTGTTAATGTTTGTAGCTTTGGTTTATTCTAACCTAAGTATTTGATATATCTCCTTCTTTAGATAAAATGAGAATTATATGTTATATACATTATCATTATACATTTGATGATCTTATTCTATAGTTATCCTTACTTGATAACTATGATAGTTATAATTGATAACTATCATAGTTATCATTATTGATAACTAATATGAGTAAAAGTAATATCAGTGATATAGTTGATATTGTTATAAACAATATCAACTTATCATAATTATTATGAAAAGTTGATTATGGTATCGACCAAAGCATAGGTTGATATTCTTATAAACTTTATTATAAGTTGATAACTATATAAACTTAATGAAAATGGTTGAGTTGATAATAGTCTTGATTATGGTATCGATCAAAAAATGATATTGCTTTATGTTGATTGTGGCATCGACTATGAAGCTGAATTATGATATTTGATTATTCATTATTGATAATGATATCATAGTGATTATCATTATCGATAATGATAATCATACTTAAACAATCATCAAATATTCATATAGACTTCATTATCATTATCAAACAAAGATGATACTATCATACGTCTTAACAAAAATGAAGGCCGATATAGACCGACTTGTGCATTCATTCAAGGAATCAGTGCTCGTCCAAAATTTCCAAAATTTGACCAGTTGAAGATGTTGGAATAATGGAATGGTGTGTATTGGGAGGGGAGGGATGAATTAGTACCCTTAAAACTTTTTATCAATTAACCCTTAACACTTTGTTCTTGCGTTACCGACGATAGATTCTTTTCTACCTTATGCATGTAATATCAAAACATAAACTTAATTGCATGTAAACATTCATAGAAACATTCATGAAATGTAAGTACACATGACACAAGAATTGGTAACACATAAAACCTTTGTTAGAAGGTAAAAACTATAGTGGGGATGAAACTGACAAAGCTTCACTATCTACAGAATAGAAGATGCCGATTAAGGTTACAAGTGTGATCACTTCTGATGACCATACCCTGTTAGGAGTAACATTTTAGAATGGTTAGGTCTACTCGGTTAAGAGATTTAGAAACACTGTTAAGTGTGCACTTGGTTAAGAGATTTACATAAAGACTGTTAAGTCCACCTTCTTAAAGGATTTCTTCTATTTTCTACAATTTTTAGAGAGTAGTCAAAAATACTTGTTGACCTGATGATATGCAATCCTGAATTTATAAATACAGATCCTTTAAGTTCACAATGTATATGTATCACCTATAGTGATTGATTAATACCTCTATTCTTCTCAGTAGCCTTGAATCTTGTTCTTCATAACTGAATTATGTCTTTTGTGTCCTTCTACATGAAACTCTCTGTCTGATCCATAGATATATGCTTCGGCTACAATCATCATTGTTTGATTGATTACTACATATATTTATACAATGTATTGACCTATTTAGGTTTCACACTTTACAATAAAAACTCTATGATCAAATGTTTACAACTTCACCTTGATCTCCTAGTTTGCATGTTTATAATCAGTTAGAATGATTAAAACAATTACATATACTTTACTTGTCCCTCACGAAATAGTTTTAAAGATAAGAATAAAGCTAAATATAAAATTCAAGTGTTTTATCTAATGTGTAACTCAGATCCACATTTCTCAGAAATAAAACCATCTCTCGATAGACTGGTGCTCGGTGATATCTTTTTAGACATATTTCTCTTGGGTTCCTTTGTGAAATATGTTGTCAGTTTACTCTGTAAAATGTCTACCGAGTTACTCTGTGAGTTGTGTTATCGGTTTTCTCTATAAACTGTCTGTCGGTGATCATTGTGCTAATACACTTTCGATGATCTCTGCACTTGTCTATTTTGGTGACCTCTATTTGTTGTCACTTGGTGATCATGTTACTGACAGTTAAAAAAATGTTTCCTTTGTCTACTAATGAGAAAATATTATCCTTTAGGATTATCAATCTCCCCCTTTGGCATTAGTATAAAAAACTGATATATGCAAAATTGAAATGTTCAGTATATACACCAAATGTTTACCTTGTCAATATGACTCCCCCTATGTGTATGCCTCAGTGTAGTGTATGTACATGTTTCTTCCTTTGATACATTTTTCTTTATACATATATTTCCCCTTTTATCATTTCCCCCTTTCACCTTATCATTTCCCCTTTTATCATATCATTTCCCCCTTTTTAAGAAAATAATTTGTCAAAAATGTGGGAATGAGATTTCTTTATGTCTTCCATCATCTTGTCCCATTTCTCCTTGAGGTGTTCTAGGGACATGTGCTCCAATGTTATCTTGGCATGCATGTCATAGATACTGTCAGTGACAGACATCTCTGGGGTGGCAATTAGTGTTTTTTCCAAAGTCATGTGTTGTTGCAGTAATGTGAGATTCAGTAGTAGTAGAGCTTGGAGCTTGGTCACCTCATCTCAGATTTTGGATTCTGTCTCTTGAATCTCAAGTCTCAACCATTTAGATTCTACAAGTTTCTCATAATGCAAGTTGAATGCATTGTCATTGGTTGTGAGACCTTATGCACTAGCATTAAGATCTGCATCTATCTTAGAAATATTTTCACTATTCTCCTTAGTGAATTTCTCTATGGTGCATACTTTTTGAACTAAGGTTATAACTTTTGAAATAATTAGTTCCAATGTATGACCAGTTTAGATAGCTTTACCTTGTTCTCTACCACTTCTTGGCTGATTTTCTCTATTATTTTGTATTGGTACTCCTCTGCATGTTCTTCTATCACCTTGTCATCTTCCACATTCTGTGATGTAATGGCCTCAATGAAAACTGCTAATTGATCAAGTATTGGTGCACTTTGATCAATTTGAGTCTTGGGTACTATTTGTAATAATATTTCCTTTGTATTTTCTAGTACCTGTGTGTCCTTGTACTCCTTTTTGAGCTTATCCTGTATGGATTTCCTTTTACACAATTCTCCATACCTTGTTAGTGACTCATAATCTAGTGTTCTTGGATCATAGTCAGGTATTTCTATAATCTCATCCAAGGTGACTGGCGCTTTATTCTTCTTTTTCTTCTTCTTCTTCTTCTTCTTCTTCTTCTTCTTCTTCTTCTTCTTTTAAATTATGCTTGAAGTAGGGGAATGTAGAACTATAGCTAGCTCATGCTCTTTTTCTTTCTTTGGTGACTGTATGGGAGGTGTGGTGCCTTTTTTGTGTTTCTCGATATTGAACTGTTGGTCGGTGGTGGACGTCTCCACATTAACCTTATCTGTATCTTCATCCTTTTCACCTTCGGTGTTCTTGTCAGTGGCATCACCTATTTTCTCCTCTCCACTTGCATCTTTCTTCTCTTGAGTTGTATTATTTTTCTTCCCTTAATCATCACCTATGTCCATTAGTGTGTTTGCATCAGGTTCAGGTGTCTTTTCCTTTGCCTCTGTAATGATATTGATAGCTTGTATCAATAATGGCATATCACCTGGTATATTTACCCGTGCAACATCTGTGGTATCTATTTTCTATGCTTGTTTGGTGGCATCAGTTACATCTTCATCTTTCTTTGGTTCATCATCATAATCAATAAGTGTTACATCTTTGATGATGACCTCTTTCGAATCCCCTAATGATTACAAAATCTGAGGTACATCATCCATGGCCTTTCTTTCCTGTGTTTTCAACTCAACTGGATTGATATCCTCAGTTTCATTTATGAAGATGTTCTTTGGGCTTGGTGTGGCCTCTTTCTCTTCATTGTGAGGGGTATCAATTAAAAAAAATACCTTCTCGGGGCTTGTATCCTCCTTAGGTGAATTGAATATTTCATTCCAAGTTTCATCGCTTTCTTTGTCAAGCTCTATTAATCTTCCCTATAGTACTTTGTAAGATCTCATCTTAGCTGAAAATTTATTTGAATGCTTCTTCATCATTTCATCAATTTCTTCAACTTTTGATTCGGGTGGCATAATTGTGACTAGGGATATTTTCCTTATCTATTTTTCTATATGTAGTGCTTATGTCCACCTTGCTGATATTCTATCATTAAGCTCTTATGGCATCATCTTATTAATTTGTACAGGTACATATTTGAATGAAATCATTGCCTTGATGATAGCTTCTTCAATCTTGGTTTGATCTCTGGGAGATAAGGTTAGCCATTGTCTTATCTTAGAATTTGATATGCCACCTATCTTGACAATTGATGCATCAATCTCATCAATTATCTTAGGAAATTTTTTCTTTTCAGGTTGGAGTGCTTGTTCAATCTCATCCTGTGCAGTGTAATCCTTGTCCTCTTTACCTCATATATTTATTCTTCTTTGCCTTGGTGCCTGTTTCCCAGTTTGAGGCTTTCTCTTATAATCCTCACTGTTCCTTCCTTAACTGGTGGTGAGTTTGAATCTTTTGTAGTCTGACTCCTAGTTCTTGATGTAGTAGTAGTTCTTGGTTTCTTTACTGGTGGTGCATCAGATTCAGTTGACTTGGAGTCACTCAATTTTTCACCTTCACCAACGGGTGACTATCCCTTGTTGTCATCTTTTTGTTTTTATTCTTCATCATTTACCAAAGCTTCTTCTTAAGTGTTTGAGTCTTCTTTCTATCAAATTTATTTACTACTAATTAGATGGTTTTGATTCTAGCCTTAGCTTCTCCATAAGTTCCAAATCTTGGTAATGACTTGTCTACTGCCTCATTCAGTAATGCTTCTATATTATTTTTGGCACGATCTATGTTGATCTCATAATCAAGTGGTTGTAACCATGTTGTTCTTAGTACAATTATTTTTATTAAAGTGGTGTCGGTATCAACTATGAAACATATATAATTTTTATACTGTTCCACCAGTTGTTTAGGTATCCTTATCCTTTTCTGCATTCTATCCTTAAAAGTAGTGAAGTATGCATCCATGAATGATGTAAAATTATCCCCTAGTAACTTAATATATTCACTAATTTTCACAGTTACTGGTTGGGTTCTATCCCAATTGACATTACAAATAGATGGCAAGAAGTTCTAGAAATAGAAAAATATACACATGAGGAGTGATCTAAACTTACATGAATTAGACCTTGCTAACCTAATTGTCCTCATGTTCTCCTCTAGTTTCTTTAGTAGAAGCTTAGATAAATCTAGTTGTAGACTGTTATGCCCTGCATACCCATCCCTACATTTTGTGTGCAAAATGTTGGGTCCCCTTTTTTTTTCTTTTGGATCTTGCCTTATTTTCTTTGCCCTTATTTCTTTTTGTTTTCTTCTCCAGGATTTTCTTTCTGGAGGGTTTGTTTTGTTTTTGCTTTTTCCTTTCATGTCTCTGGGACCTGGTCCTGGAGTTTGAAGAGCCCACTACCTTCAATAGACATTCTTTAGAAAATGTTAATAAGGGGATCACTCCCTATATATTAAATTTGAGTTTTCAGAGTGATTCACAGGCGATTTGAGTGTGAATTAAGTGCGAGTTCCTCTGAGCTTAGTGGGTTACAATGAATCGATCTTCGGTAGTTGTTCTTGGCATTGGAGGTCAAATCTATTGTAGAGCGGTCTTAGTACTTCTTCCCTTCGTCATTTTCTGGTTCTTTCCTTCATTTTATGCTTTTGTTCCGTGTTGGTTTGTTGTGTTTTTCATTTTTGTTTGGTTTGGTTTTTGTTTTGTTTCTGTTTGTGTTTTCTGTCATTTAGTCTGCCACCCATTGGTGGGTTGGCTCTACCAAAGGGTTGTTCGCCCTTTGTGCAAATGTAAGATAATGTATATGTCTATACATTCTAGCTTTGTTTTAGGGTAGCTACTCTGCATTCTATTTTTGGTCTATATTGATGTATATGGTGTATATTTTCTTTAATCTTATGCGTATACGCTTCAACCCTCAGCCCTCTTGCACATCTTGTGTATATTTTGTATATATGTGCTATATATATCCCTCAGAGCATTGAGTTCTTTGCACTCTGCCATGAATTTCAACCCTACGAGATAGAGCTTGACGAGACAGAGTCACCACGGTTTGAACTTGGTACCTTGCTGGTTTGAACCATGATGGCTTTCTCTCTCCTTTGTCTCATCACATTAATGGCAGGATTAACCTCCTATGTATGGAATTTAAAATGCGTCCTATCTGGAATTCAATTTTTGCCCCATGTCGGCCCACTTGTCCTAATCAATGCCATAACTATCTTTACGTGGCCTACCATTTTCCCACGTGCCAGCGCACGTCGACTAGAGTACAGTTTGTTGCCAATCACTTCGGAAAAAACTAGTTTGTCCAGACTCTGAACTCCTAGCAAGATCTTGTCTCCTACTTTTTCTCATCACTATGTTCGCATACTCCAGAATGCTTAAGCTATGTTCATTTTTAGATACTCCAGAACTTTTGATACAGGTGCTAACATTTTCTTGACAGGTGCGGGCTGGTAAGAAATCTCCCAGAGTTTTTAGTTTATGTTTATATATGTCCTAATGGTTTTTCAGACTTGTAGGTGGTTGATAAGCTAATCCAAAATGTCTGACGATTTTGCACCTCCTAATAGTTCAGAACTACCAACCACCTCTACCTGGGCAGCCACAAAATCAAAGATGGAAAGAACATTGGCCAAGTTGCCTCTGACCTCCAAGTATCTGAAAGATGGAGGTGTTGTGGGGTCCAAGATTGACTCCAAAGTTCATGAAATAACAGATCCAGACCCCAAGAGTTGGGCCAAATTACAGGGTCTGATACAGACCACTTATAGGTTAAAGGAACAGGGGATAAAATTGCCACTTGCCTAGCTGCCTCTGGCATCATCAAGGATATGAACTTTCCATGCATGGTGAAATGACCCAAACTTATCCGACAGCTGGTGGCATTGTACAATGTGGCCACTTGTTTAGTTTTACTTCTAGATCCCCACCCAATACAATATCCTACCACCATTATCACATTGGATGCCCCCACCTTTGTTTTGAGGTTGGGAATTCCACAGTTCAAAGGGTCCACCGTCATCACCAGGGATAGCTCACTAAAGGAATTTGGTGAGGCCAAGATCATTTCTTGGCAATACCTCAATAATCATTGGTTGAGACTATAAAAGGATGAAATTGGAAACTCCACGCAGGGATTTCCAGGAGCCCATTCAAGCGGGCATAATATTTTTGTGTAGAATCTTCCGATGGCCCCACACCCGAGAATTCTCAGCGTGGATGTATTATTTCTTATACCGCATAACAACACACAACAAGACTTTCAACTGGGTGGAAATTATATCCAATCATGTAGATACACAGATGAAGACCGTCGCCCAGAATTCACAATTCTATATGACTTCATATGTGTTGTGGGAATTGGCACAGAAAAGGCTGGCTTTTCAGGGCCTAGGAATAGTTGGAGAACTCAGGAACGGCCGAGGATAGGTCACACCTTGGGATCATTATCCCCAATTGCAGTGGGAGCTTAGCTTTGAGAATTTCTACTAGGTAAATGATGCCTTCATTTACCACAACATTCTTACACTTACTCGAGATTTTGGGTACCACCTCTCACAGGCGGCAATGAAACTAGTCAATTCTTATGTCCAATATTTTATTCAATTCAAATTCCATACATACATCAGAGTGACAGGCTTCAACGGGAAGCCCTACCTCCTTCCCCGGTATTGCATGGATAGGATTATTCTTTTGGAATTCTGCAAGCAGATAATGGATTTGTACGCCCTCTTCACAGTGAAGAAGGTTGTCAATGTCCCATTCCCCTTTTCGTGCAAGGATTACACATGCAACCTCGCCATGGCCTGGGAGGTAGATAATGAGTTAAAAGCATTGGGGCTGGTTGAATTCAACCATGCCTGGAAGAATTATGATCCCCATTGAAAGATTGTTGTCGCACTACCTAGGGCATCACCCCACATGAAGAAGACATTGAAGACTTCTGGGCAGATTGCCAAGATAGATTTGATCTCAGGGTCCAACAACATACAAGAATGAGCAAGGGGATCATGAAGGTGCTAGACCTTTAGAATTTCCCAAAAGGTTTCAATGACGGTGGGCCGCTGGAGGATCCAACATACAAAGGACAGGGGATAGACAAATTAGACCTCCCTTTAGTGGATTGGGCCACTCTAGAGGATTTGATGATTGAAGGGGTATGCTGACCCATCATAGAAGCAAGCCATAAGTATTTTTCCCAGGTGTGCCCCAAAAGCACCTACAAGAAAGTAGCAATCAAGAAGACCATCCCTTCTTCAGCCGGTGCCAGACCATCTTCATCCGCCGCACTCGCTAAACCAAGTGTGAGTAAAGGAAAAGAAAAGGAGGTAGTCCCAATGCCCAAGACATCCCCTCAGATTCCCACACTCCTAATGGAAAAGATACATGATCAAATGGAGGAAGAAAAGTTGGCTAGCCAAAAAATCAGCATGCAGGTGGCTACCGGCCTCCCAATCACCCCAATGACATCTACTCGCTCAACGGGACCCCCTTCATTGGTAGCAATGATGAATAGGCAGACTTTTGCTAAGGCAGAGTCTTCCAATATTTTGGACATGGGGGCTTCTCTTATAAGAAAGAAAAAAATAGCCATGACCCCCACACCAAGCGCCATCCTTGGTATGCCTGAGAAGCCCCTGGTGGATGTAAGTCTGGATTCTCCCATACTTGAGGATATCTCAGACTCCTCTCCGCCGTGTGATTATTTTGATGACACCTTCTCGGCGGAGGAGCTTCTGGAGATCAGGCAAGGCATTAATACTGCAGTGAAGGAAATTGAGGCTCAAGATAAAGAAGAGGCCCCTGTAGAAAAGGAAATACCCAAAGAAGAAGATGCATCCAAGCAATAGGCTCAGGGAGAAACCCAAACAGGGTATGAACAGGAAAGTATACCGGTCCAGGTGACCACAAATTTTCCAAGGCAACCTCCACTTGAGCCACTGATGGAAGGAGGACCTAGACCCCACGGAACAACTGTACCTCCAAACATTACAGTCTAGGTGCCTTTGGAGACTTTGAGTGACCAAGTGCCCCGAAGCACCTTCGATGAGGTCGTAATAGCCATTGCCTTTCTAAACTTTGGCCACCAACCCCACCCACCTCTAGAGGATGTCCCAATGGAGGAGGAGAATGTTGAAGTAGATGAGGCCAGTAAGGCCCAAGAGCAGTAGAAACCAATGGACCAGGAGGTCCTGAGAGAAGAAAATGAAGAGGCTGCTGATACCACTAGGGAAGATGAAGTCCTTGAGAATATAGAGATGGAAACTGGAGAAAAGATTCTGGGTGATTTTGTAGAAGGAGCCAGTGCGACGGAAGATATAGAAGGCTTTGGAGAATAGGAGATAAGAAAAGAACAAGAGAAAAAGGAACTGGAACAGGATCGAGAAAAAGAGCCCAAAGAAAATGTAGACTCAAGGAATGAACCGCCAGATTTGAAAGTGAATCTTAGTGAGCAGGAATTGGCAGCAAGGCCACCCCAGCCACCCCAATGACTGGTATAAACTAAGAAGAGAAAGGCTCCGGCGATGCCTATGGGCACTCCTTTGTCACTAGCCAAAATGATGGCCAAGAATGCCAAAACAAAGAAGCCCAAAAGGGCATAGGTGGTTCATACTCTCTGGACCAACCCAACAGGCAGTAGAGGTGTAGTCATTGCGACACCCCCTGCAAATACAGATGCAGCAGCCATGAGGCCTGAGGACTACACTATAAAAAAGGTTGAGCTAGGGAAAAGAGACAAGCAAGGAGAGCTTGACCTACTAAAAGAGGATACCAAGGCTATAGAGGCCCAGTATGCAAAATAGGGCCAGAAGTTGCAAGAGGAAAGAGAAACAAATGCAAATCTCCTCGTACTTTTGGCAGAACTAACACGGCCTTTGGCCGAAGTCCACCCTGGAACCCCTTCTTTTAGATTGTCTCTTATACATGGCGATGTAGACTCATTTTGCATGATGAAGAAAAAGTCACAAGCAGTGGACGGGTGGGTAGCCAAGCAAATAATGATGATGAGAGAATTTCTGGTGGCGTCCCTCCCAGACTTTTATAGGGTAGATTTCACCCTTAGCCACGCAAGAAGCTCCACTCAAGTATGGGAGTTAGACTTAGAGAAATATGAAAAATGGAAGGCCAGGTTGGAGAAGATCCGTAGGATTGGCGAAGAGGTTGCCACATAATCTATCATTTTGGGAGAAGAATTGTATGATTCCCTCCAGGTCCAGTACTCTAGACTTGCCCTCAAAATTGAGGTTTGCAAGGAACTGGTTAAGACCTTAAAAGAGAAATTGACAGCTGCCCAATATCCCTTGGATTTATTCAAAACATTCATGGTTGGGGTATCGCAATTTGATCCCTTCACCACTGGAACATGTACCCTGGAGGACTATGTCCTCAGTAAGTTTGAAAAAAGGATGGAATCCCTGTATCCACCGGGCAGAGATTTTAATCAAGGTAGGTTGTCTTAGTTGTCAAAGACCATGATTCAGTCACATGACACCATCAAGATGGTGAATGAATTCTAGAACAGGGTTGGAGAGGTTGAGGAGGCAATGGAGGCTGTCTGTAGCAGATGGGATAGCATCCAAAGCATAGATGAGGAGAGCATTATCCAAGTGTTAGAAGCTTGGGAGAAAATATAAGTCAATAAAGTTCTCCAGATCTAGGAGAATTTGGCCCGACATCATATTTTGTATTCTTTATTCTTTTTGGAACATGAGTTCCTGGATCCCAGAGTTCCAGATCTGATATTTTTAAATTCTTCATGTGACCCGTCTCTTAGATCCCAATGCCGACCGGTCACTTTCAAGACAGTAATGAAAGTTTTCAGAATGTGGGGAACTACAACAAGGCACGTCAGCTTGATGGGAGGTTTCTGACAAGTGGTCTTCCCAAGGTGCCACTTCAGAGATACACCTAGCGCATCAGAGATAGGGCACCACTTTCCCATTTATGAGGCATGTAGCCTCGATCCCTAGGGGATCAGATTTCTTCTTTCTCCTTCTCAACTCTTTTCTCGAGGCTGACTGTTCCACTCCATCTTTCTTGTCTTATTCTTTTGACATGTCAGGCCTTTCCATCTCGAGGCTTTTTGTAATGTGGTGCAGGTAGTACCGGCCATCGAATAATGTATTTTATTGTAAAAATGTAAAATAAGTTAGGGTTAGGGTTATGTCAAAAGATGTGTATCAATAATAAGTCTGACCTCATTCCAAGGGTCAAAAAAATTGAGGATTTTGCAGTCCACAGTTAATAGCAAAGCAATTTTTCTCATTTCCTAGTTATAGAGCTCAATGCTCCATAGTTTTAAGCTTTCAGTAGTTAAATGCTCCCTGGGAGTTATCCTTGTACCAAGCACCAGTGCTTGCTAGAAGGATGTTAATGAAGAAGGAAGGGTTCTCTCAATGATGTTGTTGGTACTGTGTCTTCTGGGTTGACAATATTTTATGCTTTATGTTCTTCATGTCCTTTGCTTTGATGCTTAAAGTAGATTAATGACCTTTCTTTGCTACTGATAAAATATAGGCTGATGGTTATATGTTTATTCAGTATTTAGTGTAGTGTGTTAGAGCATTGTTGATATTTTGAATGTTTAGCATAACTATAGGTAGATGAAATCTTTCTAACTCTGCAAAATCTTTTTAAGTTTATTTGTTAAGTAAAAGCATGCTTTGAGAAAACCCCACTCACCTAAATCCCCAGAGTTTATGAGTTGAAGATAACCAGCTATCCCCCTCAAAAAATAGTCACATCTCCCAACTGAGCCCTGCACTGTTGAGTCCTAACTTTCAAGTGCTTGGAGGCTTGGGGAATCTCATTTCCCTGAACAAACTTTACAGGAAAAGTTGGCCGGTACCCCAGTACCCAGTGACAACTTACATCTGTTGGTGGACCTGGTCATAAAGTCCTGTCAACAGAAATTGGCACTAGAAGGAAGGCATGAACTCATCCCCCTCTTAGGATTTTGATTTTACACTACCCGAGGGTTCCCCAAGCCATAGTTTTAGCAGTCAAGCCTTCAGTGGGATTGGATCTTTCTCCCCAGTGAGATTTGAAAGAGTCCTTAGATTAGCCCCCAATCCTGGAAGACTTGTTGAACTCGAGCCCCCTGCTTGAAAGAAATGGACCCTGAAAGTCAAACCATCCATCATTGTGTGGGGATCAAGCATACCACATAATATCCAAGCCCCCCGGAAAATCCCAGGGATTAACGCTCAATATAATTAAAATCCAACTCCCCTAATGGCTACTTATTTTGGAAATACCGGGTCCCCAATGGGAACTTTTTTGGGTGCAGCCAACGATTTACCCCCGCACCCCAAAAAGATTTTTCCCCGATATGAGCACTTAGGCTCAAAAACCATAGAAGAGAATCTATAGGCATACAAAGATGCCATGAACTGACACTGGATCCAACATCAAGACATTATGACCCAGATGTTTCCTCTATCCCTGGGACAGAATGAATTGAACTGGTACCTCAATCTTCCCGCCAACTCCATCAACAGTTGGTAGGATATGGAAGACACCTTCCTGGCTGCCTTTTGTGTACACATGGACTCGGCTTGGTCCCACAACTAGTTTATTTCTATCAGGAAGGAACCAAATGAACCCCTCATAGCATTCAATCATCGGTTCCAACACACCCTGAAGCGGTGCATGGGTCCCTTCATCCCATCCATGGAAGTGATCATACAGACCTATCTCAACACAATGGATCCATTTTTTGCCACTCTCCATTGGAGAACTACCATCCCGGGCGACCGGGATACTTTGGAAAAATTTTACAACCTAGCCTTAGAGCTGTCTTGTGGCCTCAACAAATCCCTGGGTGGGATTGGGCAGAGCATGCCATTTAACATGATTCCCAGCAAAACTCCTTATGCTAGGGGATATAACCCCAATCTGGCAATGGGCACCCCCACGATGGTCGTGACTCCCCCGTCACCACCAGTAGACCAACATGCCCAATACGGATATCCATCACACACTCAGATAATACCAGGTCTGGAATATTTTCCTTGGAACCAGCCACAGCAGACACAACAACCATAGACACAACCACCCAGAGTGCCCTTCTTTCAGTCATCCATGGCTGGAGGACTACTACCCTCAACTCTGGCAAATACTACTACCTTCCCAGGGAACCAACAACAACAACCATCACACTGTGATGCAAACACTCAGTTGACCACCGAGGTAGAATCTCTCTGGAAAATGTTATCTAGCCTGACTATAGACATGGTTCAACTGAAGGTGGGGTCCTACACACCCCAGAATTCTAACTCCCAAAGAGGGAATATTTTCTCCGGCCAATGAAACAATAATGCCAAGGGAACAAATTTCAACAATAGGCCTCGCTCCAACCAGCAGCAATGGAACAACAACACAAACACAGGAGGTCTACCTTCAAACCAAAAAGCCAATCAGAATGGCACTGGACCATCCCATTTCACGCCAGTCATAGAATTCCAACCCATGAACAATTGGTGTAGATTGCATGACACAGGCTCCCATAACAAGGTAAACTATGCCATGCTGGAGAAGGTCATTATGATTTCCCAGCTAGATAGGCAATAATCATCTGATCCTACTCCCCTAGAACCTCCTGTGCAAGAGCCAACTCATGGTGCATTCACCTGTGAGACCGTCTTCTTTGAATTAGCCACAGAAGATGAAGAAGAATCTAAACTGCAAGGATTCTTTGATAAGTCAATACTGGCCTTTGAGGCCAATGCCTTCACTAACTCATGGGATCCTTTCAACACTCAGAGCTAGGTTGGTAAAGGACTAGTCTACATGCCAAAACCTCCCAAGGACACTCCTCCCTGGGACAATATAACTGACTGACCCATCCCTCTAAAAGGTTCTAGCTCTAACCAAGCAAAGGACCCGACTGAGGGAAGCCACCAATTCTTGGGAGGAAGATTCGACATTATGAAGGTGTTAGAACAAACCACCACTTCCATGACCTTGATGGAGGTTTTTATAAACTATCCTGAGTAGAAGAAGTCTCTTTTAAAACTCTTGGGAAACTTGGAAGCTATCAGTCGCCCACCCACGACTGTCTCTTCTCAGGACACCAATGCAGCCATCTTTCAGGGAAATAATGAAGATCCCCCATTCCTACTAGGCCTGAACATACAAGGCAAAAATATACACAACTGCCTAGTAGATTCTAGGGCTTTGGGCAACATCATGCCCTTATCCATATGCCAGAAGCTCAGATTTTGACCCACCCCATTTAATGGTGCAGTAATCTAGTTGGATAAAACTGTTATGAAAATGGTGGGTGAATTGAAAAATGTCTGGATACAGCTCATCCAGGACCCCATAATAGCTAGTATAATTGATATCCAAGTGGTGGACATCCCAGAGACTTATGGGATGTTATTAAGTCAGAATTGGTCTAAGTCCTTGAACGGATACTTTTCAACCAACTTTTCCCAATTATGGCTCCCCTGGGAAGTAGAATCAAATAAGATCCAAGTTGAAAGTGAGCCCCAGATGAAGTAGGCCCTTACCAAAGTAAAGAGGGTTAACAAGGTCTTATTCTCTAAGATTTCCCCCGGGGTGTACCAACCCCTTGAAATCTTAACATTTGATTTCACCCCGGGAGAGGATCCCATAGTTCTACAGAGAACACAAGACCTAGAAGAAAAGTTGAGGGTTAAGGTTAACTCTCAGGGTGCTGTAGTGACCCCCACTACACTCTTGTCTGACACTTGGTGCCAGGTACATTATCAGAAGCATTTAGAGCTAGAGTGTGAGGCTTGTCTTTCTGTCACTACCTGGTACATTGATGCCCTCCAGAACAAAGAGCATGAACATGATTCCCCAGAGCCCAGTATCCCTACTGGAAGCACTTCTTCAGTGCCATTTCTCTAGGGATCTCAACCCCAAACCCCTCTGGAGATAGACCTCACCCACACACCATCAGCATGGGAGGACACTCCTCCTAAGTCTCCCAAAAAAAATCCAAAGACTGCTCCATCTCCCTAGCTCCAGGAGACAAGTGATGATTTTTGGACCCTTAAGTTCGATGGCTTCTGATCCAAGCAAGGTTGTGGAGCCGAAGTAGAATTAATCAACCCACAAGGGAAATATTTCCTCACGTCCTATAGGCTACAGTTCAACTGCACAAACAACATTATGGAGTATGAGGCCTTAGTCCTTGGACTCCTATTTTCATTAAGGAAAGGAATCACTTGCCTCCGGGCCTTGGGTGATTCAGAGTTGATTGTCAAACAAGTCTAGAGTCAATACATGTGTCATAATAAAAGGATAGCTGCATACCGCAATTGGGCATGGAGCCTTATTGAATATTTTGACGCCTTCGACATTGATAGCATTCCCCGGTGATGGAATTATGTACCAGATGCCCTTGCTATTTCTTCCAACACACTTGAGCCCATGTCCAGCTTACGACTCTGGAGATTTTTCGTTGAGATGATCCCCACCCTGTCCATTCCAGACAATGTCACCCACTTTCAGGTTTTTAAGGATGATTAGCATATCCTGGCCTTCATGGCCAATGTTGGAATTTTCAAAGACCAGATAGTGGAGGAGCGAAACCATGATGACACTAGGCAGGGTGATGAAGATGATGGGATCATGGACCTACCTACCAACACCATCTTGAAGGGGATGGTCATACTTGAATGAATCTTTGACTCAGACCCTTGGGGCCAGGAAAAGATATCATCCACCTTTGAGGGAGGAAAATTTAAGAAAGTGAACATCGGCCAGCCCAATGAAGAAAAAATGATACACATTGGTACCTCCTGCTCTTCTGAGGAGAAGGCAAAGATTCTTGCGGTTCTCCAAGAATACATAGACGTGATCTCGTGAGGGTATGAGGATTTAAAAACATACAACACATCCATTGTGCCTCATACCATCCCACTAAAACCTGATGCTAAGCCTTTTCGGCAAAGGCAACGTCTAGCCAACCAACTGATCGAGCCTTTGATTTGTCAGGAGATAGAAAAACTGCTGTCATCATTGATAATCTTTCCAATCCAACATACTACGTGGGTTGCCAATTTAGTCCCAGTGAGAAAGAAGAGCAGTGAAATTTGCCTTTGTGTGGATTTCTGAAATCTGAATAGAGCCTCCAAGAAAGATAATTAGCCTCTCCCCTCATTGGATGAGGTGTTGAAAATAGTGAATGGATCCCAAATGATATCTTTCTTGGATGGATAATCCAGCTATAACCAAGTCATGGTTAAGTCTGAAGATAAAGACAAAACAACGTTCACCACCAAGTGGGGGATGTTTGCATATTGGAGAATTCCCTTTGGCTTGATTAATGCAGTGGCCAAATTTCAGAAGGCCATGGACATTGCATTCGATGGCCTTGTGAACTAGTGCATAATCATCTACATGGATGATTTGTCTATCTTTTCCTGGGACATGCGTGACCATTCTGCCCACCTTGCCGAGATCTGTGAGAGATGTTGCCAGTATAGAATATACCTCAACCCCAAGAAGTGCATATTCAGGGTCACTAAAGGGAAGTTGCTCGGGCATATCATCTTTGAGAAGGGTATATCTATTGACCTTGAGAGAGTTGAAGAACTGCTAAATCTGCAAATACCCGACAGTAAGAAAGAGATGCGATCGTTCTTTGGAAATATCAAATTTGTTTGGTGGTTCATCATTGGATTCGCCAAAATTGTGAAGCCACTCAATGAGATGGTGAAGAAAGAAACCAAAATTGAGTGGAGTCTGGAAGCAAAGCGGGTGTTCACCCAGATTAAATAGACAATAACGGAGGCACCGGTCCTGGCTAGTCAAGACTACTCCCTCTCATTTTATATTTACTCCTTTGCTTTGCCACATTTTACCGTGGCAATATTGACCCAAAAGGTCAAAGGGGAATAATGACCAATAGCTTTCATGAGCTCCCCCTTCAAGAACACCAAATTCTGGTATTCATCATTGAAAAAGTAGGCCTTTGCTCTTGTTCATTCCATGAAGAAATTTTGGCATTACATTCTTTGGAGCAAGGTGCATGCTATCATCTCGGACCAAGCTATAAAATATCTGCTGATGCAAAGTGAATTGGGTGAAAGATGGGGGAAATGGATGGCCATCCTCCAAGAATATGACTTAGAAATGCAACCCATGAAGATAGTCCAAGGCCAAGGACTAAGTTAAGTGATGGCAGAAGAGAATCCCCACATAGAATGCCAAACATATACCATGGAGTCTATTACTCGAGACCCGTGGTACACTGATTTGGTTTACTTATTGTTAAATAATAGATGTTTGGAGGGGTTTCCTCCCAAAAAATATCGCACCCTACAGATGAAAAGTGCCCATTTTATGATAAAAAACTCTACGCTTTACCATAAGAATTATGAGGGAGTGTACCTTCAGTGCATCGATAGGGACCAAGCTGCAAAAATCATTGAATAATTTCATGGATAGTTTGGGACCGGGCATGGTTCAGCCAATGCCACTTCCCATCAAATCCTTTGGGCCAGATACTATTGACCCTGCATATTTAAAGATGTCTACACTCACGTTCGAAAGTGCCATACTTGCCAAACCGTGACACATTAAGAGCGTGACCCGGCTATGCCCTTACAGCCGATGTTCAAAGCTAGACCTTTTGCCCAATGGGCATTTAACTTTATCGGGGAAATCAACCCCAACTCATCTGCCAACAACCAATACATCCTAACTGCAACTGATTAATGCACCTGGTGGTCTGAAGACATATCTTGTAAAAACAACATGACAAACATGGTTATCAAATTCCTGGAAGAAAACATCATCACGAGATTCAGAATGCCCTTTGCTATAGTGTGTGAAAATGGTCTGACATTTTCTTTGGCACAACTACTCAAATGGACCTATGACTAGAAGATCACTCTAAAGTGCTCCAACAACTATTACCCCTAGGGGAATGGTGTTGCTGAATCAACAAACAAAAATTTGCTTGAAGTGATCAAACACCTGTTAGAACAGAATCCCCGGGACTGACATCAAAATCTGAGATTCGCCCTCTGGGAAGATCATATTCAAATTAAGGCTGCCCTAGGAACATCCCCATTCCATCTGGTTTATGGACAGAATCCAGTGTTCCTGATTAACTTACAGATTTTAGTTTTACAATTCATGTAGGAATTCAACAACTGAGATAATATTGTGGAGGTTTGGATCCTGAATCTGGTGCAAATGGAAGAACAACATGACATAGCCCTTGAATATTTCACGTGTCACCAAGTAGTGGTAAAATGATGGTTTGACCGAAGAGCCCAATACAAGGCCTCTCAGATTTCAGACTTGGTCCTTTTGTGGGATAAAGCCTGAGAAAAGAAAGGAAAGCACACCAAGTTCCAATGGCTTTGGCTTAGACCATACTTGATCTCAGAGATCTGCGGGGAAAATACCTACCGCCTTAATACCATGACTGGAGAACCCATCTAATTTCCCATCAATGGACAGTTTCTCAAACATTACTTTGAATAAGGCAGATTTGCCCAGAGTTGTATTTTATGTAAATCTTCTTGCTTGTAAATATTCCTTTCTCGGCGTCCCCGTTTGGGGGTGCCTTGCCTTGTAAATAGTTTGGATGGCCATCCTCTGGGACTGCCCCTTTTCTTCTATTTTCTTTTCCTTTGTTTCTTTCATTTTCTTTTTCAGTTTTCTAGTGTTTTTCTCCCCTTTTGTAGGTTGGTATGCTTTGCATAACATCTAGTCCCCAAGAGATTACCTTTGGCATGCTGGGGAACTTAGAATCTATTGTTAGCATGGTGGAATTGGTCCAGTCTCTGGAGTTATTTTTCAAGTTTGGTGGCAAATTATGAGTAGTCTTCATTGGATTTATCCCTGGGAGTCCAGTAATTAGTTAAATCAAAATTCTAAAGGAACAAGTAATCAGACACACCGAGGGTAGATCGGTCACACTGGTTGGTTGACCCAAGTTTGAACTTTTAAAGATTCTTTCTGGGTTCAGATTTTTCCTTCCCCATTCAGAAAATTAAGGTGGGTGGAAGGGTAAAATAAGTACCACCATTGAATTTAGCTAAGCTTAAGCTCAACGGTGAAAGAAGTACCACCCTCCCATCTAGAAGAGAATAAAATAACAAAAGGAAAAATGGGATGAGACTCTGGTATCTGGGAGAAATTGATGAATTTGGGTTTAATATACTTAGTGCCTCTTCCCTACTTCTCCTAAAGGTCATTAGCTTGACTTCCTTCCAAAGCACACACTTCACAACTGATGAAAGGATCATGGATTGAATCATGTATGGCTAGATTTTCTTAGACGTTTCACACCTTGCGAGAAAGATGCTTTGAGTAATGATTTATTCTGGTTTTGCTAACTAGAGATTTTGTGGTTCTCAAATTCTCTAAGGGATTTGTCCCAGGTAGTCACCATTTGTTATGCCCTGTATACCCATCCCTACATTTTGTGTTCAAATAGTTGGGTCCCCTTGTTTTTTCTTTTGGCTCTTGCCTTGTTTTCTTTGTCCTTGTTTCTTTTTTTTTTCTTTTCTGGGATTTTCTTCCTGGAGGGTTTGTTTTGTTTTTTATTTTTCCTTTCGTGTTTCTAGGACCCGGTCCTAGAGTTGGTGGTTTACTTTCTAGAAGCTGGATTCTAGACTCTAGGATTCTTTGCCACGATGTCTCCTTCTCGTAAGAAGACATGGTTGTTTGGAATCCCCGGGCCCAGAGTCCGGAGCTTCACCTATTCTGAAGTTTGTGGAGAGAAGGTAACTTGCTTTTTACCCTGGGTATAAATAATATTTACATGTCATTTTCACGGTTACCATGATTAAAAACACTTAGATTTTTTAGAGTGATTCACAAGCAATTTGAGTGTGAATTAAGTGCGAGTTCCTCTGAGCTTAGTGGGTAATGATGAATCGATCTTCGGTAGCTATTCTTGGCATTGGAGGTCAAAGCTATTGCAAAGCGGTCTTAGTGCTTCTTCCCTTCATCATTATTCATATTCCAGGTTAGTATTTCTAGTTCTTTCCTTCATTTTCTGCTTTTGTTCTGTGTTGGTTTGTTGTATTTTTTTGTTTTTGTTTGTTTTGGTTTTTGTTTCATTTCTATTTGTGTTTTCTGTCATTTGGTTTGCCACCCGTTGGTACATTCTGGCTTTGTTTTAGGGTAGCTACTCTACATTCTTTTTTTGGTGAATATTGATGTATATGGTGTATATTCTCTATAATATTATGTGTATACGCTTTAGCCCTCAGCCCTCCTATATGGCTTGTGTATATTATATATATATGTGCTATATATATCCCTTAGAGCTTCAAGTTCTTCATGATCTGCCATGAATTTTAACCCAACAAGACAGAGCTCAATGAGACAGAGTCACCACGGTTTGAACTTAGCACCTCACTGGTTCAAACCATGAAGGATTTCTCTCTCCTCTGTCTCATCACATTAATGGTGGGATTAACTTCCCACGTATGGCATTTAAAATGCATCCTATAAGACATTCAATTTTTTCCCCGTGTCGGCCCACTTGTCCTAATCAATGCCATAACTATCTTTACACAGCCTGCCATTTCCCCATGTGCCAGCGCACGTTGACTAGAGTATGGTTTGTTTCCAATCACTTTAGCAACGGCTAGTTTGTCTAGACTCTAGACTCCCAGCAGGATCTTATCTCCTGCTTTTTCTCGTCACTATGTCTGCATACTCCAGAATGCTTAAGCTATGTTCATTTTTAGATACTCTAGAACTTTTGATATAGGTACTAATGTTTTCTTGATAGGTGTAGGCTGGTAAGAAATCTCCTGGAGTTTTTAGTTCATGTTTATATATGTCTTGAATATTTTCTGGTCTTGCAGGTGGTTGATAAGCTAATCCAAAATGTTTGACGATTTTGCACCTCTTGATAGTCCAGAACTACCAACCACCTCTACCCGGGCAGCCACAAAATCAAAGATGGAAAGAATGTTGGCCAAGTTGCCTCTGACCTCCAAGTATCCAAAAGATGGAGGTGTTGCGGGGTCCAAGATTGACTCCAAAGTTCATGAAATAACAGATCTGGACCCTGGGAGTTGGGCCGAATTACAGGGTCTGATACAGACCACTTACAAGTTAAAGGAATAGGGGGATAAAATCACCACTTGCCTAGCTGCCTCTGGCATCATCAAGGCCATGAAATTTCCATGTGTAGTGCAATCACCCAAACTCATCTGGCAGTTGGTGGTATTGTACAATGTGGCCACTCATTCAATTTTACTTCCAGATCCCCGGCCACTGCAATATTCTGCCACCATCATCACATTGGATGCCCCCACCTTTGTTTTTGGGTTGGGAATTCCAGAGTTCAAAGGGTCCACCGTCATCACCAGGGCCAACTCACTAAAGGAATTTGGTGAGGCCAAGATCATTTCTCAGAAACACCTCAATAATCATTGGTTAAAGTCTCCAAAGTGAGACTATAAAAGGATGAAATTGGAAATTTGATGCGGGGATTTCAAGGATCCCATTCAAGTGGGCATAATATTTTTGTGTGGAATCTTTGGATGGCCCCATGCCTATGAATTCTCAATGTGGATGTATTATTTTTTATACTGCATAACAATGCACAACAGGACTTTCAATTGGGCGACAATTATATCCAATCATGTAGATACATAGATGAAGACCGTCGCCCATAATTCAATATTCTATATGACTTCATATGTGATGTGGGCATTGGCACAACAAAGGCCAGCTTTTCAGGGCTTAGGAATAGTTGGAGAACTCAAAAATGGCCTGGGATAGGTCACACCTTGGGATCATCATCCCCAATTGTAGTGGGAGCTCAGCTTCAAGAATTTTTGTTGGGTAAATGACCCCTTCATTCACCACAACATTCTTACACTTACCCGAGATTCTGGGTACCGCCTCTCACATGCGACAGTGAAACTGGTCAATTCTTTTGGCCAATATTTTATTCAATTCAAATGCCATACATACATCAGGGTGACAGGCTTCAATGGGAAGCCCTACCTCCTTCCCCGGTATTACGGGGATAGGATTATTCTTTTGGAATTGTACAGGTAGATAATGGATTTGCACGCCCTCTTCATAGTAAAGAAGGTCGTCAATGTCTCATTCCCATTTTCTTGTGGGGATTACACATGCAGCCTCGCTGTGACCCAGGAGGTAGATAACGAGTTAAAAGGATTGAGGCTGGTTTAATTCAACCACACCTAGAAGAATTATGATCCCCGCAGAAAGATTGCCATATCACTACCTTGGGCATCCCCCCTACACGAAGAAGACATTGAAGAATTATGGGTAGAATTCCAGGATAGCTTTGATCTTAGGGTCCGAAAACATACAAGAATGAGAAAAGGGGTCATGGAGTTGCTATACCTTCAGACTTTCCCAAAAGGTTTGAATGACGGTGGGTCGCTGGAGGATTCAGCGTACAAAGGATAGGGGCTGGACAAATTGGACCTCCCTTCAGTGGATTGGGCCACTCTGAAGGATTTGATGATTGAAGGGGTATGCCACCCCATCATAGAAACAAGCCAAAATTATTTTGCCTAGGTGTGCCCCAAAAGCACCCGCAAGAAAGCAGAAGTCAAGAAGACCATCCCTTCTTCAGCCAGCGTCAGACCTTCTTCATCCGCTGCGCCCACTGAAGCAAGTGTGATTAAAGGAAAAGAAAAGGAGGGAGTCCTGGTGCCCAAGGCATCCCCTCAGATTCCCACACTCCTAATGGAAAATCTACATGATCAGATGGAGGTGGAAAAGTTGGCCAACTAACAAATTAGCATGCAGGTGGCTGCCGGCCTCCCAATCACCCCAATGGCATCTACTCACTCAATGTGAACCCTTTCATTGGTAGCAATGATGAATATGTAGACTTTTGCTGAGGTAGAGTCTTCCAACATTTTGGACACCGGGGCTTCTCTTATAAGAAAGAAGAAAATATCCGTGACCCCCACACCAAGCACCATCCTTGGTATGCTTGAGAAGCCCCCGGTGGATGTAAGTTTGGATTCTGCCAAACTTGAGGATATCTCAGACTCCTCTCTGTCGTGCGATGATTTTGATGACACCTTCTCGACATAAGAGATTTTGGAGATCAGGTAAGGTGTTAATACTGCAGTGAAGGAAATTGAGGCTCAAGATAAAGAAGAGGCCCCTGTCGAAAAGGAAATTCCTGAAGAAGAAGATGCATCCGAGCAAGAGGCTCAGGGAGAAACCCAAACAGGGCATGAACAAAAAAGGATACCAGTCTAGGTGACTACCAATTTTCCAAGGCAACCTACACTTGAGCCATCGATGGAAGGAGAACCCAGACCCCAGGGCACAACTATACCTCCAATCATCATGCTCTAGGTGCCTTTGGAGACTTTGGGTGACGAAGTGCCCTGAAGCACCTTCGATGAGGTCATAACAGTCGCTGCCTTGCTAAACTTTGGCCAGCGACCCCACCCACCTCTAGAGGATGTCCCAATGGAGGAGGAGAATGTTGAAGTAAATGAGGCCAGTAAGGCCCAAGAGCAGCAACAACCAATGGACCAGGAGGTCTTAGGAGAAGAAAATGAAGAGGTTGCTGATACCACTAGGGAAGATGAAGTCCCTGAGAATACAAAGATGGAAACTAGAGAAAATATTTCGGGTGATTTTGCAGAAGATGCCAGCACAGTGGAAGATATAGAAGGCTCCAGAGAATAGGAGATAAGAAAAGAACAAGAGCAAAAGGAACCAGAATAGGAGTGGGAAAAAGAGCCCGAAGAAAATGTAGAATTAGGGAATGTGTCACTAGATTTGGAAGTGAATCTTAGTGAGCAGGAATTGGTAGCAAGGCCGCCCCAGCCGCCCTAATGGATGGTAGAAACTATGAAGAGAAAGGCTCCGGTGCCGCCTATGGGAGCTCATTTGTCACTGGCCAAAAAGATGGCCAAGAATGCCGAAATGAAGAAGCCCAAAAGGGCATGGGTGATGCATACTCTCTGGACCAACCCAATGGGCAATACAGTTGTGGTCATTGCAACACTCCTAGGAAATATAGATGCAGCGGCCACAAGGCCTGAGGACTACACTATAATAGAGGTTGAGCTAGGGAAAAGAGAAAATCAAGGAGAGCTTGACCTACTAAAAGAGGCTACTAAGGCTATAGAGGCCTGGTATGCAAAATAGGGCCAGAAGTTGCAAGAGGAAAGAGAAACAAATGCCAATCTCCTTGCACTTCTGGTAGAACTAACACGACCTTTGGCCAAAGTCCACCCCAGAACCCCTTCTTCCGGATTTCCACTTGCATAGGGCAACGTAGACTCACTGCACATGATGAAGAAAAAGGTGTAAGTAGTGGATGGGTGGGTAGCCAAGAAAATAATGGCGATGAGAGAATTTATGGTGGCATCCCTCCCAGACTTTAACAGGGTAGCTCTCACCCTTAGCCATGCAAGAAGCTCTACTCAGGTATGGGAGTTAGACTTAGAGAAATATAAAAAAAATGGAAGGCCAGGTTGGAGGAGATCCGTAGCATTGGCAAAGAGGTTTCCGCTAAATCCAAAATTTTGGGAGAAGAATCGTATGATTCCCTCTAGGTCCAGTACTCTAGACTTGCCCTCAAATTTGAGGTTTGAAAGGAACTAGTTAAGACCTTAAAAGAGAAATTGACAGTTGCCCAATATCCCTTGGATTTATTCAAAAGATTCATGGTTGGGGTATCGCAAGTTGATCCCTTCACCACTGGAATGTGTACCCTGGAGGACTATGTCCTCAGTAAGTTCGATGAAAGGATGGAATCCCTGTATCCACTAGGTGGAGATTTTGATCAAGGGAGGTTGTCCCGGTTGTCAAAGACCATGCTTTGGTCACATGACACCATCAAGACGGTGAACAAATTCTGGAACAGGGCTGGAGAGGTTAAGGAGGCAATGGAGGTTGTCTATAGCAGATGGGATAGCATCCAGAGCATAGTTGAGGAGAGAATTAGCCAAGTGTTAGAAGCTTGGGAGAAAATATATG
The DNA here is from genome assembly GCA_018584345.1 of Thuja plicata. NCBI lineage: Eukaryota > Viridiplantae > Streptophyta > Pinopsida > Cupressales > Cupressaceae > Thuja > Thuja plicata. The sequence continues at coordinate 359,578 of MU225548.1, forward strand.
TCAATAAAGTTCTCCGGATCTAGGAGAATTTTGCCCGACATCATATTTTGTATTCTTTATTCTTTTTGGAATGCAAGTTCCCAGATACTGGAGTTCCGGATCCCACATTTTTGAATTCTTCATGTGACCTATGTCTCAGATCCCAATGCCGACCGGTCACTTTCAAGACAGTAATGAAAGTTGTTAGAATGTGGGGAACAACAACAAGGCACGTCAGCTCAATGAGAGGTTTCTGACAGGTGGTCTTCCCAAGGCACCACTTCAGAGATACACCTGGCGCATTGGAGATAGGGTGCAACTTTCCCATTTATGAGGCATGTAGCATCGATCTCCAGGGGATCGGATTTATTCTTTCTCCTTCTGAGCTCTCTTCTCAAGGCTGACTCTTCCACTCCATCTTTCTTGTCTTATTCTTCTGACATGTCAGGACTTTCCGTCTCGAGGATTTTTGTAACATGGTGCAGGTAGTACCGGCCACCATATAATGTATTTTATTATAAAAATGTAAAATAAGTTAGGGTTAGGGTTATGTCAAAAGATGTGTATAAATAATAAGTCTGACCTCATTCCAAGGGTCGGCAAAATTGAGGATTTTGCAGTCCATAGTTAATAGCAAAGCAGTTTTTCTCATTTCCTAGTTGCAGAGCTCAATGCTCCATAGTTTTAAGCTTTCAGTAGTTAAATACTCCCTAGGAGTTATCCTTGTACCATGCACCAGTGCTTGCTGGAAGGATGTTAATGAAGAAGGAAGGGTTCTCTCAATGATGTTGTTGGTACTCTATCTTCTGGGTTGATGGTATTTTATGCTTTATGTTCTTCATGTCCTTTGCTTTGATGCTTAAAGTAGATTAATGACCTCCTTTCTTTGCTACTAATAAAATATAGGTTGATGGTTATATGTTTCTTTGGTATTTAGTGTAGTGTGTTAGAGCATTGTCGATGTTTTGAATGTTTAGCATAACTGTAGGTAGATGAAATATTTCTAACTCTGCAAGATCTTTTTAAGTTTATTTGTTAATTAAAAGCATGCTTGGAGAAAACCCCACTCACCTAAATCCCTGGAGTTGATGAGTTGAAGATAACCAGCTATCCCCCTCGAAAAATAGTCACATCTCCCAACTGAGCCCCGTACTACAGAGACCCAACTCTCATGTGATCGGAGGCCCAGGGAATCTCATTTCCCTGGATAACCTTTACAGGAAAAGTTGGCCAATACCCTGGTACCTGGTGACAACTTACATCTATTGGCGGACCCGGTCACAAAGTCTCGTCAACATAGACATTTCTTCACAGTCTTATAGAAAGTGTCAACTGCTCCGCATGCTATGCTATTCAGTCTGTTGGCTTGGATTACCTTGTATCCCAAGACACATGCACTGAACTTCATTTCTGGATCGGTGATGGAGTTAACCTTTAAATCTCTTCCATCCCATACTGTACCTTCCATCTTTTCAATGTCAAGGCGAGAAGGATGTTTAAGGGCTTTGGCCTTGTCAGTTATTGGATAACTAGTTACTGCATGTATTACATCCTTAGTGATTGGTTTCAGTTCATCCAACCATATTTTCCTTTCATGTACTCTCCTGAGTACTATCCAAATCCACTTGGTTTTAAATTATTTTGGGAACATTAGGGCATTTTTTAACCCTTTTACCTCTATGTTCTTGTGTTCATCTTTAATGTTTCCATATGTGCATAGCTTCTTGTAAGCTTCTTCAAATCCAAATTCTCCAATTTATGCAACTTTGCAGTGGATATATGCTCGGGCATCTTCGACTAGAAAAACCCTAGGAGGTATGCTTGAGAATGCTCCAATGTTGTGAGCTTGTGAAGAAACCTCTAGGAAAAAAATATACTTGGGTTCTTCACAGGTTGTATTCTTGATCAGATTGGCCTTATTTTCCTTCACAATCTTGATCTTGGAGACTCACAATGTGGTTGCCATGTTTCCATAGAATTAGGGCTTTCATAAACAATCTATTTGCTTGGTGAGTCTTAGATACTCAATTGATCTTAGCTGTAGATGATGGAAATCTATTGTAGTAGCTATGAATGTGCTTGTGAATCTCTCTGCAATGTGGTTGCTCCTTGGTCGCTCTTCTTTTCTCTATTCTTCGCTCTATTCTTGTCTGTTAAATGCTTGGTGAATGAATGAGCTTTCCGTCACCCTTTTATAGATGATGCCCTAAGTGGTGCAATAAATGTTTCACCTAATTCTTAGTGGTCAAAGATGAAGTTTTTCGGTCATCATGAAAAATTCTCAGCTCGGTAAGTATACTTTGCTCGGGGTAAGTGTCAACTTTGTTGCACTTTTCACATGTTTACCGACAGTTCTCGGGATGTAGCAAAGAATTGATTGTATTTTTACATGATTACCAACGATGCTCGGTTTACATTGACAAGTTGGATTTTATATCTATACCAACTATTCTTGATATGTATTAACCGATGATATTGGATTCACAATTTCATAATAGGATATCTTTATTCATGCTAATTTTGCATATTATCAATGTATATTAGAACTGACGTAAAATATGGCTTTGTATAGTGCAGTTTCATACTTGTTCTGCTTAGGTGGGGGTGGTGACATCACTAGATCCATTGGATGAGGTGTCACTAGCTGTGGTGCTTAGTCTAGCATCATCTTTTCTTGAAGCTTTTCTCCACATTTTATTTCTCATTCTCGTGATATCTTAAATAGTGTTCCCATTAGAAAAAGTGCTTGACTCTGTCACTCGATCTCTACAGTCCTTGCTTAGATGACCAACGTTATGATAGTGTAAGCATGCCATTCTAAAGTTAGTCCAATTCCTTGACATTCGTATCCATTTTCTCCTGCATTTTGCAGCTATGTGTCCGTATCTACCACATGCTGTGTAATTTTTCCATGTGTTGTAATCCCAAACATATGAGTTACTGACTCTTCTTGGTTAATTAGCATTTTCTTGGTCTTTTTGCTTCCATGCTTGCTTTTTATTTTTCCCGCATTCAAGAGATGTGTGCCCCTGAATTTTGCAAGTAGAACAATTTTTTTCCATGTAGGATTCCTTTTTTTGTTGTTTCACCTTAGATCTGCATTCATGTGCATTGTGTCAATGCTTGTTATAGTTATAGCATTTACCAATGAATGTAGATGTGGATTTAGGAATATCTTTAGCTTTGCTTCTGCAAACATTTGAAGTGTGGCCTAGTTTTCCACAGTGATTGCATGACTACTTCTTTTCTCTTATATTTGTGTAGACATCTTTGTGATCAGCTCTGTTTGATGATTCTCCATTCTCGGTATACCCTAGACCGATATTGTTGAGTCTTCTTTGTCCATCCAGAAAATCATCCATTCTTTTTGTGTTTTCTTCAACTTTCTTGATCATATCATTTTGTTGTTGCTGAATCCTTGCTTCATGCTTCGGTCTCTCATTTTCTTCTCTTAGTTCACCAATGCCTTGCAATCTACCATTGATTTCTGTGTTCACTCAATTTTCCTCATGACTCATAAGAACTATTTGATTGGTGATCTCATGATGATATTCAGTAAGTCTCTATATTTCAGTTTCTAATATTTCTCCTGTCACCAAAAGCTAATGTTCTTTCTTGTTCAACTTTTCTAGCATTATTCATAACATCAATCATTCTTATCATCTGTGTCTCTTGACCAATTTTTAGTACCTTTACTTTTTCTATCATATGTTGATTGATTTCATTCAGACTTGTAATACTTTCTTTAGATGTGTCTGATGTATTGCTAGATGTAGATCCCGATGACTCAAACAAATCAGGTATCTCTTCTTCATGATAGTCATTTTCATTGCAGTGAGATGCCATAAGTTTTCTTTCATCCAGTAGATCTCTCATCTTGTTTCTTTCTTCTTTGTATTTCTTGTAGAAGATTTGTATTTGCAACTTCCGATTCTCAATATTCTTATCAAGCTTATACATTTCCATTGTATGATATTTTCTCTCAAGTGATTTAAACTTTTCAAAATAAGAGATCTATCTCTGATACCAATTGTTGGAATAAAGGAATGGTGTGTATTGAGAGGGGAGGGATGAATCAGTATCCTTAAAATTTTTTATCAATTAACCCTTAATACTTTGTTCTTGCATTACCGATGATAGATACTTTTCTGACTTATGCATGTAATATCAAAACATAAACTTAGTTGCATGTAAAAATTCATAGAAACATAACATTTACATCACTGCTAACTCATGTCATGGAGCGCAAGTGGGAGGGAGGAGGAGGAGAAAAGGCGGGAGAAAGAAATTTGAATATCAAAACTAGAGGTAAGCTGGGAGCTGATGGATCTACTATGGGATCTATGACAGAAGGTGTAGAGACTGCTATTAGATCAGTGGAAAAAGATGGAGGATCTATGGTGGTACTTTCCAATGGGGATAATGGGTTAGAAATGGGGCCAAAGGTGAAAAAACAAAAAGATTTGAATGTTGCGGGAGAATCATCTCAAGGTAAGTCACACGGTCTCTCCACTAATCCGGGGAAAGGGAAATGGGCAGGTCTCTTTGGTATAAAACCGTCGGGTAAGTCCTTATTCCCCAAAGTGAATATCTTAACAAAACCACTGAAAGGAGAATTTTGTATTGATATACTAGATCAGTTAGTGGACCACACGGTTTCTATCATTGCTTCTTCTCTTGTAGGCAAATTTTTGGGTCCAAGACCGAACATAGATCTAGTTAGATCCTTTGTGGATAAGAAATTGAGGCTAAAAGGTCAATTTGATGTAGCAGCTATGCCTAAAGGTTTTTTCTCCTTTGAATTCTCAAATGGGGAAGACCCTTCTAAAGTTCTATGTGGGGTCCGTGGATGATGGGAAAATCCTCCTTATCTCTACAAAAATGGACGACCAACCCCAATTATAATGATAGCTTCTTTATAGTAGCATTGGTCTGGGTACGTCTTCTTGGGATGCCTATGGAATATTGGCATGAAGACATTCTGATCGATATAGTAGGTGCTTTTGGGGAGCTTCTATGTATAGATCCTATGACAAAAGCTAGAGCAAGACAAGTATATGCAAGGATTTATGTTAAAACTCAACTGAATGTAGATCTTCCTCAAGTAATAACCCTGAAATCAAAACTGGGGTCATGGATTCAAGAGAGTTAATATGAATCGATGCCTTTTGCATGCTTTATATGTAAGAAATTTGGTTACTGGGCCAAACATTGCCCCTAGAAGCCTCAAAAGGAAAATAAGAAGGACCAAGATCAAAATAAAGGACAAAGAGTGGAATGGAAAATAAAAATAGAGGAAAAAAATGTCATCCCCAAAATGCTGGAAGGAAATAGGGATCAGATAGAAGAAAACATGAAAGAAAAAATAAATGAGAATAATCAGAAGGAGAAAAAAGGGGAAGTTGTTCAAGAAGTTGTGATGCAAGTTCCTGAAGAAAGGACTATTGAGGTCACAAGCCAAAAATAGTAGCAAAAGAAAAAGGGGAACTTGTCACAGAAGAAATAAAATAGAATGAATCAAGGATAGAAGAAAATATGACTCCTTCTAAAGGAGAAGAAAAAGAAAGGAACTCTGATGAAGAGGATTCTCTAGAAGAAACATAAAATAAAACAAAACAAAGGTTAGAGGAAAAAGAGGAGAAGGAGACTGACTCAACCAGGGGAAGGAAAATAGACTCCCTAGCTGATCAAAATCAGAATGATAAATAGAAAAAGAAGAAAGAGGAAGATGCAGAGGAAAACTCTTGGTCAATTGTGGGATACTCAAAGAAGGGATCAGGTAAAAAAGGCCCAAAATACCCTGAAGGAAACCACTCTATTTATGAAATGAACTCTAACTCAAGAAAGAATGTTGAGAGCTCCTCAATGGGGAAATCGATAAAGAAGATCGAAGGCCAAAAAATAGGAGTCTTGACAAGACAATAGAAAGCAGACATAGGAAATCCAAAACCAGAAAAAAGTAGAAGATCAGAGAAAACTCAAAGGGAAGAGGAAGCAAAATATAATATTGCTGATGGAAATCAACTAACTATCCATCAAGTTTGTTCCCCAATCCTCAAATGAAGATTATTTCATGGAACATTCGAGGAATCAATGGTCCTCACAATAAAGATGTAGTTTTGAATTTAGTTAGAGATTCTAAACCTGATATTCTTTCAATTCAAGAAACTAAGATGATCAAAGATAAAATAGAGAACTTGAAGTTGTTAAAAAATGGGAAATGTTTTGGTAGTAGTTCTAAAGGGGCTTCTGGAGGATTGGCTATCTTTTGGAATCAATATTGCTTTGACTGTCAACTCCTAAAAGAGGATAATAATTTCTTGGTAGCCAAATTTTGGATCTTAAAGGATAATTTCTCTTGGATCCTTATCAATGTTTATGCTCCCAACACTAAATCTAGAAGACTTAAGCTCTAGAAGAAGTTGCACAATCAGATGGAAGTTAGTTAGGAGAACAAATTTCTTATAATGGGAGACTTTAATACTCCCTTAAAGAAGGAAGATAAAATGGGAGGAAACTTATCTCAAGTGGAAAGTAGAGTAGATTGGATGGATTTTATTATTAATGAAGCATTGTTGGATGTTGATCGGGAAGGGATTAACTATACTTGGCCTAATCATAGGGTGGGAGCTGATCTTATTCAAGTTAAGCTTGAAAGAGTTCTGATCAATCTGGAATGGTATACTAAGTTCTCTTGTGCCCTTTCATCCCTCACCAGAACTGGTTTAGATCATTTTCCTATATCCTTTAATGTTCTTCCTTTCACTGGCAAAATAAATGTTCCCTTTAGATTTGAGAAGATGTGGCTAGATCACCCTGATCTGGAAAATAAAATAAGGGACTGGTGGACTATTAAGGTGGAAGGAACAACATTGTTCAAAGTGGTCAAGAAACTAGCTAATGTGAAAGAAAATGTCAAATGTTGGAACAAGAATGTCCATGGTGACATCTTCCAATCCAAAAATAAAACCCAAATGGACTTGAAATAAATACAGGAGGAAATTCAAAGGAATGGCCTAATTGAAAATCTGAGAACTCAAGAGAATAATGGCCTTGCAGACTTTCACAATATTATAGCTAAAGATGAGACTTTCTGGAGGCAGAAATCTAGATCTCTTTGGTTGAAAGCAAGAGATAAGAATACCATATTTTTTCTTCTTACTGCTGTTAAACACAAGGCAATAAACATAATCCATTCTTTGTCTGCAACCAAAGGTAAAATTACTAAAGAAGAAGAAATAAGGGAAGAAATGATGGGGTACTTTGCGACCTTGTTATCTAAAGATCAAAGTCTTATCTTAGAAGACCAAAGGAAATTAGTTTCTTCGATTCCTTGTAAAATGGGTCATTCCTCTAATGTTGTCCTAAAAGATATTCCCTCGGACACTGAAATCAAGAAGGTTGTCTTTTCTTTTGAAGGAGAGAAATCTCTAGGTCCTGATGGGTTTCATATATTTTTCTTCCAATAGTTCTAGAGCATCATTGGGAAAAAAATTTGTTCAACAGTAAATGAGTTCTTTCAAACTAAATTTATCCTTAAGGAACTTAATTCAACTTTTATAGCTCTCATTCCTAAAAAACCTAGAGCTGATACGGTTGATGGCTTTAGACCAATAAGTCTCTACAACTCCTTATACAAAATCATTTCGAAGGTCATGACTACTAGACTTCTGAGATTATTTCCTAATCTGATCTCTCCTCAACATAATGGTTTTATTCTTGGAAGACAGATCCTGGACTCTATTATGGTGGTGCATGAGAATATTAATTCTCTTTATGCCTCTAAAAAACAAGGATTCTTGATGAAATTGGACTTGTCAAAATCCTATGATAGAGTGGACTGGTCTTTTCTGTCAAATATCCTTAGATCTTTTGGCTTTGATAAAGATGTGATAAGAATAATAATGCAATTGGTGTCTACAATGACTTGTTCTGTGCTTGTTAATGGGGGATCTTCCATTTTCTTCCATCTCACAAGAGGTTTGAGACAAGGTGATCCAATCTCCCCCATTCTCTTTTCCATAATGGCGGAAAGCCTTGGGAGATACATCAATAGTATGGTTATGACAGGTTAGATTTCTGGTCTCCAACCCTCCTCTTCTCTGCGAAATTGTTCTCATGAAAAATTTGTGGATGAGACTATCATGATGGGGGAAGCCTCTATTAAGGAAGAAAGGAACATGAAAAAGGCTTTGAATACTTATACTAATGAATCTGGTCAATCTATTAACTGGGAGAAGAGTTCCCTTTTTTTTTTTGCAACACTCCTGAAGAAATACAAAGGAAGATCTCTAGTATTTTGGGGTGCAAGATAGGGAATTTTCCCTCTACCTATTTGGGTCTCCCTCTATGTCATAAACCAGATGATTATTTCTAGAATGGTATCCTTGACCATTTTCACAACAAGCTGGTAGGATGGAAAGGAGCTACTCTTATTCAAGCTGGAAAAGCTCAGCTTCTGAAATCTACTCTCCAAAATCTTCCAGTCTATGCGCTCAGTCTCTTTAAAATTCCTCAGAAGTTTGAAGGCTTGATTGAACAAATTTAGAAAAGATTTCTCTGGTCTGGAGTTGAAGAGAAGAAGAGGTTAATTCTTGTAGCCTGGGAGGTGGTGTGAAAACATAAGAAGTTTGGAGGGCTTGGTATCCGAAGCATAAAAAATACTAATAAGGCTTTGCTGGTTAAACAGTGTTGGGGAAAAGGTTTTTGAGTATTGGATCAATGAGAAATGGGTGGACCTTAGCTCCTTTGAAGAAACCCTCAATTTAGTCAATAAGAATCTTAATCCTTGGTTTGTAAGGGAAAATGAACAAGACTCTTTGATTTAGGGTCCGGAGGCTAATGGAAAATTTTTGGTTTCTTCTGCTTCAGTCCTTCTCTTCTCCCAGGAAGGTCTCCCTATCAGTTATCAGGTATGAAACAATAAGCTAATACCTAAAATTAACATATTTTTCTGGTTGCTTGTTCAGAACAAAATTCTTACTGTGGACAATCTTTGTAAAAGGGGATTCTAGAATGCCTAACAAATGTATTCTTTTTTGTTATGAAGCTAAAAATTGTAACCATCTTATGATTCATTGTACTTATACTTGTAAAGTGTGGAACTGTGTCTTCAACCATTTCAATCTGGATTGGGTGAAACCTAATAACTTCCAGGACATGGTAAAACAATGGCATTTCCCCCTTAATGGTAAAGAAGCCAAAGACCTTTGGAGGTTGTTTCTTCTTCACTTCACTTGGAGAATTTGGAAGGAGAGAAATAACACAATATTTAGAGAAAAAACCTCATCCTATGAAGTTGTGGCCAATAGAATTTGCAGAATTTTGCTGGAAAATTTCAAAGGTTATCTTCCTAGAGACTCCCCCTGTAAGAAAACTCAGAGTTTAAATGATATTCATAATAGGAATAATCAGGGGCAGAAAGACAAGGATTTAAATTTGAGGGAAAACACAAGATGGGCTACTCCTCCGATTGACTGGGTCAAAAGTAATTTTGATGGGGTAGCTAAAGGGAATCTGGGAAGAGCTGGAGTGGGAGGCATAATAAGAGACTCTGCTAGAAATTTTATGGGAGTTGTTGTTTCCCCTCTGCGAGTTCAGACAAATCATTTTGCTAAAGTGATGGCAACCCTTCAAGTTTTCATGATGGCTAAAGAAATGGGTTATTCAAATTTTTGGTTGGAGGGAGACTCTCTAAACATAATAAACTATATTAAGGGTAATAATGAGGCTTCTTGGACAATTAGCCACATAATTGATAAAATTTAATCTTTAATGCTCCTTTTTAAAGAAATTCACATAAACCATGTATTTAGGGAAGGAAATAAGCGGACGGATGGCTTATCTAATGTGGGGGCTCAAATTGATGTCATCCAATCATGGAGAGGGGAAGTAGATCTCAATATGGATATTTTATGTCTTATCAAGTATGATAAGATTAACCATATTGAAGGTTCAATTAATAAACATTATTAATGATGAGAAGATCATTTAAGATTAAGTGTCATGATAGCTATCATTCTAGGGATCCGATATTCATGAATAATGTGGCTTTGCATGGTTTGTGGGTTTTAGCTAGCATTTTGAAATAGAAAAATCACAACAATCTTTTGTTTTAGTGTCTTGCGATCCAGCCCATTCACTCTCTAAAAGTTCAGAAATCTTTGAGCATAATGCAGGGTGGTCTGAAGAGGGAGGAGCCGATGGACTGCACAAAGTGGAAACAAAAGAAGAAAGTTTGGAAGAGGCTAAAGAAGGGTGGTGTGATCCAGTATTTGGAGAAGCTTCATGGATGGGACAAAGAAATAACTAAAAAATTTGCAGATGACTGGAAGAACATAAAGGTGAATATGTGGGGAAAGACTTTTACTCTGACTATGAGCATAATTTCAAAAATTATGGGCCTTTCCTGCAAAGGCATGAAGTTTTATAGGGACAACAAGTGGATTGGGACTCAAGCCTTCAAAATATTCCCATAAACTGAAGAAGAATAAGCCTTTTTGAGAAAAGGGATGAGGGATTATGTGGATATTAACAAAATTAAGAGTCACTGGGCTCACATTTTGACTGTGATGATCAAGTATTTCACCCTGGATGGCTGCTACTCCAAAACTTACAACCTTCATTTTGTTCTTGAAAATCATTTTAGGCATAAATAAAAGGTGTCATTTCCCTTCTACCTTCTGAGCTCGCTAAATACTAGTGTCATGGAGCATAGGGAAATAGAGAGCAAAGTGATGCTTCATGAAGGGCTTATTCTGTTAATCTCAGAATATGCTAGAAATAAAATCCCGGAACCCATTACCAAAAGGGTGAAAGGGAATGCTAAGCAAGTTAAGTTGGATAGTAAAAAGGAGAACCCAAAGAAAAGGGTAAGGACCAAAAAAAGGAGAATCTGGAAAGGTAGGAGGAGATTGAAGACCAAACCCTTGATAGTCAGGGTAATGAAGAAGAGATACAAGAAGAGGAGAAGGAGGAAATGTACATGACAGAAGAGGAAGCTCAAGAGATAAATGAGGAGGCTCTGGTGAATGATAAAGAAAAATAGATGAGAAAGGAGGGCACCTGGATAAATGAGGAGGAAAGGCCCATGAATGATGATGATGAGAACAGGGGAAATGAAGCCAGAAATCAAGAGGTGGAAAAAGATTAAGAAGAAAAAGAGGGAGATGAGAAGGAGGATAATAATGAGGAAATGAATGATGGTAAGGACAAGTAGGANGATGATGATGAGAACAGGGGAAATGAAGCCAGAAATCAAGAGGTGGAAAAAGATTAAGAAGAAAAAGAGGGAGATGAGAAGGAGGATAATAATGAGGAAATGAATGATGGTAAGGACAAGGAGGAATAGATAGAGAAGCCAAATTTGAAGGCTAGAAAAAAGAAAAATAAAAAATAGAAAACAAACCTTGATCACAAAACTATGGTAGGGTTTGATATTGATGATAGAATTCCAAAGAGCAAGGAGGATCACAGGGCTAGCATGGAAAATTGGCTCAGTGAGGAAATGAAGGCCATGAAGCAACACCTGAATGAAATGAAAGAAGCTATGGAGCCCTTCAAAACCAATATGGAAGAAATGGAGAAGCACCTATTGATTAAGTTAAAAAACAACAACAACGATGAGGAGATCACAGCTAGAGTCAACGCTCTTATGGAAGAAAAGCTAAAAGATATGAAAAAGCAAATCAGCCACAACGGGCACATGATAAGTATTATTCTCAAGCACAGTAACATAGGGCTTCAAGTCTCTATTCAAAACCTCAAAGTGTTATATGCTTACTTGGAGAGTAGTTTTCTAGAAAATACCACAATTACTATAGATGACAAAGTAGGGAGCTCGGGCCCAGGGACCAGAACTCGAAGTTCCATTAAAAGGAAAGTTCTAGAGATTCAAAAAGAGATGAAAGCACTGAAGGAGTCCATTGAAAAAATGGATGAAATGAAAAAAGAGGCTGAGGAAGCCTTTTAAATTATGCTGTATTTTTTTATCTATTTTGGAAACTTTGCTGGAAGTTGTGCTAGAAACTGTGCATTTTTTGGCAGTTTTTTTGTTTTCCTTTTATTGGGTTTTCGGTGTTCGTTGGGGTCCTAATTTTTTTTCGTAGTAGGATATCTATGTTTGTATGGGATAATGATGATTATCTCTAGTAATCTATTGTAAAAGGTTTTAGGGTCCTTTCAAAACCTATTTTTACCTTAATCAAAAATATTCATAGAAACATTCATGAAATGTAAGTACACATGACACAAGAATTGGTAATGTAGAAAACCCTTGTTAGAAGGTAACAAATATAGTGGGGGTGAAATCCATAAAGCTTCACTACCTGGAGAATGGAAGGTGTCGGTTAAGGTTACAAGTGTGATCACTTCTAATGATCTTACCCTGTTAGGAGTAACATTTTAGACTGGTTAGGTCTACTTGGTAAGAGATTTAACAACACTGTTAAGTGTGCACTCAGTTAAGAGATTTACATAAAGACTATTAAGTCCACCTTCTTAAAGGATTTCTTCTATTTGCTACAATTGTTAGATAGTAGTCAAAAATACTTGTTGACCTAATGATATGCAATCCTGAATTGCTGAATATAGATCCTTTAAGTTCACAATGTATATGTATCACCTATAGTGATTTATTAATACCTTTGTTATGCTCGGTAGCCTTGAATCTTGTTCTTTATAATCGAATTTTGTCTTTTGTGTCCTTGTGCATGAAACTCTATGGATCTATAGATGTCTACTATGGCTACAATCATCATTGTCTGATTGATTAATACATCTATTTATACAATGTATTGACCTATTTAGGTTTCATGATTTACAATAAAAACTCTATGATCAAAGGTTTACAACTTGACCTTGATCTCCTAGTTTGCATGTTTACATTCAATTAGACTGATTAAAACAATTACATATGCTTTACTTGTCCCTCAAGAAATGGTTTTAAATATAAGCATAAAGCTAAGTATAAAAATCAAGTGTTTTATATGACATGTAACTCAGATCCACATTTCTCAGAAATAAAACTGTCTCTCAGTAGACTAGTGCTCGGTGATGTCTCTATAAACATATTTCTCTCAGGTTCCTTTGTGAACTGTGTTGTTGGTTTACTCTGTAAACTATTTTTTAGGTTACTCTGTGAGTTGTGTTGTTGGTTTACTCTATAAACTGTTTGTTGATGATCATTGTGCTAATACACTTTCAGTGATCTCTGCACTTGTTTGTTTCAGTGACCTCTATTTGCTGTCACTCTGTGATCATGTTACTGACAGCTCAAAAACTATTTCCTTTGTATACTATTGAAAACATATTATCCTTTAGGATTATAAAAATATAGACTGCATTCAAGAGGAATCAAGGCTAATCACGAGAGGTATTGGTCAAAACTCTACAAATGAAGATATTCATGTGCTAAATACTAATTCTCACAATAAAGTAAAAATAAGGAAATTCAAGATGAATAATGACAAAGAAACTAAAGACAAAATATCATCTAAGAAAAGAAATGACATATTAAAAGTATAATGTTTCAAATGTGACCAGTTTGGACACTATACCCTAAAGTGCCCAGATAGACCTAAAACTCAAGTATCCATAGCTGAGGTTGGAAAGGTAAAGCTCAAAAATAATATTGAGAGACTTTTATTCTAATACTTAACAATCATAGCATATCATAGGAAAAGTGACATATTTTTTCATAAGATATACTGTAAGGGAATAAACTATATATATATATATATATATATATATATATATATATATAGTTAAGTAGAGGATTGTATGTTACCTTTTGTAAATAATTTCTCTAAGAAGTCTTAGATATATTTTTTGAGTCAGAAGAATTCCATATAAGGTTCAAGGAATTTAAAACTCAAGAAAAATATATCTAGGAAGAGAAGTTTCTTAGTACTAATATAAGGGAAAAATTCTTCTGATAAATGTGTAAATGCTGAGATTAAGGAGTACAAAAATTAAAAGTATGCAAAACTTCTTTATACCTAGTCAGAGTGAATTAAGAAAAGATGTCGCTTTAGAAGTTTAAAAGGCATTCATGAGTCAGAGAATCTTGAACCACCTCAAAAATATAAGAGGATCATGTTCCTTAGATTCAAAGCGAGACTTTTTAAGATGAATGCCAAAAATTAAATCTATGGATGAACCTGAAGCCCTAATGTAAATAAAAGAGGCCACCTTTAGCAAGGAAGATGATTCAAGAGATTTGGAATGATGGAATGTGATTCAATGACAACACCTATGGAAATAAATTTTCACAATATAAAGAAAGCAAGAGTTGACTCAAAAAATGCAAATCCTACTTTTTACTGAAAAATAATTAGATCCTTGATGTATTTGGTTAGAACAAGACTAGATATTTTCTATTCTATAAATGCCTTAAGTCACTTCATGTGTGAACCAAAGAAGATACATCTAGTTGCACTTAAACATATTCTAAGGTTTTCTCAAGGAACAATTAAGCATGGTCTCAAGTACACCAATGTTGACCCAAACCTTCATGGGTACACTGATTTAGATTGGGATAGTTGTGTGATAGACAAGAAAGAATACATCTAGGTGCTTCTTCATTTTATAATCAACTATGATCTCATGGATCAATAGGAAATAATTCTTAGCGGGACAAAGTTCTACAGAATTCATATATATTGCAGCATCAATGGGAGCAAAAAAAGTAGTATGGCTTCATAAAATTTTAGTTGGATTGTTTGGTGAACCTATGAATCTTACCATTATTCATTATGAAATCTATATTTGTATAAAACTATCAGTGAATCTAGTATTCCATGATAGACTGAAACACATTGAGATTCCATACCACTATGTCAGAGATATGGTAGGAAAAAATGTGATTTGATTGGAACATATAAGTATAGATGAATAGACTATAGACATTCTCACCATACCATTAGCCAAGGAAAAATTTTCTCATTTTTGTAAGAAACTTGGTATGGTTACAATGTAATTATTAAATTTAAAATTTATTCATTTGTACTTATATTAAGATTTTTAATGTGTAAACTCTACTTGTCATGTGTTAGAATTCATGAATTTATGGGCCTTGGGATATTCTTTGAAATGTGAAATTTTTTCAAAGGATAGACACGTAAACCCAGTATCATGATGGATAGCATGTGACTTGATATCCATGAACATATCATGATGATGAATAAAACATTATGGTAGATATCACAAGTCTTGATATCTAAGGATAAGACATAATATTTAAAACTATCATGGTGGATAATATGTGTGAATAATATCCTTATACCATGAATTGATATATTCATGATAGGTATCATGTGAAATGATGCCAATGCACATATCATATAGATTTCCATATGAGAGTGTTGATTAACATCATGTGACTTGATATTAGAGAATCCATAAACTCTCCTAATATCACAATGAAGTAATACTTCTCATGTAGATCTAATAAAGGATAGAATTAATCTTCCCTAGCTAAGAGAGAGTGTTGATGTTAGTAGCTTTGGTCAGATTATTCTAACCTAAGTGTTTGGTATATCTCATTCTTTAGATAAAATGAGAATTATACGTTATATATAAATTATCATTATACATTTGATGATCTTATTCTATAGTTATCATTACTTGATAACTATGATAGTTATAATTGATAACTATCATGTAGTTATCATTATTGATAACTAATATGAGTAAAAAGTAATATCAATGATATAGTTGATATTGTTATAAATAATATCAACTTATCATTATTATTATCAAATTTGATTATGGTATCGACCAAATCATAACTTGATATTTTTATTGAAAGAAAAATAACAAGAGCAAAGAAATGAAAATAATCCAAGAGAAATATATGAAGAAGAAATTGTTACCATGAGAAAAACATTAACTAGGAGGAAGCACCCAAAAGCCAATATAAGGAGACAAGAAGATTTTGAAAGGGGAAAAGAAAAGAAAAACCCCTTGTGATATTATGAATATGGAAAAACTAGAGAGAGAGAGAGAGAGAGAGAGAGAGAGAGAGAGAGAGAGAGAGAGAGAGAGAGAGAGAGAGAGAGAGAGTAGCTCATTTACAATGACTCCAAAGAGTAGAACTGAGAGAGAGAAGCATATCTTTTATAGGGATGAGAAGAGGAGTTACCAAGTAACTCACCAATCTATCTATGCCAACATCCATAATAGGTGTGTGCAAAGTGTCAATATCCTCTTAAGGGGGATAATCTAAGTTCCTTATTAAAGGAATTATAAAATATGACATGTCCTCCCACTTGGACTTTTTGAGCGTTGTTTTTACACAAGTCAATTTCTAGGATCTCAAGATTTGATTTCCTTACTTGAAAGAATAATGAAGTTATTCCCAAGGTTCTCTGTGGTCGATGAGGAGGCCTTTATTGGTACTTTCAATACGTCAAATTGCAAAACAATTTTAGTACTTTTTTTGTATTTTTTGATTTATCAAAGATTGTAGTTTACTAATGATGCAAATTTTTGCTTAATCTAAGGACAATTACAATTACTTCAGATTCATGATAGGAAATTAAAAGAGTTGGGCAACAAGAATAAAGTAAATTTTGTTGGAAATGAAATCGTAATGGACATAAACCATTATTAATCATTCCTTGTGAATTTGAATGACAAAGATATTTAGAGAAACCCACAAGATATAAATCAGACCACATCATAATCATATACCCAACATATGCAATTGTTTGGAGAGAAAATGTATTTACGCATGCAATATTTTCAAAACCTATCAAATTGCTAAGTCACCAAGATGTGCACACAGATGAGACAAATTTATTTTTGAACCCAAAATATGATCTTTCCCATACATTCGTCATGGCGAGGTAGATAAACAACAACAAACTCTAATTTAAAGAATCGTAGATTCGAGAAACAATAAACACAGTTGGCTCTTTGAAAGGAATGAATAAGAAAACACACATTCATTAATTTCACATAGATAGAGGAAAGGAATCAGACCATGAATGAAGCACAAATTGTAGATCTTTAATGCATCAAGAATCTGACCCTAATACATTGTCTTTGCTTACAATATATAGAGTTGTGATCTACAAACTCTAAACCTCAAAACTAGGGTATTAGTCTCTAAAAATAATGAAAATAAACTAAAACTAAAGTTTTCTAAAGAAAGCTATTGCCAAATTGATACTAGACTACTTTCATGGATCCTTAATCCATTTACAATTGGCTTGCCCATGAAAATAGGGTCAAACTCATTAAGAAAGAAGAAAGAGATGAGCTGGAGTTCCCTTGTTTGTAACTGGAGTCTTCTTTTTGATCTCTTAGTTCTCCCTTGGAATCTTCATCTGGGGTTCTCTTCAAGGTGGGAACTGATAGAAGACCCTTAATCATTGCAAAACAAATTCTAGTTGTGTATCCATCTGATTTGAAGTTCCATTTTCATGCAAAAAAGTGATCACGTTGAAATGGCCCATAATTCAAACCCTGACCTTTGTCCCAAAAATTTCCAAGTTCAAATTTGACTAAGTATGGAACCAAAATTTGGGACCCCCAAAATTTTTGACTTTCAGAGGCCAAAAAACTAGCCTTTGAAAAATGGCTAATTATGGAAGAATTTTTTTCTCAAAAAATGGCTAAATCTAGACTGAATAGTCAGTTTGGGAACACCTTTGGATGAGCACCTCAAAACCTCTATACTATTTCTTATACTTACTCATAGTTTACTTCTTGCCTTTTAACTTTAGCAATGCGTCGTTCTTGCTTCTCTCTTAAAATGATCAATTCAAATGCAAAGAACTTGATCTCTTCTTCATGTTCAGAAATCCTTTACATATCTTCCTTGAAATAGAAAAGTTGGTGTAGGCCCTCTCTAGGTGCTAACTCCTACCAGAATACCTTTGAATTATTGTATCACTTCTTTGGTCAGGCATAGGATTTTCCTATCCTCATCTTGGTATAACTCGGAGTCAATATCTGCGAAAAAGTTCTCCATTTCTTCCACCCATTCCATAATTTATGTTTTTGTTGCAATTTCTCCAAAAATTTCTCAAGGACTTTTGTGGACTTTTCTATACTTTTGGTCCAATTACTAAAGTTCTCTATCTCTTCACCTTCATATATCTTAACCAAAATCTGCAAGCGCTGCATCCTGATCTTTAGATCATGTAGATTTGATCACCATTTGGATAATTTAGAGTCTAACCCTCCATCTCCTTCCATAATATCCACAAAATTGGTGGCTTTGTCAAGTATAACCCTTAATGTCTAGAAGATACCCCTAATGACCTTCTCTCCCCATTGTTCAAAATTGTTCTTCCAATTGGTACTTTCCTGAATGAAAGAATGGGTTACACCTGCTGGTAGGTCTGGAGTAACTTTCTTCTCTATTATGGCCTATAATGAGCCTATGGGCAATTTGGGTCAATGGGAACCACCTTTATGGATGAATTTATTTAGAGCCTCATTATGGTCTATCAGGGACTTGATAGTTTCTTCATCTTTGCTCATAAAACCTAGAGCATATTTGAGCCCTAAAGTTGCCACTTGTGCCTTCTAGCGACCCTTGGTGTCTTGAGTAACGTATGATATGGTTCTTTCCAGTGTATTAGTCTCTATTTTATGGAAGGATTTCCCTAAGAATGACATATCTATGTCTTCTTCATCCTCTTCATCCATGTAAGTCCTTTTTCGGGGTGTAATCTCTTTAGTGAATGAAGTGGGTTTACTAAAGGCAGTAACTATCTCATACAGGGTGATGTGAAATACTGAAGCCAATCTTTGTGGATTAGGGGCTACCCTCTCCACTTTATCTGACTCCTCCTCATGTTCACCCTCTTTTCTCCTCTCTTCCTCATTTACTTCTCCTTCATGTCTTTCTTCCTCTACCTTATCTTCCTCTCCCTTCTCTTCTTCCCTTGTGGCATCCTATTCATCTTTATCTTTGCCTTCATCCTTGAAGGAACTGATTGATATCTCTTCATTAAGACCTTTTATAGCTTCTAATATGGTCTTGAGGGGAGGTGTAGCTTCTATACTTATCGACACTTGGGAAGTCAGGATAGAGGAAGGTAGAGGAATAGATGGTGGTGGAGTTGGCGTTTGCAGTATAGTTATGGGAGTGGAAATAGAAGGGGGTGGGGTTGGTGTGGGAGTTGGGAGAGAGCATGGTGGAGTAGGAATGGGAGTTGGGAGAGAGGGTGGTGGAGTAGGAATGTAAGGTGGTGGATCTGGAATTGTACTTTCCCCTACAATCTTGTCCCCTTCTATATTTTGGGTAGTATTAGTGGCCTAAGTTTTACCCTTTGATTGGTGCTAGAATCCACTCTCGTCAAAGGAAGATTTAGTGTGGGGTTTGTGAATTGGGATAGAGGTGGAGTGGACATCATCTAAAGATTTATGGGTGCCTATGCCTCTATGTTAATTCCCACCACAGAGTCAAGTGTATCTTGTCACAGATCTGCAAAACCCTATAGGCCCTCAAAATATGACATGAGGAATTCATCTGATCCAAGAGTATCCAAAGGATTGTCATGCTCCTTTTGAGCCTCTGTTTGCTTCTTTGTAGTCTCCTTTTTCCTTAGAGAGGCTTACCAAGATCTTGTCCTTTTGACTAAGGGTACATCATCCAGTTCATGTTCCACTTGCAGAGTCTCCAATCAAGGAGAGGCAGAGGCTCTCCATCTCTTGTAAATACTATTCCCTTCTCCAATGGTAGTAGGAGATGGGTTAGAGGTGGAAGGGCCTTCTCTTGGGTGGCCTGTGATTTTCCAAAAGGACCTGATCTATTTTCCCTATCAACTTAATCTTTGGGGTCTCGTGCCTAGGATTGGAGCCATATTCCACTGTACATTGATGCCCATATATTATTCCCAATTTTTGGGGTGGGGCCTTCTTAAATTGGTTCAATGTGGGCCTCTATCCATGTTTCTTGTCTGCTTTCTTGGGTGGATCCATTTGTGTCTTTTTGGGAATAGGATCCATTTGATAAGGCTTTTTGATCCATTCCATAGTTTCTCTGACTACATGCCTTGCTTTGAATTCAATGTTGTCATTCTCTTCTTTGTCTATCTCTGCATTTAAGATAGGCCTATTGTATATTTATTCAATATTATAGAGAATCCCCATCAATTTATCTAAATCTTTGTCCCAAACCTTGGGCGATATTGACCTCTAATATTGCCTGTGCTAATGTGAGGGACATCCTGCAATAATCCCCATTTCTCACCTCATAGTCATCCACACAATTTATCTAGTGATCTTCAATATGTGGCTCATGGATGTAGAATTTGCCAATAATATGGTTGTATGTACCTATGGGGTCAAATCTAGCCTGGATTTGTGCATGTTTGGAGTGGGCAATCATTCCACTCAAAGGCCAATGGTTTGCAAATCTTCATATCTTGGAGAGTGTAGGGGCCTATGGAAATGGGGAAATCCCAAAAATGCTTCTTCTTATGCTTGATATGTTTGTAGGCATCTACGAGCTGCCTATCTATTTCCAGAATGATTACCCAATCAGAAGGGTACCTGGGTAGTTTATTGGGACTCAGGGTAGATCCTGCCACTCAAATGTATGTGAAGGTTTTGAATTGTATATAGTATGCCCCTATAGCCCTTATTCTAGCAGTAGCTTCTTCTGATAATGTCTTTGCATAGTCACCTTCTTTGGACCTAATGACTACAAAGATGAATGCATCATTCACTATTCTGTAATATGAGCTATTTTTGGGCATATCAGATCTTATTATAAATTGTGGATAGATAGTGAAGGGCCATGCATTTACCTCACCAAAGGCTCCCCATTTTATAAGCCCTGGTTAGTCTGCTCGGGCAGCCAGTAGGTACACTATCTATGAAGTCATGTAAAACTTGGGATTGTGCTTTACAGTAGTTAGTTGTTCATCCAGCTTATCACTCAAGATGGTGGCCCAATCAAATATATCCTTGTAGTTATTTATCTTTTCTATCAACAAGATCATCTAGCTCTTGAGTTGGATAGAATGAGGTAGTCCATATACTTGTCTTATCATTATGATTGTCACTTGGATGTCATCCTTCAAGTACCCCCTTCTTAGGTCTATTTTTCCTAGCTTATTATTTGGGAGATGCTGCAGGAAGTACTCTTGATTTGAAATTTCATAGGCCTCTTGGGTCTTGTTTCTGAACCATCTCAAGCCCTTTTCTATGAAGAAGTCATAGAAATTATTCATGCCTTTCTAAAGATGGATGACATCTTTGATGTTGTCTAGCCTAAGGTCAAGAACCACCTATCCATCTGTGTTTTTAATCACCCTCTCATTTGGTGTGTAGTGGTTGGCCAATGTCATGATGAGCTCAATGGATAGGACCAACATTGGGTGTGATTCTGCATTGACCAGGATTGATAAGATCAAGGAGGTGCAATCTTCAATTCTACCTATTGGTCAGGAACATCTTACCAAGAATTGGTTCCAATACAAATTCCCTATGTCGGTATCTGTAATTTCTTGGAGTTGATTCCCAATCTTGGAAGCATGGTGATATCGTTTAACAAGTACTTCATTGGTGATCATATTAGTTTTCCAAGCATTCCTATAAGGAAACATGCAAACAGATCAGTATCTTATTAAGGAAAAACTACTAAAGTGGGAAAGAAATAAAAACTACAACTAAGAAAGCCAAAAGTAGATGGCTCTTAAGTAGCTAGAAATGAAACTTATCTCTTTTTGGTATTTAAGACTTTCAGACTCCGAAGACAAGATTGGGGTGTGAAAGACCAAAAATTAAGGGATGAGGCTATGGACAAGAAAGTATATTTTTTAGACTTGCAAAGTGCAAAAAATGTGCAAAAATTCGGGGTGCAAAAGCTCAAAATTTGAAAAGACTCAGGGGGCTGATGAAATGGATCTCGACCTTTTGGTGTCCGAAGGTCCGAAGAAAGTTTTGGAGTCCAAAATGCTGAAACTTTTGGGAGGGGCAACCTTGTCTTTGGGGTTTCTTTGTTTTGATGTGTGAAGGTCCAAAGAAAGTTTTGGAATCTGAAATGCCAAAACCTCTAGGAGGGACGAGCTTGTCTTTAGGGTTTTGACATTTTGGCAGTGTCCAATTGTGTGAAACGTTGAACGTCTGAAAGTGTGAAACTGCACTTAATGAAAAATCTCTAGTGAGGGGGCTATTTTTGACCTTTTGGAGGCCAAAATCCTGTGACTTGGCCATGATGGAAAAACCCTAACCCTAAAACAAAGCGTGAAAAACACAACAAAATAATAGAGGTCACAATTTGACCAGAGGTCCAAGGGTGCAAACCCTAGAGACCTAGGAGTGAGAACATGCGGCCAACAACAATAGAATGAAAATAAAAGAACCTAAATAGACAAACAAACTAACCCTAACCCTAAAACTCAAAAAAAGAAGGGACGAAAAAAGGCATAGACCCTACCCACAAAGGTGCAAGGAAAGGGGGAGACCAAAAGGCTATTGATCATGAAGAGGATTGATAGGGAAATGAATGACGAGGAGGTAGGGAAGAAAAAATAGTGGGTGCACAAGGAGATCAAAAGACATAGGTGGAAAACAAAAAGTGAGAAAAAAGTTCTTGGGTCACTTATATAGCCCACAGGTTGACAACACCCACTTCAGGGTTTTGGAGGCTGAAACCCCAAAGTCTGGTAACCTCCTCCCCTTTTGGAATTTTGGTGAGAGAAAAACTTAAAGGTGTGGGATTGGAATTTAAGCCCTTTGATTTTTTGACATTTTGGAGGTCGGAGGACCTCCTGATGTCCAAAATGCCGAAAGTGCGAAAGGTTGAAAAGAGCCCTTGTTTTCTCAATAGGCTTCTCCAAATTAGAGTTCAAAAAAATAGGGTGAGGGGCAGACCAAAAACAAAAAAGAAGGGGGGGCCCATGGTTAGAGAACCAAAAAATGGGGTGTGTGTTATGGACCCACAAAAAATAGCACCGAAAAAAAGGAGGAATGACTGAGGCATTTCTTTATCATCAAGACCCTTCTGGATTCTAACTTTATAGCATAATGAAAACCAAGATTTGCTTGTGTTGACTATCTTTCAATGAATTCCTATTTTTAAGTTTTCTCCTTGTCTCCCATTGTGTGTTCATTTCCCAACCTTTGATTGTGGTGACGAGAACATTTTTTAGCTATTCCCAACCTTCACCACGTAGACCAAGGCTTCCAAGAAAGAGCTTTGCTTCTAGTAAGGAATCCATATCCCTGGCAAAGTTTTCCCCGAGTCCCAAATCTAACCTTTCTCTACTATCGGTCGGGCCTCCATAGCCTTGGTAGAGGTTTTTATAGTCACCCTTGTCTATTTGGTTTGCTGGAGCTAGAGCTATGTAGGAGATTTATTCTCTTTGAAACAATTTCTTATTTTCTTGCATGAGCCATATCAAGACCCTTGATTTGTGTAGTTCTATACTCAGGTACATACTACCTTTTTTGTGCGATCCAAGCAATGATTAGGCTGTGCTACCTAGATTTTATGATTGTTGTTAGAATAACTGAGAGGGGGGTGAATCAGTGGCCTCAAAAATAATTCCAATAATCCAACCAAAATTTATATCAAAAATATAATACCTTCAGTTATCTTTTAGTCCTACAAGATATATGCCTTTAAGTAATTTTATCAAATATATACTGCTCAGTGAAGATTTTGTTTATCTTTTTCTAGCCTTTACTGTATAGTAATTAAACTTAGTGTTTACCGACCAATCCTATTTTAGTAATGTGTAAAGGAAAACATCAAATAAATGAACCATATACACATCTGACACATAGATTTTTAAAGTGGAAACCCTGTTAAGGGAAAAACCACCTGGGACCAGTAACCCAAAATTTTCACTCTTCTAAAGTGAGCTCGGTGAAGAGTCAACCCTGTTAAAGGTTAAAAATGTTAGCAGCACGCATTGTACTACTGGCTTTGAGAGAGTCTCTTGAAGTCATTCTTTTGTCTCTGCTTGCCTTTATATCTCTTTTTGGAGAGGGGTTTTTCCCACTGGGTTTTCTCCTTTGTCTCCGG
>MU225548.1:386649-412493 GCA_018584345.1 Thuja plicata
GGGGTTAGCAGCACGCATTGTACTACTGGCTTTGAGAGAGTCTCTTGAAGTCATTCTTTTGTCTCTGCTTGCCTTTATATCTCTTTTTGGAGAGGGGTTTTTCCCACTGGGTTTTCTCCTTTGTCTCTGGTTTACAGAGATTTCATTGTATTGGGTACCTGATCAGGCCTTGTTGCCGGGACCCTTTTCTTGCTTTCTTAGTCTTGCTAGGTTTGCTTTCTCCCTGCGTTCAGCTTAAGGGGGGGTGTTAGAGTATTATTACTCTATTAGCTTAAGCTTCTCTTAGGTGCGTTATTAATTAATTCCTAATTAATAATGCACAACCTAGTATTTCCTTTTTAGGGTTTCGTTCACCTTATAAGGTTGAACTTTGTATTTGCTCTTCATCAATTCAGATTAAATTTAGCTCTCTCATTTTTGAGCAACTTCTGAGTTCTTCAGCTTTTTCATTTTTGCTTCTTCTTTGTATCAGGTTCTTGCATGCAGGTGTTTTCGGGGTCTGTGGATTTGCATGTTTGCAATTCCTACAAAAAACACACTGTTAAGTGTGACCTTGTTAGAGGATTCAAAACTAAAAATTTTTCTTTTGACCTATAATTCACTATGTTGTCAACAAGAAATTGTTTTTATACTCTTGAGTATCTCAATACATTAAGGATGGTTAAATCCCACTCGGTTAAGAGATTTTTTGAATCAATGGTTAAACTGAAATAGTAAATTATCAGTTCAATAATACAACTTTAACTTACAGATTTTAAGATTTATTGTTAGTCCATAATACCTCTCTGATCAATTTTCTCTTCAAGTCCTTTTCTCCCCTTATTTCTTTATTTCTACTCGGTGAATGCTCTTGCTTCTGTTGTTCGGTGTTTGCAAAATTTCTTTGGCTCTGTTCTTCATCCTGTATGATCAGATCTACATGACGACTTCTATCTTCACTAGGATTATATTCAACATTGCTCTTTTCATAATGAATTCCTTGTCTCTTTATATAGACATGATTTAACTGTTCAATCTCCTTGTCTTTCTTGTTCTTGATGTAGATTGCTTCTTGATCCGCAAATCCTACCATGCATTGCTTTAATCTTTAAATCTTTTCTTTAGTTTTATTATGTAGATTTATCCTTGACAACTGTGAATAAAACTAGATTTAAATCTTCTTCTTATCCTTAGTTCTACTTGTGGATGAAAATAAAGCAATCAATCAGTTAACTCTAAATAAAGCTCTACAAGCTAAGTAGTTTTGTCATTTTCAAACTCTAGTTGATTTCGGTCATCAAATCTTAGTTTTCTCGGTAAAACTTTCTCGGGTACTACTAATCTTGGGTAACACTATTTTTGGGTACCACTGTGTCTCTCAAGTAATATTTCTTGTCGGTGTTGACTGTTCATCAGGAAAGACTATGATTTGATCAGGGTTCACTGTTCTCGGGTAACCTTGTCACTCAGTGTATACCTTTACCGACGACAAAAACTTTGTCTCTTTAGATCTTCAAGTGTTGTGACAATAGGTGTATGAGAAATCATAACATATAAAGTTGACAACAATGATAATATAATACATTAACTAATTTAATTTCTTGCATTTACTTTTTGCATCTCAGTGATCATCAACTTATCATCTTCAAACATTCAATCAGTTATAGTTCATCAATCTCTCCCTTTGGCATTGATGGAAACATACTATCAACACAATATGAAATATGTAATGTAAAACATGCCATAACATACGAAACTTATTGTTCTACAACCAATTCAAATATCTGACTCTCGGTAATCTCTTTTAGCTTAGATTTGATTCTTATAGAGTGCTTTTCCTTTCTTCATTCCCTTCAATGGATAGGTGTAGCAATTCTGTCTTCTGCTTCTATCTCCCCCTTTGTTGTAGAATATTTTCTCCCTTTTCTAGATAAATATGTAGCGTTAAATTTCTCCAATTCTCTCCCTTAGATGGATGGTTATTTCTTTAAATCTTTCTCTTCATCATCATTGGATCTCTTTCTCTCCCTTTGTAGAAACTTCTTTTTCTAATCTCTTCTCTCCCTTTGACTGATGTTCTTCTCCTTGATGGATATTTCATATGGATATATTCCTCTCCCTTTGACAACAACTAAAAACATAAATATATCAATGAAGCTCCTTTCCATCAGCAATACAGCTCTGTAGTAGCCTACAATATCTCTGGTGTGCGATTTAGATAAGTACCTTCTTGTACTGATGTGTCATTGTAGTCCATATCTTTGCTTGCATCAACATGATTGATTTTCTAATAATGTGTAGGCTGATGCAGCCTTCTAGTTAGCTTAGTGACCAGTAGACAAGGGTCAAACCCCTAGTCTCTTCCTTAGGTTCTCAAATGTATCTTTTGGCAATGGTTTTGTGAGTATGTCTGCTAATTGTTCTTTGGAATGTACATATTCTAGTATTACTTCTTTCTCTTGTACTTGTTACCTTAAGTAATGATACTTAATAGCTATGTGCTTTGTTTTAGCATGCATGATAGGGTTCTTTTAAATGTTGATAGCACTTGTATTATCACAATAGATAATTATTGGATCAAGAATTTTGATATTCATACCTTTTAAAAATTGCTTGATCCATGCAATGTTAGAGAAATTTGTAGCATCAACCACATATTTTTCTTTTGTAGTTGATTGAGATATGCATCCTTGCTTTTTTCTTATCCATGTGACAAGTCTGTCAACCATAAAGAATGCTCCTCCCATTGTGCTCTTTCTATCATCTATGTTTCCATCCCAATCAACAACAGTATAGACTTGTAGCTCAAATTTTCCTTCTTTATTATACCACAACCCATTGTCTTCGGTATTATTTAGATATCTCAAAATTATTTTAGCAATAGTCATGTGTGATTCTTTGGGATTAGCAAAGATTCTTGCAACTATACAAATTGCATGTGCTATATCTGGTCTAGTGTATACAACATACATTAGTTTTCCAATCATAGATCTAATTAAGGTCTGATTTACCTCAGTTGTCTTGTCTTCCTTTGCCAATTTGCATCTGGTTTCCAGAGGTGTTCCAACTAGTTTGGAGTCCTCCATTTTGAATATCTTTAGAACTTCTTTGATGTATTTGGATTGTGTGATGTAGATGCCTGCATCTTGTTGTAGAATCTGCAGACCAAGAAAAAATTTGATCTCTCCAAACATTGAAATCTCAAATTCTTTGCTCATTTCATCAACAAATGACTTGCATAGCATATCATTACCTCCAAATATGATATCATCAACAAACATCTCAGCAATCATAATCTTATCATTAGCATCTCCTTTCAAATATAGATTACTATTGTCACTTGTTCTAACAAATCCAATACTAATGAGATAAGAGTGAAGTATTTCATACCATGTGTTAATTTCTTTTCTTGCCAACACATGAAATACTTGTAGTAAGATTTCTCTATTGTCCCATATACTGATCAAGAAAGAAATTGAAGATCATAAATAGGGTTCTTACACCCTCTACACTTTGATTTCCACAAACTTAGGTGGGTTTACCCTTTTTACTTGGAATAATAAAATCACAATACTATTCCAGAAAATGAACAATAGAATTACAAATCCAAAAATTCTGTAATATTTATGTAATAGACTAAAATAGAATGATAAAGATCAATTTTATGGTGATATCCACCTACTCCAAATGAATAATAGACCAGTGTTTTATCCTAGGGCATCTAAGTAACTCTGAACATTCATAACCATGTTCCATAAATATAAACTTAAAAACAAGTACAGATCTAAACAGAAAATAGATATACCTTGTATATCAACCCTCACTCATTATACGCTAAGATAATCATTAGATTCATTACACCCCAAGTTATACCAAAATAACCATAAGGCAATTTAATCTTTCCTTGAAAGAACTCCTAAGATAATTTCAAATATGCTTGAAAGACATATAAATTGAACAATCCTTAATTACCTAATTTAAACAAAAATCAAAACACAAAAATGAAGAAAAATACTCATCATAAGTTAAGAAACTGTTGATGGATTTTCATTTGTATTCATATCAAAATGATTTATTACATTAAATAGTAAACTTTCAAAACCCTTATCAAATATTTGGTCTCAAACCAAAGTTTATACAATACAATTTTATTTCAGATGAAAAATGACTATCCCTTTCCCAATAGTCTTGGAATCCTTTTATAGCTAAGGATGAAAAAAGCTTCGGACTACATGGGAAGAATACAAAAATATTGCAACAACTTTAAAATTAACAAAATAACAACTCGAAAACAGAACATGGGTGGCAGAAGATCTACGAAGTTGTTGTTTTGAAAATATCTCTTTATCCTTTCAAATTTGCTTCCCACCTGTTCACTTCCTTGGCGGTGGGGCAACCAAAATTATTCTCCTACTCCATCTTGGCCAAGGCTTCTATCCACCTGGCATCTACAATTGTTTTCACCTCAGCAGTGAAATTTGTCATTTCCACCTCAACTTTGAATAAGTTATCGATCAGCTCATTGCAGTAATCTGCATATATATCCCCTTCTAAGTTGTATTTTACATTCTTAGCCTTCCATATTTCATCAAATTCCTTCTCCCATTCTAGCTGTGGCTTCAATACATCAACATCATCATAAATCTTGGGAATAAGTGTAGGGCACTGATCACCAAACAACTGCAACTTACTATTTATCAATTCACCTTTACCATTAAGGAAGGCATAAGTGGTATTCAAGTCATTCACCATCTCAATAGTCTCTGTGAAATTTTCAGGGAAATCATCACTATTTAACATTATTGTCTTTAATTTATCCATTAACATGTTCCTTCCCATAGACACCTAAAATTGACCAGGTGTTCTCTAATCAAGCAAATAAGTATTTTTCATCAAATTGCTCCTAATCTCATTAAATTGTATCAAAATGGATCAAAATCAAATCAAATGGACATTTATCAATCAAATTGGGAAAAAATCAAATTAAATGAAATAATTAATTAATCACGACATCAGAGAATCAAATATAAGCCTAAAATGAATAATCAAAATTATATAATTGATTTTAATCAATTAATTGTATAGTTTAAATCAAAAATAAAATTGAACCTATTCATCCCTACATGGATAATTTAATTGATTGATTGAATTTAATAAATCCTAATATCCTTCAACATGAATTTGAGAAACCAATGAGAATTCAGAACACAAAGTCCATGGATCACTCCTAAATTTGAATCTCAATCACTCATTTTGAACTTTCAATCTCAATCACTCAAATTTGTCTCTTTGTCCCAACCTTTGAGACAATCATTTAAATTGTCCCCCCATTTGAAACCATTTGAAAGCCTCTCACTCAACCATGGCTTAATCATGATAAATTAACTCCACCCCCTACACTTGGGAAAATCCTATAAATAGAAGCTATTTTGAGAGCATTAAGGATCCTAGAAATTCAAATGCAAAACATCAAACCTCTTGTCATTTTCATAGAAATTGGAGCATTTTGAGAGATTATCATAGCATTTTTGCATTATGGAGATCATTTTGAGTATTTTGGATATAATATTATCATGATTTGAGAGAATTGAGCTAGATTTAGGCATTTAACTTCATCAAATTCTTGTTCTAGGACTTTCATTGATAAAGATAAAGGCTGAGATCTTTATCAACATGCTTAGATAGAGAGCCATGAGATGCTTATTGATTTAATTACAATTCTTAGCTTAAATTTCCATTATTTTTCCATAGAATTGTAGTTAAATAAACTAATTTCATGAAGGTGTAATTAATTCACACACAAATGACACCCACCGTGGGGCTTTGAGCCTCAATTCATCATTTATTTCAAGTTTTGTGTGTTTTTCCTTTATTTTTGTGCTAATTTTGCAGTTTACAGGAGATATGACACCTATGAGAAATCTAATGATGCCTGTCAGTAGAGAAGTAACACCTGCAAAATTCTTTCTAATTCTGTCTTAAATTCTTCTGTTGCCTGTGAGATAAAGTGTGACGCCTGCGAGCGTAAAGTGTCACCTTTGACTCGAGAAACACCACCTATGAGCTGTCTTTTGATGCCTGTGATCAACTGTTTATCACAATTTAAACTTTCTGTAGGGCCTGTTATAAATCTTTTAACGCCTTTTCATTTTTAAATGCTGCGTGTTAAGATTTAAATTTTGCCTGAAAATTTTTAAATACCATGTAGTAATAGTTAAATAACGTCTATTAGCTATTATATGACTCCTACAATTTGTTGCATGTTATTGAGTTTAAATTGACATATTCTCTATTTTAATTGTTTGTTATTATGTTTTCTATAGATAAAATAGCACTTGAAAGTGCAGAAGCCAAAATTGAGGGTTACAAGGCCAAACAAAGAGGTAAGGATCTTAACAAAATACTCTAAAAAAATTCATTGTGCAAATATTTTGGAAAATTTAGAGTTAGAAGAAAATTTGTATGAGCATTACATAAAAGTTAGTATTGCATACAAAAAGAAGTTTCCTACTCTTAATTGATTTTATGCTTTAGGTTCTTAAGTTTGATTTTGGTAAATTTGATCAAAAGAGCTTAGTTGCATTTTCAATTTGATTTCAAGTTTTTCTTCACTTTGTTCCTTTGTGTTGACTAACTTGTTGGTGGAGCTAGAGTGGGAACTATCACCACTAGGTAAGTAAGAAAAACAAGCATAAAAACTTCAAAAAAGTGCCTAGCGTTTGCTAGCTTCAAAAAAGGTACTTTTCAAAACAAGCTTGCTTTCCCTTAACTTGTGGCAATTCATTTATACCTAGTATAATTAGGGACACCCTATTATTGTCCATCTTGAACAAAACATTAGGCATATGCTCTCAACTTTTTGAAGTTGATCAAAAAGCCAAACATGTTGAGTTTAGGGTGGTAGAAAGAAATGGAGGAAAATTAACCACACATTTCAATTTCTAAGAACCTCCTTGTCAAGGCGTTAAAAAAGAATAAAGTGTTTTTGAAGTGTTTGGAATGAAGAACAACAATAGTGATATGCTCTTAAATTTTTAAGTGAATCAAATTCCCAAACTTGTTGAACTAAGTTCATTTTCCACTTTCCTATATATGCTAGTTAATTTAGAGCTTTAGAGGGCCTGCCTCATGAGTACATCCTTACGAGGATGGTCAGAGGGAACGACCCAAAATGGGAAACAGTCGCTTAAGCCATGATACTATCTAACCCACTATAAATAAATGCACTCTTCCTTAATGGTTTGTAATGACTAAATTATGTGCAAGTTATCTTCACTTCCTTGAGTAGTCCTTTGGGATTGCGCAAAATCATACTTTTGTGCATGTGGGAAGCCCACAAGGGGGTAAAATAACTTGACATAGTTTAGAATGGAGGTGTTAAATAAATCCTAAATAAGTAGCAAGTTACCTTTTAGATCCAAAATGTTTAAAAGCCAAATCTGACTCTAGGTAGATTGCTTGGAATCTATTCTTGTGCTATACTCATTAAAACGACTGAGAACATACATGTAGTGTTGTTTTAGGGATACGACACAAACTTGATGTGTGTGTTGCATTTGTATTTACTTTTTCAAGCAAGAATATCAACTGGCAGATCTGATCATAACCTTAAAACTTTTAAAATCCAAAAAACAATTCTAAAAAACAACTTTTATCTGCAAAATGTCGCGTATGACCATTTAAAAGATGCCTACAGCAAGCTCTGTGGTGCCTACAAAATTGAAATGATGCTTGGCAGCATTAAAACACTGCATAAGTCATTGGAAAGTGACACTTGGAAGATTTACAACAACGCCTACCAACAGGAAAATGCCGCTTGCAATCTGCAGAGTGCCGCATAGAGTAATTCTAGTTTGCGCTTATATAGTGTTAAGTCACACCTAAAGCAGAGGAAAGTGACACCCAGAAACAAAGAAGGTTAAATAGGGAGTATTTCTTGAGGGTTTGGAAAGATTTTTAAGTCATATTTGGATACCCTTTTTAGATTTATCCCTGTCTAGTGCAACAAATAGATCATATTCTACAAAAATATTTATAATGATGAATCTATTTGAGAAAAAAATCAATCATATGGTGGAGAATAATTATCAAAATCAAGATCAAAATCTCCATAAGAATCAATACGATGAATTAACTGAAGATGACATATTGGAGGCATCCCAAGATCCCATATTTATAGAAACAATGTACTTAATTTTGAAGAGGGATAAAGAAGCATATTTTATAAATTTTGCTCAATTAGGAGCTTATCTTCCTCATAACTATGATATCAACCTTAAAGAAGGATGAGGAAAAAAAAAGGATACATCATCTAACACACCATCATTAGGATCAATTTTTCCTTTTCTTTATGATGATTGGCCATCTGTATTTTCATCTTCTTCATGAAATGAAACATTTTAGAACAACAAACCTATCTTGGATCAAGGGAAATTTCATGACCACCCTATTTGTGATCAAGATAATAAAGAGAATGAAGAGAAAGGTACCAATATCAAGAAAGATCTAATGCACAAACCTCTATCTAGCAAGGTTTCTCCTATAGCCTTTACTCCTTTAATCCTTCGTCCATCTCACAAAGCTTCACAACTATCCAAAATTCATGCATCAAAGCGCAATCCTAATGATGATACTTTCCACGTTGACTATGTCTACCCGCAAGGGATACCTCTAAAATAAACCCAAGCTAACTTAGATCTTTCTTCAAATCATTTCCATGCTTCAAATATCTTAGACCCTAAGCGATCATGTGATTCAATGTCTATTCAAAAGGATTCTCCATCATTCTTCCAAACATTCCCCATGCATATCCCAAAATCTACCTTTTCCTTAGAAGTGGCTCCATGTCAAGAGAATAATCCTTAGATCAAAGAAACACATATCAATAAAGATCAAGATCAAGATTCTAAACAATCCCCTCCCATATTTGATGAAGGTCCCATATCCATAGAATCCTGTGATTATCCCCTTGCACCCTTTCATTTCTTCCAAGAAGATATCCCTCCACCTCATGAGCTACATACCTCTCCACTTCCCAAGAAATATCAAGATATCCCTCCACCTCAAGAGATACATACCTCTTCACTTCCCAAGCAAGATCAAGATACCCCTTCTACCAATTCTAATGAACATATTGAAAATCAAGAGCAAAGCACCCTCTCTACACCATCTGAAGATCCTTGTCAAGATCAAAGTATGCCATCAAATCCTTGTCATACTCCTCCATATTCACCTCAAGAAACCATCATTACTCCAAATTTCTTTCATGATAATAAATCCCTTCAAGATTCATTCGATCCTATCAAAGTTTCTCCTATAAATTTACTCATGAACCTATTGGTATAAAAAAAAATCTTGAAAATGAGAGCCTTGGAAATATAACTCACTCCAAAGATATTTATATCCCTTTCACACCTTATTTCCTTCCATTCAAAAGAAACCATATGCCTTCACCATCCTCCAAATCCATTTTGGGTTCCTATGTCCCAAAGCTAAATTATTCATCCCTTCCATCCATATTGGGTACATATATTCCTCCATCAACCATTCCTACCATCCCTAGCTCTCCATTCACTTACCCTACCATGTATCAAGATCAACGAAGGCACTCATACTTGAAGAATTTCCAAACACCAATCCATATAAACCCTCCATATTATTCCTATTCACCCACAATTCCTAAGTCTTTTGGAAGCAATTTGGATGTGTAACATAAAAATCAGAAATCCAAGAACCCACATGTGTATAAAAATCACCATGTCCCATCTAATCGGTATGTGAATAAAAATAAAAAATAAAAATCCAAAAGGCCGTAAAGGTCCACAAAGCAAAACAAAATATCCAAAAGGCCGCAAAGGTCCACCAAACAAAAAAAAAGAATCAAAGAAAATGTGGGTTCCAAAATCCCTCATTGAAGAAATGCATTCAAAATCATCAAAAAAGAAAGAAAAATCAATAGCTATGTGGATTCCCAAGTCACTTTTGAAATACTTGCACACAAAAGAACAATCAAAGCTGACATTCAAGCTTCCAAAGGCTTCCATTCCGTCTCCTTCTAAATATTTTCCTCTTTCCAAGTCTAATTTGGGTTCCTATATCCCAAAATCAACTATCTTAGCTACATCCTCATCTCCTCCATCTATTGTTCCTTCACTATTCCACCACCCTTCAAAGTGTGTGTCAAATTTGATCTTGCCAATATTTCCATCTACAACATACATTCTTCTTATCCTCACATTCCTTATCCAACACATACTTTCCATCTTTCCATCCCTCTTATCCAATCTATGGCATAAAACCTTTACCACCATCTACCCTTATCCTCCATATGTGTCCTTTATCATCACCTTATCAATATATTTGAGCATCCTAGCCATACTCATGGTTTATTATAACATATCTTTCAGAAGAGCATTGTCCATAGATCCAAATGTTGGGGAAATTTTGAAAAATACAAAAAAGACAAAAATTGAAAAAGAGAAAAGTGCCTCGGTGAAAACCTGTTAAATGGGCACCTTGGTAGCAAACGTAAAGAGAAATCAATCCATCATATGGTGAAAACCACTTCATGTGGCACCTTGGACAAGTACCATGATGAAAACCTGGAAAATAGGTGTCATGCGTAATTCCTTCCTCTTGCACTCTACACTTGGGGGAAAGTTTCATCCATGTTATCTTCCATCTTCCATATTCTACCATTTATCTCACTTACATCCATATGCATTCTTTCACCTTTGATATTGATAAGGTTGAACATATATGGGAGCATCAGGTATGTTGACATCTATTATTCAAACTCATCAGCTTATTTACTTGTTGCATCCATGTTATCCTATCATGATTTTGCTTCATCCCAAATCTACCTTCATTATTCCTTGATAGTCTCTCCACAATCCCAAATCATCCCCTCATAGCCTACATCACCCCTTTATCCTAATCATGCTATCTCATCCACATCTTACCCAAATTGAACCATTAGTCTTGATCGGAAATGAAGGACATAAAGTGCACAATTTTTTATCAAAATCTTCTTGACATGTCCACTTTTTTGGATCACTCACTTTCATGATAGTAGATCGTTATCCCATATGCTATCTAGAACTACATCATTGACTTTTGTTTCTTATCCAAAACATCTTTCGCATTGTTATATTTTTTTTTTCCTTAGCTTGGGAAATCTCGAGGAGATGGTCCTACGGGTCACATTCACATTCCTCATCCATTATTGACCTTTCCATTTCTAATCCATCAGCTTGCAAATCCATCCGTCATGTCCTATACCTTTCTAGGCATTGGGGCAAACCAATGTGATATTGTTTGAGAGATGGTAAAATCTAAAAATCTAATATATATGTGTGTGTGTGTGTGTGTGTGTGTGTGTGTGTGTGTGTGTGTACATATATATATATATAAAATCTCTAAAAATCCAAAAATATTAAAAAATCCAAAAAATCCAAAAATCTTGCATAAAGTCTCTGAGCTACATCTTGCGTCAACTAAGATTTTGTGACATACTAGGTTTCATTTGACCAAGTTTTTCACATGGTCTCATTTTTCACTTGGGGGCAAAGAATTGATTTTGATACCAACGGATTCAATAAGTGCTAGTTTTGGTCACATATGAGAGGAGATTTTCAAAACTTTAGAGGCGAGATATTTTTGAGCCTTTGATGGATATCATTGTTTAATCCAAGCATTCGATCTTGCAACTTGATCCTTGAATTTCATGACCTTATTATCAGGATTAAAAATTGACAAAACCTAAATGATCAGAATATTTGGAATTCTATTGAAAATCTTGATACAATACAAAACACTTGAATCTTTTGATGATATTCATTGAATTTTCAAAGTTGTGGCTTTTAGCTAATCGATGATGTTTCAACTAGATTGGCGATGATGAAGGCACGATATTTCTCTTTATTTCTGTGTGACTATTTTACTATTGATTCATTGAAATATGCAACTTTGTCTAAAGACATGACCATCAAAGAGTCATCGAGGACGTTGTGCATATGGAAGGGATTCAATATTTGTTTGTTTATGCAAAAGGATACCTTGGCTATTTAAATCTTCCATATCTTAACACCAAAAGCCACTTGCAATATTGAATCTAATGAAACCGGTATTCATACTCCCATAGTTGATTATTCAACTAGTGAGGGTTGTACTAGTTTCCCAATGGTTACAAAAGTGGTGAAAGCGGAATTCATATTATCATGATGTGGTCAGTGATGATTGTACTTTCTCCTAGTTCCACTTTTCTCAAAGATGAAAATATATCTCTTTTGAATTTCTTTCACAAAAATCAATGACAGTTAGTTGCATTGCATGGCATTCATATAGCTTAATCTTGCATTATAGTTGTTATGGGATTTTCCTTAATCATCAAATTCCTAATTACATCATAAAATGTATGACTCACCAAATTGATCAATGCTACATCAAGGATATCATTAATATACATTTGTTCACCTAGGGTCATCCTCACCATCTAATCAACTATGGGAAACCTAATTCTATCGATCACCTGTACCTACATCTGCAATTGAATCATATCAAATGACCCTATGTATTAGAATCCCACCATTAATCATCCTATCAAATCCAATAAAATCAAATATCAATTAGTTGAACCATCCAACTGACCATTTCAAGTCAATAATTTATCCTATCATCCATTTGCTCATCTTGAGCACATCAAATTTCCTAACTCTAGATCTTGAGGAAGGAAAATCAATCCCTTTGTTTGTTTCTCTAGATCTTGAGAGCGAATTATCAGTTTATCAAATCAATCCATTTGTTCATCTCTTATCAGTTTATCCAATCAATCCATCAACCTACCTATCTTATCTGATTGACATCAATACAACATCAACCAAGTGATTCTAACTAACATCAAGTGATATTCAAACATCATCAACTTATCTAAAACATCAACAACATTTTCTCAATCATAGCTACTAGCATCAAATTATCTCATAACCAGGGCATTTTTAAATTGATTTTATCAGGAAATGAATCTCAATTTCCCAAATGCAACCAAATAATCCAAACATCATCTCAATTAATTTCCTGAGGGGGCATCATATCTGCATTATATCAGCATCAAGGATTCATATCAAGTTTTATTTTCAAATCTAGGGAATTAAAAA
Source organism: Thuja plicata (assembly GCA_018584345.1). Classification (NCBI taxonomy): domain Eukaryota; kingdom Viridiplantae; phylum Streptophyta; class Pinopsida; order Cupressales; family Cupressaceae; genus Thuja; species Thuja plicata. The sequence goes on from MU225548.1 coordinate 399,783, forward strand.
TTAAACTTTTATCAGTGGGGCATTCTACACCAGTTTCACATTAGGTTCTGTATCTATCAAATCAAGGCATCACATCAATTTCTCATTAGGTTTTGCATCAGAGTTTCATATCAGGTTATCAATCTTTGCATCAAGTTTTGCATCAATCAAACAACATCGAATCAATGATCAGGACATCAAGTTTTCTTTGAATCAATGCGCTTCACATATCAATTCAAAGAGGGGCATTTGCAGACACCTAAAATTGACCAGGTGTTCTCTAATCAAGAAAATTTGTATTTTTTATCAAATTGCTCCTAATCTCATCAAATTGCATCAAAATGGATCAAAATCAAATCAAATGAACATTTATCAATCAAATTGGGACAAAATCAAAGTATTAATTAATCATGACATCAAATAATCAAATATAAGCCTAAAAAGAACAATCAAAATTATATAATTGATTTTAATTAATTAATTGTACAGTTTAAATCAAAAATCAAATTGAACCTATTCATCCCTACATGACTAATTTAATTAATTTCTTGAATTAAATAATCCTAATATCTTTCAACATGAATTTGAGAAACCAATGGGAATTGAGAACACAAAGCACATGGATCACTCCTAAATTTGAATCTCAATCACTCATTTTGAACTTTCAATCTCAATCACTCAAATTTTTTCCTTTGTCCCAACCTTTGAGAAAATCATTTAAATTGTCCCCCCATTTGAAACCATTTGAAATCCTCTCACTCAACCATGGATTAACTATGATTAATTAACTCCACCCCCTACACTTGGGAAAATCCTATAAATAGAAGCCATTTTGAGAGCATAAAGGATCCTAGAAATTTGAATGCAAAGCATCAACCTCTTGTCATTTTCATAGAAATTTGAGCATTTTGAGATATTATCATAGCATTTTTTGCATCATGGAGATAATTTTGAGTGCATTTGGATACAATTTTATCATAGTTTAAGAGAATTGAGCTAGATTTAGGCATTTATCTTCATCAAATTCTCGTTCTAGGACTGTCATTGATAGAGATTAAGGCTGAGAGATTTATCAACATGCTTAGATAGAGATCCATGAGATGCTTATTGATTTAATTGCAATTCTTAGCTTAAATTTCCTTTATTTTTCCATAGAATTGTAGTTAAATAAACTAATTTCATAAAGGTGTATTTTATTCACACACACTTCCTAACCAGGTCTTGAAAGTAGGTTCAATAAATGTCATGGCATCTGCAACTATCTTGGAAGCTTCCTGTAATGAGCCATACAATGTGTGCACCATTTCAGTCTTATGTTTTAAAACACCAACCTGATGTTGTAATATAGCAAGGATAATAGAAACAACACTCACTTTTCTCCTTTGATGGCTCCTTTGTCTTGCCCTCTTCTAGTGTAAAATCACCCTCTGTCTCTGTTGCAACATCTACTTTATCCTGTATAGTCACCTGAGGAACTTCATCTATCTTCTTTTCCTCCAATTCTTTCTTCAACTACTCTATTTGTTCCTCTAAGGCATTGTTATGAACCAAACCTCTTCATGTTTCTTGGCCAATGCCATCATCTGACTGAAAGCCTGTTCATATATTTTGGATAAATCCTCTGTCTTTGCCAAGTTCATAAATGAAACTTGGGTCATTAGATGGGAAATCTCTATATCACTAGTATTCTACAGATTCCAGATCATTCTGTCTTCCTTAATTTCTTCTCTTATACTCAAGACAAGGGGCTTTTGTGTAGTATGTGCAAGAGACCAAATGGCCAAAGTTTAAGACTTAGGATCAAAACCTGATCCTCTCAGTACCTCATCTATTTCAAACTCTATTTTGAACATGGGATTTTCTTTCCTTCTAATATGATCAATGATGAAGGTGGATTGTAAATCCCAGTTAGGCATTAATATCATTCCACTATTTTTCACCAAGAGTCTAGCCTGCTCCACTATTATCAGCTCACTCTCAAGGTCATACTCTTGAAGTGTCCTTACAATTTCTTCATTCTTTTCCTCTTGGTCTTCCCCTGTTATTAATTTATGCCTTAATTCCTTTTGCTTCATTTTGATCAAGAAACTCTTGAATTATTCAGATTTGATAAATTCATCATCCTTCATGAATTCATTAGTCATCTTTACCCTTTCCTCCATTTCTATATCTAGGATCATCTTGTTTTCTCTTTGATCTTCATCCTGTGAAACCTTTTTGTAGTTGTTTTATGATTTTATTGAAATATCTTCCATGTTCTGTCACTACTGCTTTGGCCATACTTTTTCTAGCCTATACCATCTTATCCTCTATTTTTATTTTCTTGTTATGTGGTTCCCTTATAGAAGTGGCTTCTGATGACATGTAACTAATTGAATGTTTGATAATGTTAAGTTGAAAGATAATGCAAGTCATTAAATTAGTTAAAGGACTGTATTATCATTGATGTCAACTTGATATCATCTATACAGTCATGTACATAATGCGAAAGACTTCAGAGAACCAAAGGAATGAGAGTTATGCTTTCAACAATGCATAAAAGTCAAGTATTCACTAAGTGAAAAACAACATCGACAAAGTGCACACCGTCAGATAGAGAAAAGAAGAACAGTCATAGTGATACTCGATGATCAGAAGCATAGTGTTTCCCAACAAAGAAAAACCACAAAATACCCAATGAGAAAAGTCAGAAGGTTGCTCGATGAGCTAAAAGACTCAAAGTGCTCGACAACCAAACATATAGAGTTGCCCGACGAGTAAAATTCCAATGATGCCCAATGGACAGAGATCACCAAGCTAACTGGAGTCTCATAGACCGATCAGTTAGTTGTCACCGATGACTAACTGCAGTGGTGACCGAAAGAATAGAGAGTTCATAAAATGAAAAAATATCTAGTTGGAAGAGATAAATATAGACTTAACTGGCTGTCTACTTTATTTTATTTGACTAGAGATAAGTGATTGATTTAAAGCTGATTTGTATAGTTGGCAAGAAGATATCTACGAGACAAATAAGGAGTTTGTTGTCCTAGTTTTGAGACTTATTTAAAATTGAGCCTAATACAAAAAAAAGAGTCACCGCTGAAGCCTCAGCTATAAGTTAGATCAAGTCTTTCAGGCTTTGGCAAACCATGGTTGCTTATTGAGTCTGTAGTATTGCTGGAAATCAATTGTAAAATGCTACTTTCGTAACCTTTTCATTTAGATTTCAAGCCAAGAGTTCTCTGTGGGTTGGGATGGTTGAATCACGTTATAGGATTGACTCAATAAGTGACCAAGTTCTTTGTTACTTCTAATATTTTTCATGCTCATAGTCAGGATTCCCACCCTTTGGGTGAGTTTTCTGAAAATCACTATTTTCAATCTTCTAGTGATCAGTTCATCCATTCAAGAGGTGAAGGACTTCCTAAGAAGTGAAACAAAGCAATTAGGAGCCTCAGAGAGTCATTTGGACAAGTCTTGAAAGCTTGCAGGTTTTCGCCTCTGTAGGTGGTCTAGACCGAGAATCGCACCACCTTGGTGAGATTCCCAAAGATAACTATTCATGATGTATTGTCATGTTTAAGTATATGGATGTCTTCATCAAAGTTTAAGAATGCCTTAGGTGAAATCAGAACTGAATTTGGAACTGTAAGTCATGTGAAAGCTCTATGCAGGTTTTTACCTTCCTGGCTACCCCGACGTGGAAATCATGCCTTTTAGGTGCATTTCCCGAGCATATGAGGAACTCATCAGTTTGGAGCCAAAATGATTATGTAAAGGTGTAGAATTGTTTGTAAGATATTTCATGAAGTATCAAAACCTTCAGAACTAAATTTCATCAAGCATTATGAAGGGCGGGTTTTTACCTTTTCAAGTGCACTTCTCCAGGATTCGCAGTGACTTGGTTCGATTTCCTCAAAGCATAATTTATGATGTAGAGTGAAGATGTGATTGATAAAATCACTTGATTAGGGAGTCATAAGGTGAATTAGACATGTGCAACATGATGATGTGGTCTCAAGACCCTTGCTAAGCCTTGAGCAGGAAATAATGAAATCAGATGAGACTGTTCGGGTTTCACACTTAAAAGGTGAGATTCCTGACGAACCTTATTACTAGGTGGAAAAGAAGTAAAACAAGTGCGTTCCCTTTGAGCACATGATTTAGGTGAAATGATAAAGCAAATAAAGAATTATAAGGTAAAAATAAAGTATATTATGTAGACCACCGGGAAAGTGGGCTATTAGGTGCGAGTGTTCGGGAGGAGTAGCTACTTGGTGCGATCCCGTGAGTCTATGGAGTCAAGTGATAAAGATGTTTTTAAAGAGCCATTAATTCACCTAACTGTTGGCACCATTAATGAAGTGATTTTCAAATAAGCATGGCATATTTTTAATATTAAGTGTGGGGAAATGCATTGTGATCCTGAAATGGTAAGAAACATTCATAGGATTGAATCTGTTGCATATTGAATTCTTCTGTTACTGGCTATTTTCTGCTTGCCAAGTATATAGCCTCTTCTACAACCAAATGTTTTTTGATATGTCTATAAATATCTAGTGAAATGGCATAAAGGTATTTGGGTTTTGAACATTTGAATGGTCTGGATTGTGAGTGGAAAGATATCAGTGACACTTGTTTACCACACTACGATTTGCATGATCTTAGGTTTAGGTTGTAGCAAGAACAAATACACCCAGTCACACAAAAGCTAAGGGATAGAAAATTGGTTGAAGTGGCTAGTTTTCCTATCGTAGTGCAAGCTCCTAAACTCATCAAAGAGTGCATTGCTAAATATGACGTTGATAGCCAACAAATCAAGATGCCCAACGACCAAGTATTGTTGGCGGTCAACATGGATACTATGGAGCGATGCTTTAATATCCCACAGAGAGAACTGTATAACACCTTTGATTTTGTTGTGTCCACCTCATGTTTCAATGAGAAGAAAGCCAAATGGAGAGGTGTGATATCATTAGATTGGTTCCAGACAGAAAGAAGTGCTAAGTCTAAGTTGTCGAAGACTTTATACGACACTAACTTGAAAAGAGAGATAGTAGATATTCTTGTCCTACTCCAGAGGTTGAAGGGGAGAGACAAAGCTCTCAAGTTTTCAGAGCACAATTTCTTCCTCATCCAATCAGTGTGTGCAGATGATAGTTTCTCTGATTGGGCTGAGATGATGGTAGTAAGGCTAAGATGGGAACTCACATGCACCAAGAGTACCAATGTTTTCAGAATGGAATCTTATCTCATCTACACCCTTGCAACTACCCAAAGTTGGCCAGGATTGCCAAGAATAGAAGAATTTTAGGATTCTGCCAAGATATATGAGTTCTACCCCTACCTCCCACTAAACCAGAGTTATGCCTATTTCATGGAAGTGAATGATGCATACAAAATGAGGCTATGCAGGGAACTTCAAGGGTTCCCAAAAAGGAGATTTTCCCCTGAAGCCATTGCAATAATAACAACATATGGAGCATATTACATTCAGTTCCCCACCTTCTCCTACTTTAGGATAGGTGGATTTGACGATGCTCCCACCAAACTGCCAAGGTACATTGATGATAAGTTGGTGATGATCAAGCTGTGTCACCAAGTGATAGAAGTGAACATACTCTATTCCATCTTGCATAAGGCTGTGATTCCCTTCCCCTTGAAGGTAGGATTATATTCTTGTGTGTCGAGTTCACATGCCAAGAATGTGATTAAGGCTGTGGAAGCCAAATATCCTTTTCAGAAGTATGATGTAATCAGAGTTCACCACAACTTTGCCAATTTTGTTCAAGATCATCTAAAGCTAGGCTCTGCTCATATCCATGTACCTATTATAAAAGATTATTGGGCTAACTGTGCTGATGAAAAGGAAGCTAGGGATCATTACTGGTCTCGCCTGACCATTGGTCAGATCAAAGAATTCAACGTCCCCATCAATGTTGATGGAATGGAAGAAGATGGAAGCCATATGAGGCTGAACAAGTATGATGCTCAGATGAGAGATGTAACCATTAGTTTAGAGCCTTATACCGGTGAAGATATTCCTGATCTTGATGCCCTCATGCATCAGACAAGACACTTCCAGTCCAAACCCATACAGTTTCAACAAGGTCAACCTTTGCTTTAGTCACAACTAGCACATTGCTTGGACTTCCTTAGTCAAGTAGAGGAGATGGTGATCCACCTAAGAAGCAATCAGTTTTTTAGCCTACATGCAGAGCTAGAGCAGTAGCAAACATTCCTGCCATTGCAGGGGAGGAGAAGGATAAAGATGAAGGGCCTGATGTTTAGATCTTGGATCAAACAACTTTGGTGACTCTAATTAACCCAATAGAAAAGGAACAAGGAAAAGATTCATCCTTAGCACTCAGCCCTAGAGGAAGCGGAGGTAAAAAAAAGGTTTTAATTTCTCCTATTAGTATTGACATTTCCAAACTTAGTTTTGCAAAGAAGAAGCACACGACCCCACCTGTCACAAGGAAGCTCTTCCCTGAAGACTTGCTCAAAATATCTCCCTCTATTTTGGTCACACCTTCCTAGATCGAGCAGACAATAGAAAAGAAGAGGAAGAGAATAGAATATAGCTCTATTTTACAAGACTTGGTAGAGCATTTAACATAGGCACCATCACAGAAGAAGGCCAAAGAGCCCATGATGTTGGCCTATGTGGAAACTAACAATGTAATAGGGAACCTGGTGTTGGAGGTAGCCAAAGATAATGTATCTGGGGATGTTAACCAGATAGGAGTACATGAATTCACTATGTGAAAGATCAACATGGGGCCTGCCAAGCATGACATGAAGAAGAGGCTCTGGGAGACCCCTAATCAATTAATCAGTGAGGAGCTAGATCACTTAAAGATAGACAAGGTAAAGTTGAAGAGCACAGTAATTGAGCTCTCAACTATCATCCAAGGCTTTCTAGACTCTGTATCTCACCAACCTTCACACGTTCCTATAAATATAGAGGTACTTGACCCTACAACTATGGATAGAAATGCCTTACTTATTTAGTTGAAGGAGAAAAAACACATGGCTCAAATCAGAAGAGATTGGATAACATATTTGAAGAATAGAGGGAAACTAGCTATTGAGAAGCTAGGTAGCAGTTACCTCAATTTTGATAAATTACTCAATAGCCTATTATTAGATCAGACAACTATTGAAATGGAGAAAGAAGCTTGTAGAAACTACGTTGAACATCTTGATGAGATTGTGGAGTTGAAACCAAGTACAATAGTAGCTATGGGCATTCAACCCACAGAAGGGGAACCAATATAGAAGTGGATCTTCAAGATGGGATACAAGAATGAGGCTACTACAACCACTCTCAAAGGCCTCAAGAATACTATCAACCTCATAAGGGAAGACATGAAGAAAATTGAAAAGCACTTAAGCGCTCTCTAGTGTGATTCTTAGATTGGTGCCGATGGTAAACAACCAAGGATCAAACACATGGTTAATTTCATGCATGCATATATTGATTCAGTCATCGCCCCAGATACCTACCAAATAATTGATATCCAGAAGATAAGTGCAGTCAATGCCACACTCTTTTCTATTTACTTATAAGTTGAGTCGTTTCCTTCAGCCATCAGAGAGATTTGCGACGAACAATTGCAGTTGATTACATGAAAAGATGCACTGAAGACTGAAGATTCTGACAAGATCATGGAAGCCTTCACAGCATATGCAAAGGCATTTCCTCAAGCTAAAGAAGTCGAACTGCCAGCAAATTGAACATTCTAGAAAATGCCTTTCCCATTTCTCCTATTTTGTCTTTCTCTCATATTGTAATGGCATTTGTCAAAAACCAAGTCCGTAGAGATTTTTCCCTCCTATTCTATTATTATAACTGCTTTACCAAAGAAGACAAGTCATCTTCTAAAATTTTATTGAACTATAAATACTCAAATTGAAATGAATGAAAAGGGATCGACATTTTTGTGATTTGCATATTGCTTCCCCCTACAACTGAGTCTGTATGAGTGAGAATCGAAGTATTTGTTTCCCTGAATATCACTCACTTTAGTTTTAAATGTCTTTTGCTTTCTCATGCTGAATGGTTCTTTTCCTCACTAGTTGTAGAAGTATTTCTTGAAACGAAAATGGTCATTGAGTGTAGAGGAGTATTGAAATTCTCTAAGAACAATTCTCTGCGATTGGTCCAACACTGAATTTCATTCTGCATCTGTAGGAGTAGATGTTAATGTTAAATAGTCAGAATAAGAAGCATGATTGTAGTCATGGTGATGCTTTGGATTCTTCTATAGGAGTAGAGGTAGCTGTAGCGGTAGATTAAGCTTGGAAGTTGGCCTATAGTTGCAGTCATGATTGTATTCTAGATTCTCTTTTATGAATAGGAGTAGAAGTTAGAAGTTTGAACCCTGCATTGAATCTCAGTAGATTTCCTATGTTGACAGAAGTTCACTCATTTGCCTCTTCTTCTCTCAAGTTAAGAGCATACCCCCAATCATAGTTAGAACACATTCATTGCAAACCAAACATAGGGAGCTATACCTGTATAAAATCTAGAGATTGGACTAATTCTCTGATGAGAATTCTCCTTTCAACTATGGTCTACAACAATTGGGAAGTCAAGGACTCTAATCAACTTTTCTAACCATACCTCATCCAATCTATTCACCAACAGAGCTATTCTTTAAATCTAATTGGGTAGATTGTTTATCATGCCAAGAATCAAGAACCAAGAAATAATGAATATTATGTCTATATAAGAGACAAGCTTAATTCATTTATGAATGGGATTAAGGGGAGTGAATAGAAAGAGGATGCTGAAGAGAAACTGATGAAGAACAACTTCATGCAGTGCTAATCAAACAAGTTGAAGGAAGAGCTAAGGAATTATACAGACACAAATGAACAGTGAGCACAACATCATGGAGAAGAAAGTGTGGAGCATAAGGATTGAATTGATACATTGGTCAGAGAGGTAATGTACTTAAATAGATCTGAAAATCTGCAATTCAAGTTGAAATATGAACAGGTCATAGTGTTTCAGTTTAACCATTAAAGCATCAAGTCTCTTAACTGAGTAGGACTTAAAAATATGCTATATATTGAGGTACATCTCAAGGAGTGCCAAAAAGGTTGATTCATGAAAGTAGCATTGACTTGCCTGATACCTATTGATAGTCTAAGAAGGAGGCTGATTCAAGGATGGTAGTAATAGATTCCCAATACTAAGTGACAACCTCTATGTATAAAATCCTCTAACAAGGTCGCACTTAATAGTGTGTTTGTAACCTTTAACAGGTTTGGCTCCTAATAGGGCTCACTTCAGAAGAGTGAAAATTTGAGGTACCAGTCCTAGTGGTTTTTCCCTTAACAAGGTTTCCACATTAAAATTTATGTGTTATGTATGTATGATTCATTTCTTTACTATTTTGCATCTTACATAGCTAACTCTGGATTGATCGGTATACTCTGCTTATTTACTGAGTTTCTATAAATAGTTATACTGCTTATCAGTAATCAAGAAAGAATAAGGATTGACAAAGAAAACCAACATACAGTTAATCATTATTAGTATTTCATGGCATGCATCTTGTAGGGACATAATAATATGAGATTTATTGATTGGTGGCTAAGTTTGAAGGATAAATTTTGAGGCCACTGAGTCACCCCCCCTCTCAGTTATTACTAACAATTGGTATCAGAGCTTGTGTGCTTAGAAAGGAAGGTTTCAAGACCTAAGCTAAAGATCGCAAGATGAACAGATGAGATGTGCCCAAGCTGAACAAAGATAACTTTGATTCATTGAAAAGGAGGATAAGAATCCACTTATCAGGTATTGCTAATGATGTTAATCAATTCCTAGATACTGAATATGTGTTTCCCACAAGAGCATTAACAGTAGATCAATTTAGAGAGAAGCATGAGCACAACTGCATGGTCAAAGAGCTTTCTTCCTCACTCTCTGATGCTGAATTTGAAGATGTCAAAGATTGAAAAATGACAAAGAAGATGTAGGAAAAACTAAAGCTTGTACATGGAGGTGATACAAATGTTCTGAGAGCCAAGGTAGAAAGCCTTAGAGGAAAGTTTGATGATCTCAAAATGAAAGAAGGAGAAAACATCACATAGTACAACACAAGAATCAAAGAAGTAGTCAATGCTATATGAGGAGTTGGAGGTACACTTGAAGAGGAGATAGTGGTAAGTAAAATTTTAAGAACCTTACTACCTGTATATGCTATTAGAGTTTATGTCATTCAAGAAATGAGCAAATAATACAGTTACTCTTGATAGTTTAATTGGTAGAATAATTTTATTTGAGATGAATAACTTTGATAATATCTTGCCAAACTTAGAGTCTGCATTTAAATCTTCTACGAGAATAAGAAAATCAAGTCATAGACACACATATAAGAGAGATAGTGAAAGTAAAAGTGAAGAATAAGATCTAGATGAAATAGTAGCACTTATGGCTAGAAGAATGCAGAGAGACAAAGGTATATACAAAGACAAGTTACCACTTGTATGCTTTAATTGTAAAGAGATTGGTCACTTTGCTGCAAGATGTCCTGACAGAAGAAAAGATGACAGAGTTAATGACAGATCTTTTGAGAAGAAATTTGACAGAGGTGATAACAAAGATTACATAAGTTACTGACAATCAGAAAGAAGAGATACTAAGACTACAAGGACAAAGGCAAGAAATCCAGCTACCTAGCTGCTTGCAAAGATGAAGATACTGACACCAAACCTGATGAAGACATTGAGATGGTGTTTGTGGCTATGAAAGATGATTCATATGAAGATGAAAGGTATGTAGAAATTGCACTCATATCTAAGGTTAGTAGAATGACATCTAGATTATAGATAGTGGCTGCACTCACCACATGACCGGTGACAAAGAAAAGTTTAACACTTTTGAGTATTATAATGGTGGTACAATAAGAATGGGTAATGATACACCTTGTCTAGTCGAAGGTAAAGGAACTATAATGTTGAATAACCTGATTAAATTTGAAAATGATTATTGGGTAAAATGATTGAATTATAATATGTTGAGTGTTTCTTAGTTGAATAATTCAGGTCATAGAGTAGAATTTGAGAATAAGAAGGCAAAGATCTTCAATGAACTGGGAAGATTGATTGGTACCGGTGAATGGACAAAAGTTAACTTATTCTATCTAAATGATATTAACACCACTTGCTTAATGACTATAAACGAAGACATATGGTTGTGGCACAAAAGATTGTGTCATGTGAATTTTGACAACATGATGAAAATAAGCAGAAGGAGAAATGTAAGAGGCCTACCAACAATGTCAAAGCCCGACAACATCATGTGCAAGAATTGTCAAAAAGGTAAGATGACAAAGTATAGTTTCAAAAGTAAAACCCATACATATGATGATATTCTAGAATTAGTCCAAACTGATCTATGTGGACCAATGAGGACAAAGAGTTATTATGGAGATAGATACCTTATTCTCTTTGTTGATGATTACTCTAGAATGATGCCAATTATGTTTCTAAAAGATAAATCTGAAGCATTCAAGATGTTTAAATGGTATAAGGCTATGGTAGAGAAACAAAGTGGTAAGGATTTGAAATGCTTGAAATCAGATAGAGGAGGAGAGTTTATATGAGATGAATTCACTAATTTCTGCAATGAGCATTGTATAAAAAGATAGGTTTCTACACCAAGAAGACCACAACAAAATGGGATTGCTGAGAGAAGGAACATATCCATAGTTGATTGTGCTAGAACACTAGTGATAGAGAAATAAATCACCCAAATCTTCTGGAGGGAAGCTGTCATTACTGCTGTCTGCACATTAAACATAGTACAATTGAAGGACACAAAGAAGACACCCTATGAGCTATGGTATGGTAAAACACCCAATGTAAGTTACTTCAAAATATTTGGTAGTCAATGTTATATCTTAAAGGATGATAGAAATGGAAATCTTGATGCCAAGAGTGATAAAGGTATCTTTCTAGGGTATTCCACCAAAAACAAGGTTTATAAATGTCTTATTAAAGCTTCTAACAAAATTCTTGAAAGTGAAAATGTGAAGATAGATGAATTTGTAGAAAAGAATGAGTTGGAAAGAACAAAAGAACTAGAGGACTACAAAAAGTTTGTATACTGTGAAGAACCTAACACTCTGCCCAAGCAACAATGCTTAATTCCAAAGCAACATAATATTGTAACCGACGGTCAGGCTACAAATACCAATGATCAGGATAATAATCAAAATAATGTGCAGAGTGATGAAGAAAAAAATGAAGGACAAAATGATGATCAAGATGATAGACAAAGAGCTGAACTAGTTCTTGCCAGATATGTAAGAAGGAACCATCTAGAGATCTAGATCATAGGAGATAAGAAAGATGGTACAAGAACAAGAAGTAAGTCTCTAAATACAAGTTGTTGAATTTGTGAGTTTGGTCACTTTTACCAAGACCAGATGACAAGAATGTCATCAGTACTAAATGGATATTTAGGAACAAGCTGAATGAGAATGGAGAAGTCACAAGAAACAAAGAAAGACTAGTATGCAAGGGGTATGCACAAGAGGAAAGTATTGACTATGGAGAGACCTTTGCACCCATTTCTCGGCTAGAAGGTGTAAGAATACTACTTGCTTATGCTGCATTCAAAGGATTCAAGGTATACCAGATGGATGTCAAGTTAGCATTCCTAAATGGAATACTTGAAGAAGAGGTATACATTGAGCAACCAGAAGGGTTTGTAGATCCAGACAAGAGAAA
>MU225548.1:412566-429969 GCA_018584345.1 Thuja plicata
GCCTAGTATGAATGACTTCATTCCTATCTTATAAGTATTGGATTTGTAAGGACTAGTGAAAACAATAATCTTTATTTGAAGGAAGATACTGATGCTAACACTTTGATTGCTAAAATATTTGTTGATGCCATCATATTTGGAGGCAATGATAAGCTATGCAAATCATTTTCTAATGAGATGAGAAAAGAGTTTGAGATGTCTATTTTTGGAGAGATCAAGTTCTTTATTGGTCTACAAATCATGCAACAATGTGAAGGTATTTTCATTACATAGTCCAAATACATTAAAGAGGTCCTGAAAATATTCAAGATGGAAGATTCCAAACTAGTTGGAACACCGATGGCCACTGGATGTAAGTTGACAAAGGAGGACAAGACATCAGAGGTAAATCAAACTTTGTACAAATCAATGATAGGCAAACTCATGTATGTTGTCCACAGTAAACTAGATATTGCACATGCAGTAGGAATAGTTGCAAGATTTTCTGCTAATCCTAGAGACTCATATATGACTGCCAAGGATGCATCTCTTAGTCTACTGTAGAAGCAGAGTATGTTGTTGCTATTGCAAATTTCTCAAACATTGCATGGATCAAATAGTTACTAGAAGGTATGCATATGAAGATCCTAGAACTAGTAATTATCTATTGTGATAACACTAGTGCAATAACAATTTCCAAGAATCTAGTCATGCATGCTAAGACTAAACACATTGCCATCAAGTATCATTATTTGAGAGAAAAAGTTCAAGCAAAGGAGGTGACACTTGAGTATGTGCAATCCAAAGAACAATTAGCTGATATCTTCACCAAGCCACTGCCGAAGGATGCATTTGAGTACTTGAGAAAGAGACTAGGGGTCAAACCCTTGTCTACCAGTCAGTAAAATGACTAGAAGGCTACATCAGCCTACATATTATTAGAATATCATTAATGTTGATGCAAGCAAACATATGAACTTCAAGGCTACATCTATATATAGACAGGTATATATCATCACTGAGTACCAGAGCATATTGTTGCATTGCTGATGGATAAGAAAAATTCAAGGAATATATTATGGATGGAGAGAAATGATTGTTTGACATTAATGTCAGATATTTGTAAGATATTTGTTTGGCATTGTTGTCAAAGGGAGAGATATTATCCATATTATCACATTCTTCATAAAAGGGAGAGAGATTATCCATTATCACATTACTCCATTAGGGAGAGATTATATCCTTAGGGAGAGAAATTGTATGAAAAAATTATACAAAGGAAGAATTGCTGACAAGAGAAAAAGACATCAAAAGAGAAGAATAGTCAAGGGAGAGAAATTGACACAAGGAGAGAACAAAACTCATTAGAAAAAGAAAGATAGAGAGTTGCAAGAATCAAATCTAAGCTAAAATAGAGCTTACCGATGGTCAGACATTTATCGATTAATAGAATAAAAAGATTGGTAGTTTGATGAATCTCAACTGTTGAATTTCATATTGTATTAGAAATAGTATAGTGTGATAATATAGTATGTTTCCATCAATGCCAAAGGAAGAGATTGATGACATATAACTGATTGAATGTTTGATAATGTTAAGTTAAAAGATAATGCAAGTCATTAAATTAGTTAATGGACTATATTGTCATTAATGTCAACTTGACAAAAAAGTCAAGTATAAACTAAGTGACAAAAAACATCGAAGTCATAAAATTCAAGTATTCACTAAGTGACAAAAAACATCGACAGAGTGCACAACATCGGATAGAGCAAAGAAGAACAATCATAGTGATACTCGATGATCAAAAGCATAGTGTTTCCTAATGAAGAAAAACTACAGAATGCCCGACGAGCAAAGTTAGAAGGTTAACAGATGAGCTAAAAGACTCAAAGTGCCCGATGACCAAAGATACAGAGTTTCTTGATGAGTAAAATTCCAATGATGCCCAATAGATAGAGATCACGAAGCTAACTGGAGTCTCACTGACGGATCAGTCAGTTGTCACCAAGGACTAACTACAGTGGTGATCGACAGAACAAAGAGTTTATAAAATGACAAAATATCTAGCTGCCAGAGCTAAATATAGAATTAACTGGTTGTCTACTTTGTTTTATTTGACCAGAGATAAGTGATTGATTTAAATCTGATTTACACAGTTGGCAAGAAGATATCTATGAGACAAATCAGGAGTTATTCTTTAAATCTAATTGGCTAGATTGTTTATCACGCCAAGAGTTAAGAACCAAGAAACAATGAATATTATGTCTATATAAGAGACAAGCTTAATTCATTTAAGAATGAGATAAGTGGAGTGAATAGAAAGAGGATGCTGAAGAGAAACTGATGAAGAAAAAATTCATGCAGTGCTAATCAAACAAGCTGAAGGAAGAGCTAAGGAATTCTGCAGACACCGATGAATAGTGAGCACAACATCATAGAGAAGAAAGTGTGGAGCACAAGGATTGAGTTGATATATTGGTCAGAGAGGTAATGTACTTAAATAGATCTAAAAATCTACAATTCAAGTTTCAATATGAATAGGTCATAGTGTTTTAGTTTAACCATTGAGGCATCAAGTCTCTTAACCAAGTAGGACTTAACAGTCTTCTATATATTGAGGTACATCTCAAGGAGTGCCAAAAAGGTTGATTCATGAAAGTAGCATTGGACTTGCCTGATACCTATTGACAGTCTAAGAAGGAGGCTTATTCAAGGATGGTAGAAATAGATGCCTGATACTAAGTGAAAACCTCTATGTATAAAATCCTCTAATAAGGTTGCACTTAACAGTGTGTTTGTAACCTTTAATAGGGTTGGCTCCTAATAGGGCTCACTTCAGAAGAGTGAAAATTTAGGGTACCGGTCCCAGTGGGTTTTCCCTTAACAAGGTTTACACGTTAAAATTCATGTGTTATGTGTGTATGATTCATTTCTTTATTATTTTTCATCTTACATAGCTAACTCTAGATTTATCGGTATACTCTACTTATTTACTGAGTTTCAGTAAATAGTTATACTACTTATCAGTAATCAAGAAAGAATAAGGATTGACAAAGAAAACTGACAGATAGTTAATCATTATTATTATTTCATGGCATGCATCTTGTAGGGACATAATAATCTGAGATTTATTGATTGGTGGTTAAGTTTGAAGGATAAATTTTGAGGCCACTGATTCACCCCCCTCTCAGTTATTACTAACAACTTCTTCACCAGACTCTTCTTCTTCCTCTTCTCCATGATGTTCTAAATGTTCCTTATCATGCAAAGCCACTGTGTGTGGAGATCCCTAAGATTGTACATCCTCAGCACTGACTTTTGGCTGTTGTACCATTAGGTTGTCATATGATTCCAACATTTTTTCAATCCTCTGCAAGTATGGGGTATCAGGAAAGAAACTAGAAAATGTGGTATCTGATTCCTTCCACTTAGCTTCTATCCTTATGAGGTTGTGAGACCTACATTAGATAGTCATAGTTTACTACTTTTATTCATGCTTTCAGTAGTTTATGCTTTGACATACTTTGACTATTGGAGACTTTTATGTATTAGGGATCTGTTGAATCCTATGTTATGTATTCAATACCTGATTATGAAATCAGGGTACACTTGAGATACCACATGTTTTGCTTCCATTTTAGTTTCAGTTTATGATGATGTCTTATATGGGTTTTAAATCTATGAATGTAATATGATGAATTTGGTTTAGGAAATTGATACTATGTTATTTCAATTCTAATGCAGATGTGGTTTATATGCATGTATATTATTAATGTCATGTAATGCTTTCATATAATGTTGTGTTGGACCTACTTATGTGTGCAATGAATGTGCAGGGAAAGTTGACTATGGATCTAAATCGGGGACCTAGTACTGGAACCTATATAAATTTTCATGCATTCCAAGGTCTTGTTTATATAAAGAAACATGAACCTCATTGTTTATGTGGTTATTTTTTAAACGTGGTTTGCATGTGTGTAATTAGATTAGTAAATGTTCATGTGATCGAGTCATGTCATTTGTTTTAATTTAATGTGCCAAATTTGGCAATTGTTTCAATTTAATGTTGACATGGATAGTAAAGGGAACCAGGGTTAGTTATAGGGTTAACTAAGGTTACCTAGGAGTAGTACCCAAGATTACCCCAGGGTTAGAAGTTTCTAGAAAGTCTTCTTGACTTAGAAATCCATGGTTTAACTTCAGGGTTAGTTTAGGAGGGTCTTTTGGGCTCCCAGGAGGTAACCGGGGTCAATTTTAGTTACCCAACTTGGCACCCTATGGGTTAGGGGTCATTTCAATCATTAATGAGTCTCTAAACTCATTTATTGCACCTGTAAAGTGTATTTTTCAAACTTGAGCGAATTTGAGGAGTTGTGTAACCTTGGTCAATCTTCCTCTTCTACCCAAGTTGCATTTGACTCCACCCATGGAGAGTTAAGGCAAGTGGATAGTTAGGGATGGTTAGGATCTTGACTCCTTTGGTTAGTCTTGGAGGTTTCCTATTTAAGGAAGGATTTAGGATGAGTTGAGTGTTCACCCACTCTCTACCCTTAGAGACAAAATTTAGTTTGAAGGAGCTTTTGGAGAAGGAGCTTAGGAAGGATAGTGCAACACCAACCCACCTTTCAGTTTTAGCTTGGATTCAAGGTTGATCCTCTTTAGTAATAGATTTATTGTTTCATATGTGTTCTTAAGCTTTAAACTCCATTAACGGAGTCTTATATTTTTTTTTGAGTTATTTCAAATTTGAAATTTATTGTTTTGTTTTAAGATGTCTTTATTTTATGTTGGATTTTGAATGGGTTTTTGAAGGCACACTCACCCTTCAAAGGGCAGAGTAACCTTTAGGGGGTAGTTGTAAATGATCCAAATTTTAGTGTAGAGTCTCTCATGTGTGGAGGGATAGACACGGGGTTTCATGATACCCATGATGCCAAGTAGGGCCTACGGGCACCCGAGGGGCATAAGGAGGTTATTCTTGACTGCATCTTGGGAAGATGGTCAAATCAGGTCTATGTGTGGCTTGAGTTATATTTACTATTGCTTGGCTTTCTTCTACTGTGAGGTCTACCACTACCCCTATTTCAGGAAGGCCTCTTGGAGACCTTCCCCTTGTACATCCTTGTGTTGGGAAGTTTTTTTTCTTGTGCTTGAGTTTCTGTTTGTGTTTCTGCTTGTTATGTTTTGCCTGATTGTATCCCTATTCCAGATTGGATCCCCTTTCTTGGGGGTGGCCTTGTAAAGTCCTACGTTGGGAGGTGAGCATCCATAGTTAGTCCTCTTTAGTTAGGTTCCGCTAGATGAAGGAGCTTGCAAAATTACCCTTAAGAGGAAGATGTGAACAACTGAAAGTGGTCATTTGTAATCTTTGATGTTTTTGTAATTCCATTATTTCAAGTTGGTTTTAGGGACATTGTGAAAATTTGTATCATTATGATGTTTGGAAGACTTTCTACCCATATTGTAAATGGACTTTCAAGTGAATATGAAATCTTATGAAATTTGTAGACTTATACCATATTTTACATGGAGGTTCAATGCAATGTAACCTTATATTATTTAATAGTTCTTTATATCCATGTTGAGAAATGGAGATCCTATTGGATAGTGCAAACATATTTAATTTTAAAATAAAGAGTAGGGATCTTGAAACTTTTTTTATATATGCTCTACTAAAATCTCCTTGGAGGATCTTTTGTTAAGTTATAGCAAATATAGAACCTTCAATATTATAGTGTACAAAGTTCAAAAATAATTGAAGGTATTAAATTGGAGGGTTAATCCTTCCTTATAAGGATATCTTGAAATACATGTTCTCACACTATGAATGATCATATAAAATCATTATATCCTAGATTATGATGTCAATTTCCTTTTTGGTTTCACAAATTGTAAACATTGGTTCTTAGTAGGTGATATTTGAAATTGTGAGAAGCAATAGAATATTTACTCCTTTCAAATATCTATAAGTTCAATTGTTTTTTTTGGAATAGTGTTCTTGAGGATAAAATTTGTATTTAATTAATTTCATTAACACTTAGATTCTGAAAAAAAATTTGCAAAATGTAACATGTTTTAATTAAAATGTTTTTCCACCATGTTGTAAGGCATAAAATATAGAATGCTTTGATGAAATAAAATTTCAAAAATTATGACTCCTTATAGCCCCTATTTGGGAAAATACAGTCATTTGTTTTCACTAGTCATGTTTATATTTTTTTTACCATAGTTTGTGTTTTAAAAGGCTATTTAATTAACCTTAAAAGAAATGTATATATAAATAAATTTAAATCCTAAGATAATTAGGGAGGAGGGCGCAGAGCGCTGTTATTTTTAAACAAAAAAAAAATAATATTAAAAATGTTATTTAATATTAATAAATTTAAATCCTAAGATAATTAGGGAGGAGGGTGCAGAGCCGTCCCCAAACCCTCAGTGCAGCTTTATTATTAGTGGGGGCCGCGTGGCATGTGGGCCACCCACTATGCGTAGCATAGTGGGGAGGCTCCACCACCCGGCGTCGGCCACCCCTCCCCTTTGATCTTCCCTCATCCACTGACGGGCGGTGGTGCCGCCGCCTGCGGCCACCACCGCAACACCCCCTTCCTCTCTTTCATGTTGAACCACTCATTAGCGTCGCCTCCTCCTCCGCGCAGACCGCTCTGCAGCCTTATAAAACTAATCGCCACCATCTGTAAAACACCCTACCATGATTCAGAGAAGACCGCCGCCCTTGCGGCCCTTAGTAGTCTTCTGCCTATCCCTCCACCCTAGGCGGAGCATAAAAAAAGAAGTGGCACCGCCACTGTATTCATCTTTCTCGCTGCCATTTTTTTTGCATGCTCATAGCAATTTTTAGGGTTTGTTTTCCTTTGGGCATGAACTTGGCTTTCAAATTTCATTTAGTATGTTCCGTATAGTTTTATATTGGGGGCTGTTTCGTAATGTTTAGTTTAAAGTTCTAGGTTTTGGGTTTTGTTTGTTTTTTTTTAAAGAAAAAAGAAAGCTCATGTAAGCTACGTTGAAATTAATTAAGTTTTAAAATGATTTTTTTTAAATTTTTTAATGTATTTTTGGATTTTTAGTAAATTCCATTTCTTTATATAAGTTAGTTATACAAAGGTTTTATTATTTTCGAATGTTATTATAATCGGTTTATGTATTGATTTGTTTTGTATTATATGGTTTTATTTTGTATTTAAGTTAATTTAGTTTAATTTAAATATGTATCTTTATTAGTTATGTATTTAAAATTCTAGATATATATAGTATTAAAATAATAGATTAATTTTTATTTATTTATTTGTGTATTAAAGGTTTAATTAAATATCAAATTAGATATGTTTAAAATGATTTAATTATAAGTCATTCTTATTAGATTAGTTATTTCATAGGATTGAAATACGTTTAAATAATTTAATAATATATGAAATGATTATAGATTAGATTTGGTTATTATCTTTCATATTAAGTTATAGTATTTCAACATATCTTTGATTAGGGGAAGACTTGGCAGACCTTTGTCTTCGCAATATGCTCCATTTAGGGTATTTTTGACGTTCTTGTCCTACATCGAGATCAGTTGACTTTTGGTCAACTATGGTCAAACCCTAACTGTTTGTCCTGATATTTGGACCAAGTACTCCCTGCATTCTCTAGGCTATAGAGTTCCAATTTCACATCTTTCAGAGATAGTTGACTTTTTGGTCAATTCTAGTTGACTTTCTAGTCAACTATCTTGGTTTGCGTGCCTAAGCCTTCCATAGGACTTAGCAGGACCTAGTATCTCTCTTCTATGTTTTTCAATGTATAGTTGACTTTTGGTCAACTCTAGTTGACTTTTGGTCAACTATCTTGAATTGCGTGCCTATCAAAGTACCCCGTTTAGGGATCCCTGTAGTGTAGTACAAAGAGATATTCCTCATAGTTGAAACTTTCTATTTACTATTTATCTCTTGCACCATTTTGCATGCACATGTTACCTTTGAGGTAGTTTAGTTATCGTCTTTAGTGTGTTATTAAAAAAAATTTGTTTGTGTGTTTTTGCCCAACTTTTGGGCATTACATTTTGGTATCAGAGCCATGTTTAGCAACATTAGGAACCTAACCCACTATGTTGTGACTAAATTTGTCTTGAATGTGTAGGATGCCACCTGTCACCCGTCAGGCCCATCAGCAAGGACGTGGCCGGAGACGTGTCCCCACGGTACACATGGAGGAACGACCCAAGGTAGAGAATCACAGGAGGGATCAGAGTCCACCTCCTAAACCCCCTCCCGATCCTAATGTAACACTATTGTTGGCCTTTCAGAACTTGGCCGGGATCATTATAGACCGCATGCCACTTGTTAATCAGGAGAGAGAGAGAGAGAGAGAGAGAGAGAGAGCCCACCTCCTAGAATGGGAGAGAATCAGGCTAATCAGGAGGTAGGGTTCATTACAGTACCAGGGGGTATTCCTAGGGGATGTGTATAGAGACTCAATAGAGCACCCCCTGATATCGGGAACCAGATCAAAGAATTGATGAGGATTAAATTGTCTCCCTTCATAGGAGAAGTAGATGGGACAGGAGCAGAGGCTTGGCTTTTAAGCCTGGAAAGGTACTTTGGGTTGAGGAACTATGGCAGAAACCTTAAAGCATAGTTCACAATTCTTTTTTTTAGAGATGGGGCATCCAATTGGTGGAGGCATGAGGAGACTAAGGGGCTCATAGATATCAATACCCTTACTTGGAGAGCTTTCCTTGAGCTCTTCAAAGGGCAGTATGTCTCAGAGAAATTTAGGCAGCATTATATCGATGAGTTCCATGACCTCCGACAATGGGGTCTTTTAGTAGCCCAGTATGAGGGAAAGTTTCTCAATCTCTTACCCTATGTTGAATACATGGGAGACGAGAAGCTGCAGGTGAACAGGTTCATCAAGGGATTAAATCCTGTGATTTCAGATAGGGTACGCATGGTACCTTAAGAAGATTTGAGGTTTACAGTGGGTAGGGCCTTAGTGGCCAAAGAGATAGTCAGGGGCCCATAGGAATATAGGGATAGGTTGCAGAACCATCATTCTTCATCTCAGGCCTCTGGATATCAGAAACCCCCATGAAAGGGGAATCAGAGGAACTCTACAGGGACATTCAGGGCCCCACAACACCAATAGAAATAGCCACAACAGTCTCAATAGAACCAATGATAGAGGCCACCACAGGTTTAGCAGGACTCTAAGCCCAAGCAGTGGCAGTCATAGGGTCCTAAGAAAGACTAGAGACCTCAGTCAGCATACACCCCTCCAGCATGGACTCAACCATCCTCTAGGGGTGGATATAGTGGTTCATCTAGGACTGGAGGGTCTCAGTATTCTAGGCCTCCTGGTATTCAGGTTGAGTCATGTGGGCCATGTTACACTTGTGGTGCCATGGGGCACTTAGCTAGAGAGTGCCCATAGGGTGGTAGTCAATGTGCAACGGTTACAGAACCAGTAGTTGGGGACAGGGGGAAGTCCCACATGGTTTTTGCAACAGTGGACAACTGCCAGGAAGAGCACCAGGCTACCATTATTGAGGCATTAGGTAAGATCAGAGGTAGTGATGTTACTATTCTATTTGATACTGGAGCCATTGAATCCTTTGTTTCTCCATCGGTTGTGGAGAGTTGTGGGCTAGTGGCAGCTAGACAAGAGGTTAGATAGGAAGTAGAGTTAGCTTCAAGAGCTAGAGTTTCTGTAACCTTGATGGTTAAGGATTGTCCAATCCAGATTGGTGGCATGACCACCATAGCTGATCTCAGAGTCACTCCCCTTGGATCTTATGGCCTAGTTCTTGGCATGGATTGGCTAAGTGGCCACAGAGCCAAGATAAATTTTTGTAAGAAGAGGATCAAATGTTTGGATGATCATGGTATGGATACAGTTATTACTAGGGTTCATAGGCCTATATCCCTCCATCTAACTTTTTCCATGTATCTTAAGTGATGCATGTGGAAGGGATGCTAGTTGTATGCCATCACCATCAATGATAGGGAAGAAGAGACAGAGAAGGAAACTTATCTTGATGACTTCCCCATTCTTCAAGAGTTTTGCATATGTGTTTCTGTCAGAGCTACCTGGTATGCCTCCTTGTAGGGAAGTAGACTTTCACATTGATATCATACTAGGAGTTGAGAAAGTTTCCAAAGCACCTTATAGGATGACCACTAATGAGCTTAATGAGCTCAAGATATAGCTTGAGGAACTGTTAGAGAAAGGACACATTCATCCTAGTGTTTCTCCTTGGGGTGCACCAGTTATCTTCGTAAAGAAGAAAGATGGATCGCTTAGGTTGTGCATGGATTACCGACAATTGAACAAAGTTACCATCAAGAATCAGTATCCACTTCTTAGGATCGATGAATTATTTGATCAGTTGCAGGGTGCCCAAGTCTTCTCAAAGATAGACCTCAAATTAGGTTACCATCAGTTGAGGATCGTGGATAGTGATATTCACAAGACCACATTCCATACTAGATATGGCCACTATGAGTTCAATGTGGTTCCATTCAATCTTACGAATGCTCCAACTATATTCATGAGTCTTATGAATGGATTATTCTATACCTTTCTTGACAAGTTTGTAGTTGTGTTTCTCGATGATATCTTGATATATTCCAAAGATGAGAAAGAGCATGACAAACACTTGAGTAAAGTGTTGCAGTGTCTTAGAGACAACCAGTTGTATGGTAGCTTGTCGAAGTGTGCCTTTTTCAGATCAGAGGTCAAGTACCTAGGTCATGTTATTTCAGGTGATGGGATCTCAGTAGACCCATCAAAGATTGATGCCATTATAGATTGGCTAGAACCTACCACTGTGACTGAAGTTAGGAGTTTCATGGGTTTAGCCAGATACTATAGATGGTTTGTTGAGGGATTCTCTCATGTAGCACACCCCATCACTTCTCTTCAGTGAAAGGAAAAGAAGTTTGAGTGGACTCAGAAGTGGGATAAGGATTTTTAGGAGCTCAAGAGAGCACTCACTAGTGCACCCATTCTTTCTATACTAGAGCCCTCATCAGACTTTGTGGTTTGAACAAATGCTTCTTTGGATGTTTTAGGAGTAGTCCTTATGTAAGGTGTGTGAGCTATAGCCTACGAGTCTAGGAAACTAAATACTCACGAGCTCAACTACCCTACCCATGACCTTGAGCTTGTAGTAGTGGTGCATTATTTAGTCAGATGATGACATTTTCTCTTAGGGCATCGATTCAAACTTCATTCAGACCATTAGAGTCTTCAGTACATCTTCACTCAGCTGAACCTTAATGCTAGGCAGAGGAGATGGATGGAGTTCTTTTGTGAATATGATTTTGATGTCCATTACATCAAAGGGAAAGAGAACATGGTTGTAGATGCCTTGAGTAGGAGATGACATGAGCTTTCTTCTATGTCTATTGGCATGGATTTGAGAGATAGCATTCTTCATCACTTACATGAAGATGAGATGTATGCAGAAGTTTGTGAGTTGGTTTGATCTTAGAGACCTCTTGAGGGGAAGTTTTTAGACTATACCTTGGACTCCGATGGACTATTGTGTCATAGAGGACATATCTATATACCTTCTTCCATATGATTGTGTGAGTTTGTGATGCTAGAGGATCATAGGGCCCCTTATGCAGTCTATACCAAAGTAAAGAAGATGCATGCTGACTTGAGGCAATTATATCATTGGCCCGACATGAGATTGCAGATTACAGAAATGATAGCTAGATGCCTTGTGTGCCAGAGGGTGAAGGCAGAGCACTATCATCCAGGTGGTCTCCTTCAGCCTCATGAGATACTAGTGTGAAAATGGGACACCATATCTATGGATTTCATAGTAGGTCTTCCTTTGTCTTCATGTTGTCATGATGCCATCATGGTGATAGTTGAAAATTTTACTAAGGTGGCTCAATTTTCACCCATGCATACTACCTTTACCACACTAGTAGTGGCACAAGTGTTATTGTGAGATATCATCAAAATTCATGGCATACCTCATAAGATCATCTTAGATAGATATTCTCTCTTCACTTCATCCTTTTGGAGAGGACTTCAGGCATCTATGGGCACTAGACTCAACTTCAGTACAAATTATCATCCTGAGATAGATGGTCAGACTAAAAGGGTCAATCAGGTGCTGGAGGACATGATTCACATGTATTTCATGGACCGTCAGACCCAGTGGGAAGAATACCTACACTTAGTGGAGTTTTCCTATAAAAATGGGTACCGAAATTCCTTGGGTATGCCTCCCTACCAAGATCTTTATGGTAGGCCATGTAGGACCCTACTCAGTTGGAATAGGATCAAGGATAGAGTTTCCATTGGTCCTGAGCTAGTCAGAGATATGGAGCATCAGGTGACCTTGATTAGACAAAGACTAGAGGAAGCTCAAGATAGGTAGAAGTGTGCAGATGCAAAGAGGATTGATCGAGCCTATCTAGTTGGAGATAGAATCTTCTTGAGAGTGCGATCGCATAAGAGTCCAATCTGGTTTGGAAAGGGCTCTAAGCTAGCACCTCATTTTGTTGGGCCTTTTGAGATCCTTGAGAGGATAGGACCAGTTGCTTACCATTTCGTGTTGCCACCTAGCCTGTCACGCATCCATGATGTGTTTCATGTTTCAATTCTGAGGAAGTATATTTATGATGAGTCTCATGTGATAGATTTGGATGCCTTGTAGGTGGAATCGGACAGGAAGCTGGCTTTCAAACCAATTCATATATTGGCCCAGCAGACATTGGGTCTTCGAGGCCAAGAGCTAGACCAGGTTAGGGTCCAGTGCAATTTCTATGACAAGGTTACAACCTCTTGGGAGGACACAACATAGATGAGATGACGGTACCCTCACCTCTTTTATGAGCTCTAGGAGGAAGTGCATGCCTAGAGGGGGTGGATGTGAGACCTACATTCGACAGTCATAGTTTACTACTTTTATTCATGCTTTCAGTAGTTTATGCTTTAACATACTTTGACTATTGGAGACTTCTATGTATTAAGGATCTATTGAATCCTATGTTATGTATTCAGTACCTGATTATGAAATCAAGGTACACTTGAGATACCACATGTTTTGTTTCCATTTTAGTTTCAATTTATGATGATGTCTTATATGGATTTTAAATGTATGAATGTAATATGATGAATTTGGTTTAGGAAACTGATACTATGTTATTTTAGTTCTAATGCAGATGTGGTTTATATGCATGTATATTATTGATGTCATGTAATGCTTTCATATCACATTGTGTTGGACCTACTGATGTGTGCAATGAGTGTACAGGGAAAGTTGACCATGGATCTAAATCGGGGACCCAGTACTGGAACCTATGTAAATTTCTGTGCATTCCAAGGTCCTGTTTATATAAAGAAACATGGACCTCATTGTTTATGTCATTATTTTATAAACGTGGTTTGCATGTGTGTAATTAGATTAGTAAATGTTCATGTGATTGAGTCATGTCATTTGTTTTAATTTAATGTGCCAAATTTGGCAATTGTTGCAATTTAATGCTGACATGGTTAGTAAAGGGAACCAGGGTTAGTTATAGGGTTGACTAAGGTTACCTAGGAGTAGTACCCAAGCTTACCACAGGGTTAGAAGTTTCTAGAAAGTCTTCTTGACCTAAAAATCCTTGGGTTAACTTCAGGGTTAGTTTAGGAGGGTCTTTTGGGCTCCCAGGAGGTAACCGGGTCAGTTTTAGTTACCCAACTTGGTACCCTATGGGTTAGGGGTCATTTTCAATCATTAATGAGCCTCTAAACTCATTTATTACACCTCTAAAGTGTCATTTCAGACTTGAGTGAATTTGAGGAGTTGTGTAACCTTGGTCAATCTTCCTCTTCTACCAAAGTTGCATTTGACTCCACCCATGGAGAGTTAAGGCGAGTGGATAGTTAGGGATGGTTAGTATCTTGAATCCTTTGGTTATTCTTAGAGGTTGCCTATTTAGGGAAGGATTTAGGATGAGTTGAGTGTTCACCCACTCTCTATCCTTAAAGATAGAATTCAGTTTGAAGGAGCTTTTGGAGAAGGAGCTTAGGAAGGATAGCTCAACACCAACCCACCTTTCAGTTTTATCTTGGATTCAAGGTTGGTCCTCTTTAGTAATAGATTTATTGTTTCATGTGTGTTTTTAAGCTTGAAACTCCATTAATGGAGACCTATGTATTTTTTTTTGAGTTATTTCAAATTTCAAATTTATTGTTTTGTTTTAAGATGTCTTTATTTTGTGTTGGATTTTGAATGGGTTTTTCAAGGCACACTCACCCTTCAAAGGGCAGAGTAACCTTTAGGGGGTAGTTGAAAATGATCCCAATTTTAGTGTAGATTCTCCCATGTGTGGAGGGATATACATGGAGTTTCATGATACCCATGATGGCAAGTACGGCCTAAGGGCACCTAGGGGGCATAAGGAGGTTATTCTTGACTACATCTTGGGAAGATGGTCAAATTAGGTCCATGTGTGGCTTGAGTTATATTTACTATTGCTTGGCTTTCTCCTACTGTGAGGTCTACCACTACCCCTACTTCAGGAAAGCCTCTTGGAGACCTTCCCCTTGTACATCCTTGTGTTGGGAAGTTTTTTTTCTTGTGCTTGAGTTTCTATTTGTGTTTCTGCTTGTTATGTTTTGCCTGATTGTATCCCCGCTCTAGATTGGATCCCCTAGCTCGGGGGTAGCCTTGTAAAGACCTAGGTTGGGAGGTGAGCATCCACGGTTAGACCTCTTTCATCAGGTTCAACTAGATGGAGGAGATTGCAAAATTACCCTTAAGAGGAAGATGTGAACAACTGAAAGTGGTCATTTATAATCTTTGGTGTTTTAGTAATTCCATTATTTCAAGTTGGTTTTAGGGCCATTGTGAAAATTTGTATCATTATGATGTTTGGAAGACTTTCTACCCATATTGTAAATGGAATTTCAAGTGAATATGAAATCTTATGAAATTTGTAGACTTATACCATATTTTACATGGAGGTTCAATGGAATGCAACCTTATATTATTTAATAGTTCTTTATATCCATGTTGAGAAATGGAGATCCTATTGGATAGTGCAAACATATTGAATTTTAAAATAAAGAGTAGGGATCTTGAAACTTTTTTTATATATGCTCTACTAAAATCTCCTTGGAGGATCTTTTTTTAAGTTATAGCAAATATAGAACCTTCAATATTCTAGTATACAAAGTTCAAAACTAATTGAAGGTATTAAATTGGGGGTTAATCCTTCCTTATAAGGATATCTTGAAATACATGTTCTCACACCATGAATGATCATTTAAAATCATTATATCCTATATTATGGTGTCAATTTGCTTTTTGGTTTCACAAATTGTAAACATGGGTTCTTAGTAGGTGATATTTGAAATTGTGAGAACCAATAGAATATTTACTCCTTTCAAATATCTATAAGTTTAATTGTTTTTTTGGAATAGTGTTCTTAAGGAGAAAATTTGTTTTTAATTAATTTCTTTAACTCTTAGTTAGATTCTAAAAAAAAATTGCAAAATATAAAATGCTTTAATTAAAATGCTTTTCCACCATGTTGTAAGGCATAAAATATAGAATGCTTTGATGAAATAAATTTTCAAAAATTATGACTCCTTATAGCCCCTATTTAGGAAAATACAATCAATTTTTTTCACTAGTCATGTTTATATTTTTTTTACCATAATTTGTGTATTAAAAGGGTATTTAATTAACCTTAAAAGAAATATATATATAAATAAATTTAAATCCTAAGATAATTAGGGAGGAGAGCGCAGAGTGCTGTTATTTTGAAACAAAAAAAAATATTAGAGGGGATCGTGCGACACGCGGGCTACCCACTATGCATAGCATAGTGGGGAGGCTCCGCCACTCAGCGTAAACCGCCCCTCCCCTTTGATCTGCCCTCATCCACCGATGGGTGGTGGCCGCCGCCTATGGCCACCACCACACCTCCCCCTTACCCTCTTTCGTGTTAAGCTACTCAGAGATGTTGCCTCCTCCTCCGTGCAAACCGCTCCGCGGCCTTAGAAAACTAACTGCCACCATTCGTAAAACACCCCATCACCGTTCAGAGTGGACCACCGCCCTTGCCTCCCTTATTAGTCTTCCACCTGTCCCTCCGCCCTATGCGAAGCCTCAAAAAATAAGTGGCGCCACCACTGTATTCATCTTTCTCACCGCGATTTGTTTTGCATGCTCATAGCGATTTTGAGGGATTGTTTTCCCTTGGGAATTAACTTGGCTTTCAAATTTCATTTAGTATGTTCCGTATAGTATGTTCATGTAAGCTACGATGAAATTAATTAAGTTTTAAAATGATTTTTTTTTCAAATTTTTGAGTGTATTTTTGGGATTTTAGTAAATTTCATTTCTTTATATAAGTTAGTTATAAAAAGGTCTTATTATTTTCAAATTTTATTAGAATCAGTTTATGTATTGATTCATTTTGTATTATATGGTTTTATTTTGTATTTAAGTTAATCTACTTTAATTTAAATATGTTTCTTTATTATTTATGTATTTAAAATTCTAGATATATATAGTATTAAAATAATAGATTAATTTTTATATATTTATTTGTGTATTAAAGGTTTAATTAAATATGAAATTAGATATTGTGAGGCCTCACCCCGATCCATCATAGCTTTACTGTTTGATCACACTCTGACACTCTATGTTTTGATACATTGATACACTTTTTTTGTTATCCCGACAGGGACTCGTGATATTATGATATGATGATGATTATATTGTGTGGATTACGTTTTGACATGGATTAGACCTAGAACAAGTGGTTGAATTTGAGTATATATGTTTAGATCAGTGAATTGATGAGAATACTGAATTATGATTTGACTTGACTATTTTATGCATGTTATGTTATGTGATTAAGGAATTCTTATGTTTTAAACATTTATGTATGAAAATTTCAATTAGAGGCTTAATTTTTCTTATAGATTAATGTTGCAAATTATAATTTGAAAATATATATTGCATGTAATTCTATCATCTTGGACTATTGATGCTCAAAGTTTAGTGTGCAGGAATGGGAACCATGGAATTTTTGGAGAATCAGGGCTAAACACATGTGATTTGAGTAAGCCAAGGTTTAATCCAATAAAGGGTTGAAACCTCGTTGTAATGTGACCCTTGTTGTAAATGTAATCTGAATGTGTGTTAATAGTTTTAAATTGTGTTGAAATTTGGACATGTCATTTGTGAATGTGATGTGTATTTTGTTTGGTGTCACTTGACACTTGTGTTGCCCATGTGGATAGTGACATGTCAATTAGGACTTGGACAAGAATCACTTAACCTTATGACATTATATTAATCACTTGCATATAGATGCCTTGTAGGGATCCTATCATGTTGAAACTCGGATTTGAACCTTAGGGGTACTTTGGAGGGATTAAAAGTGACCCTAG
>MU225548.1:453391-511214 GCA_018584345.1 Thuja plicata
GAAATTGATGGATTAGGAATGCATGTGTTTTATCATAGGAGAATAATTTTATTAATGATGTTTAGTAGGTTAGGAAATCAGAATTGATCTTAGATTTGGATTTTAATTAATAGTTGATTGATATAGTGAAATTGTTATTCAATCTTAATCTTGTCTATCTCAATGTCTAATGTTAACTGGAATTAAACTTGGATGGATTAGTAGAAATCTAGGGTTAAGGTTAAGTAAGGGCAACCCAGATCAACATATGTACCTGAACCACTAACTACCATCATGATTTTAATCAAGGAATCAGAGTTAGATAAACCTGAGTTGAGCATTCAGATAACCTGTGGAACAAGTTGATGCCCAATTTTGCATCTATTTGTGGCTTGACCCTTATTCAGTCTGTGCCTATACCTTGTAATTCAAAGGTTAACTATACCTTGCTTTTATACTTCCAACTCTACCCCCTGTTAGTTGTATGTTCTTGGGTGCTTTTAAAAAAAAAAAATTTGTGTGTGTGTGTTTTGCCCTAGTTTTGGGCATGAAATTTTGGTATGAGAGCTAGGTTTCGACATAAGGAACCTAACCCATTACGTTTCCACTCACTCTAAACTTAAATCATTGTGTAGGATTCCTACGGTCACTAGAGCTAACCGACGAGGCAAAGGTCGTAGAGCTCCCTGGGCGGGGGCAGCACAGGAGGATCCACCTCCACCACCACCACCACCACCACCACCTCCTCCACCTCCAAACCCTAACTAGGATATATTGGGTGTTCTCCAAAATTTAATTGGGGTGATTTAGCAGAGACTACCACTCATAGTTCAGCAGTAGGTTCCTAAAGGGGAAGCACATGTTTTGGAGAATGAGAGAGAAGTTAGCAGAGAGAGGAGTAGGAGCCCTCCACCCAGAGCTATTGAGGGTCATGGTGATCAGGAGGGTGATTCAGTTCATCAAGTTTTTATACCATGCAAGCATGAGATACATGCCATGGAGAGACCCCCTAGAGATGTTGGGGATGAGATCCAAGAGTTATTACGACTCCATCCACCCTTGTTTTTGGGATCCACTGATGGGACAGTAGCAGAGGCCTGGTTACAGAGTTTACAATGATGTTTTGGATTGTGCCCTTATGGAAGTAATCTAAAGGCCCGACTACCAGTCCATCTCCTATAGGAGAAGGATTCCACTTGTGGGAGCAGGAGGTATCCATTAGTGGAGTGAGTATTGAAACACTCACTTGGGAGACTTTTAAGGCCCATTTCTGTGAGAGATATCTCTCCGAGCATTTTAGACAAAGATAGATAGAGGAGTTCCATGATCTCTAATGGAGAGGCCTCATGGTGAACTAGTATGAGAGTTAGTTTCTCAAGCTCCTTCCATATGTTGATTACATGAAGGACAAGAAATTGCATATTCACCATTTCATTAAGGGACTTAATATGTCTCTTCAGAGCATAGTACGCCTAGCATTCCCTACCACATTTAGAGGGGCAGTTGAGACGACACTTGTAGCTGAGGAGATCCGTACTTGACAGGAGTCTCAAGATCGGTCCCAGAACCAAAACCCCTCTTCCCAGCAGTCAGGATAGCATAGACCCTCTTGGAAAGGGAAATAGAATCACTCAGCAGGATCCTTTAAGGGTCAACAGTCTCAGCAGCAGAGATCCTAGTAGGATTCTAGACAGAGGCATTCACAGGGTTATCAGGGCTCTAAGCCCAAGCAGTGGTAGTCTCAGGGCCCTAGATAGGATCATAGGACATAGACCCCTCAGACATAGTCAGCTAGGACTCAACAGTCCTCTAGGGGTGGATACAGTGGTTCTAGTAGAACTGGAGGGTCATAGCAGCCTAGGACTCAGGGAGTGCAGATTCAGACTCATGGGCCATGTTACACTTGTGGTGGTATGGGTCATTTAGCAAGAGAGTGCCGACAGGGATAGTCAGCTAGTGGTTAGAGAGGGGCTACCTCAGAGCCTACAGTTGGAGAAATGGGTAGATCCCATAGAGTTTTTGCAGTGGTTGATAACTGCTAGGCTGAGCACCATGCCATGGTCATTGAGGCCGCAGGTATGATTCAGGGTATCAGTGTTTCTATCTTATTTGATTCAGGAGCCATAGACTCCTTTATATCTCCCTATGTAGTGGAGCATTGCAGGTTGGTGGCAGTTAGGTAGGATGTCAGTTGGGAGGTTGAGTTAGCTTCTGGAGCTAGAGTCTCTGTTAGTTCCTTGGTTTGCGGTTGTCAGATTCAGATTGGAGACCTTATCATGATGACTGATCTCCGCATTACCCCTCTAGGTTCTTATGATGTAGTCCTTGGCATGGATTGGCTATGTGCCCATAGTGCCAAGGTGGATTATCGTCAGAAGAGGGTTGAGTGTGTTGATGATCATGACACTTCTATGGTGATAATTTGGGTACAAAGACCTGTATCCCTTCGCATTATTTTAGCTATGCAGCTTAGGCAGTGCGTGCAAAAGGGTTGTCAGTTATTTTCCATCACCATTAGTGCTAGAGAGGAGGATTTAGGAGGGGAGCCTTCACTCGAGGATTATCCTATTCTTTAGGAGTTCACAGATGTATTTCTAACCAAGCTACCTGGTATGCCCCCACCTAGGGTAGTTGATTTTCACATAGACCTTGTACCAGGAGCCAAGCCAGTATCTAGAGCACCTTACAGGATGACCACACATGAGCTCAATGAGCTCAAGATTCAGTTAGAAGAGATCTTGGAGAAAGGGCATATCCGACCTAGTGTATCACCTTGGGGTGCACCTGTGAATTTTGTGAAGAAGAAGGATGGATCACTTCGATTGTGCATTGATTATCGGTAGCTGAATAAAGTAACAATTAAGAACCGATACCCACTTCCTAGGATTGATGATCTATTTGATTAGTTGCAGTGTGCTCGAGTGTTCTCGAAGATAGATCTGAAGTTGGGGTACCATCAGTTATGGATTATGAAAAGTGATATCCACAAGACTACTTTTCGCATGAGGTATGGTCACTATGAGTTCACAGTAGTGCCATTTGGCCTCAAGAATGCTCCAGCTGTATTCATGAGCCTCGTGCATGGAGTATTTCATACCTTTTTGGATAAATTTGTGATAATATTCTTTGATGATATTCTGATATATTCTCACAATGAGGAGGAGCATGAGGGGCATTTGAGACAGGTTCTTTAGCATTTGAGAGAGAATCAGTTATATGGAAGCTTGTCAAAGTGTGCCTTCTTCAGAACCAAGGTGCAGTATCTTGGTCATGTTATATCTAGTGATGGGATCTCTGTAGACCCATCGAAGATTAGAGCTATTATGGATTGGCCAGCACCCACCAGTGTCACTGAGGTTAGGAGTTTTATGGGCCTAGAAGGATATTATAGATGCTTTGTGGTAGGATTTTCTAGAGTGGCTCATCCCATCACCTCCCTTTAGAGAAAGGGGAAGAGGTATGAATGGATAGAGAAGTGTGAGAGATCTTTTGAGGAGCTCAAGAGAGCCCTCACTAGTGCACCAATTTTAGCAGTGCCAGATCCTTCGGTGGATTTTGTGGTATGTACTGATGCTTCATTGGATGGTTTAGGAGCAGTCCTTATGCAGGAGGGTCATCCTATAGCTTTTAATTCTAGGAAGCTAAAGACTCATGAACTTAATTATCCTACTCATGACCTAGAACTTGCAGCGGTGGTTCATGCTTTAGTGAGATGGTGACATTTCCTTCTAGGTCACCGATTTGAGCTTCATTTAGATCACCAGAGCCTACAGTATATCTTTACATAGCCCAATCCTAATGCTAGGCAGAGGAGATGGATGGAGTTTTTGTGTGAGTATGATTTTGATGTTCATTACATCAAGGGGAAGGAGAATGTGGTTGCAGATGCCTTGAGTAGGAGGTGACATGAGCTCTCATCTATGACTTCTAGTACAGATTTGAGGGACCGCATTTTGCATCATTTTCTAGGGGATGGATTTTATGTGGAGGTTTATCAGTCTATCCATTCTCAGAGACCCCTGGAGGGAAAATTTGTAGATTATTCCTTGGAGTCCAATGGACTTGTACGTCATAGGGGACGCATCTATGTACCTTCTACAGGTGACTTACGGGAGTTTATTATACTTGAGGCTCATAGAGCACCTTATGTAGCTCATCCAATAGTTAAGAAATTGCATGTTGATATGAGACAGTTGTACCATTGGCTAGGTATGAGATTGCAGATTGCCATCATTGTTGCTAGATGTCTTGAGTGCCAGAGAGTGAAGGTAGAGCATGGTCATCTAGGTGGGATCTTGCAGCCACATGAGATTGTTGAGTGGAAGTGGGATACTATATCTATAGACTTCATTATTGGTCTCCCTATGTCTTCTCACCACCATGATGCTATCTTGGTGACAGTCGACACATTGACCAAGGTTGCCCACTTCTCACCCGTGTGTACTACATTCACAGCACAAGATGTAGCTTAGGTATTTTTGTGGGATATTGTTAGAATTCATGGCATTCCCTGTAAGATCATCTCTAATAGAGATTCCTTGTTCACATCAACCTTTTGGAGAGAGTTATAGGTAGCATTGGGCACTAGGCTCAATTTTAGTACAACATATCACCCTCAGACAGATGGCCAGACTAAGAGGGTTAACCAGGTATTGGAGGACATGTTGCACATGTATGTGATGGACCATCAGGTCAAGTGGGAGGAATACCTACATCTAGTCAAGTTTGCCTATAATAATGGGCATCATTCTTCTATAGGTATGCTACCATATCAGGCCTTGTATGGTAGACCATGCAGGACACCACTGAGTTGGGATAGGATTGAGGATAGAGTATCTATTGGACCTTAGTTGGTCAAGGATATGGAGCAGCAGGTTGCCTTGATTAGATAGCGCCTTAGGGAGGCTCAGGATTGACAGAAGAAGTATGCAGATGCGAAGAGGGTTGATCATGAGTATATGGTTGGAGATAGAGTCTTTTTGAGAGTGTGCCTGCATAAGAGTCCAATCAATTTTGGAAAGGGCTCTAAGTTAGTGCCTCACTTTGTTGGACCTTTTGAGATATTAGAGAGGATAGGAATAGTTGCCTACCATCTAGCCTTGCCACCTAGCCTGTCACGGATCCATGATGTGTTTCATGTATCTGTGATTCAAAAATATATTTATAATGAGTCTCACATTATAGATTGGGATGCATTGCAGGTGGAGTCAAACGGGCAACTAGCACTGGAGCCCATTTGCATTATAGCCTGATGGACCCTTGCACTTCAAGGTCAAGAGATGGACCAAGTTAGGGTCTAGTGGGATTGTTATGATGAGGTCATGGCTTCATGGGAGGATGCAGCGTAGATGAGATCTTAGTACCAACATATTTTTGATGAACTCTAAGAGGAAGTTCATGCCTAGTGGGGGAGGATGTGAGGCCTCACCCTGATCCACCATAGCTTTACTATTTGATCACACTCTAACACTCTATGTTTTGATACATTGATACACTTTTTTTTTTATCCTGATAGGGACTCCTGATATTATGATATGATGATGATTATATTATGTGGATTACATTTTGACATGGATTAGACCTAGAACAAGTGGTTGAATTTGAGTATATATGTTTAGATCAGTGAATTGATGAGAATACTGAATTATGATTTGACTTGACTATTTTATGGATGTTATGTCATGTGATTAAGGAATTCTTATGTTTTAAACATTTATGTATGAAAATTTCAATCAGAGGCTTAATTCTACTTATAGATTAATGTTGAGAATTATAATTTGAAAATATATATTACACGTAATTCTATCATCTTGGACAACTGATGCTCAAAGTTTAGTGTGCAGGAATGGGAACCATAGAATTTTCAGAGAATTAAGGCTAAACACATGTGGATTGAGTAAGCCAAGGTTTAATCCAATAAAGAGTTGAAACCTCATTGTAATGTGACCCTTTTTGTAAATGTAATCTGAATGTGTGTTAATAGTTTTAATTTGTGTTGTCATTTGGACATGTCATTTGTGAATGTGATGTGTATTTTGTTTGGTGTCACTTGACACTTGTGTTGCCCATGTGGATAGTGACATGTCAATTAGGGCTTGGGAAAGAATCACTTGACCTTATGACATTATATCGATCACTTGCATATAGATGCCTTGTAGGGATCCTATCATGTTGAAACTCGGATTTGAACCTTAGGGGTACTTTGGAGGGATTAAAAGTGACCCTAGAGTGTATTTTTGACCAAAATTAGTTAACCCTAAGTGGGTACCTTGGGTTAGGATTAGTTTTTACCTATGGGAGAAACCTAGGTCACCATTATGACTCTCCAAAATGCCCACTTTTCAAAAGTGGCGAAAATAGAGATGGTCTTATGCACCTAACTTGTCCCACACTTCTTGCTAACCTCACAATTATGAGGGGAGACAAAAAGGCTAGTTGTCATATCTCATCATCGCTAATTCTTGAGTACACTTTGGAGGTATTTTTAGAGGGATTTGGGAGACTTAGTGGGTGTTCACCCACTCTCTAATTTTAGAGACAATTAGGGTTTTGGAAGGAGAAAAGATAAGGATTTGGGCTCTTCTCAAGTTTTCATTTTTCCATAACACAATTGAAAGGTTGGTTTCTCTCTTGCCATGGAGTGCTTGAAATGTTGCAAGAAAAATTGGATGTTGTAGTTGATGAATATGAAATCTTGTTGTATGTAATCTTTTTTAGTATTATAGTATGTAAATTTTTTTGTTGTCTTGTGTTGGAAAGGGAATGCATTTCGATTTTTTATCAACTTTTGTTCTTTGGATTTGGGAGTGTTGTTCATGGGAGTGAAGGCATTACTCACCCTTTTGGGAAGGGAATAAGTGGCCTTGGGTGAAGGGGTTAGTTGGGCTCTCCATTGTAGTGAGAGTCTCTTCTCTTGGAGAAGAGGGATAAATTCATGAAGTATGGGCTCCATGAAGTCATGTTGGAAATATTGTATTTTTGGCATAGAAATGGCCAATGTGTAAATGGAAGCATTGTCAACATAGCCTTGGAGAGGCATGGAAAACTCTTGTTGAGAGATTTGAAAATTGTATTGGCATTCTCCTCCTTGGAAAATTCCACCTTCACCCTTCTTCAATGGGTTTTTAAAACTCATTTGTGAAACCTTGAATGGGAGTTTATTGTTGTTTTTATGCATGTCAAATGTTGTAAGAATTTTGGATGTGAAGCCTTGTTTAGCCTTGGTTCTCCAAGCTCGGGGGTGGCCTCCTTGAAGCCTTGGTTGGGAGGTGAGCATCCCATGGTTCTCCCCCTTTCAATGTAGGTATTGATGTCAAGACTCATGTGGGTGAAGCTTTGAAGGAGTTCATTCTTTGGTGTGATTGTGTGGAAACACCTTATGTTGTTGTATTGTTGATCCTCCTCTTGTTGCATATTGTAATGTATGGAAAAACATCTTCAAGTAACATGTGAAATGCTTTCTTCATTATGAGTTGGAATATTTTAAGTTAGTCATGAATATATGAAGTATTCTCCATCATGAAGGATATGTAATTGTATTGGAAGAGGTTACCATAATGAAACAAAGACTCACTACCTTCATGCTTAAGAGTATTCTATTTCTTGTGATGTAAATGTTATTCTTCTTTGTGAAATGATATCCAAGGTTGATAGAATAGACAATGAAATAATTTCATTAGATTATACACCTTGGTTGATGAATGAATTTAGTAATCTCTCTAATGTTGGTTATAAATTTTCATATTCATTGTAATCAATCCCCATTTGAACAAAGTCTCATCCTTATTCCTCTAAATTATAGCTTGAAACAATGAACAAATGAACATGTTAGATTACTATGTTAAAATCTCATGCAACTATCATTCAACCCATAATTCATCTTGTATATTGTCCATTAAATCAATCCTATTATGCACTATGAAATTCAAAAAAAAAAAATGAACCTAGCAATTCTAAAATGTAACAGCTTATAACCAAGCCCATCACATTTTCCAGAATTAGAGCATAAAAATCTCTCTGAAATTTGTATGGGAAAGGAAATATTCTCTTACCACAGAGAATATTCCTTTCCCAAATGGGTTTCCCTCAAATTAATTTGAAATCATATCTCAATGAATTAAACATGCAAATTAAATCCTAATTACCTAGCTAAACTCACCTTTATTCTAACCTCTCTCGTGGATCCCACTTTGTTCTCTCACCTTTTTTTTGGCATAAACATTATATTTTGCTAAGTTCAATATGAAAAGAAATATAAATCACTTTATCTTATTGGGCTAAACTACTTGGGAGTGGCACCACCTTTCCCTTGCTGTCCACTTCCCTATGCAATCTGTCATGTCCTTACTTTGCACCCCAAGTCAACTCCCTTTCCTCTTTTTATGCAAAATTTGCTTGAGGGAAAGGAAGGCTATGTTGGTGGGCCCCACAAATCTTACATCTCCCTTTTCCTTGCTGAGACTTCACGCCACCTTTTGGCTTCCCATACCATGCGAAATTGGTTAAGGAGGGATGGTTTAGTGGGTTGTATGGTGGGCCAGTGCATGCCTTGTCACCCTGTACCCTTCCCATGGTAGATTTAAAAACTTGCATTGTTTTGGTTGGGTGGGTATTATGGTGGGCCATGCATGTCTTGTCACCTTCCTCCTTTGCTGATTTCGAAACCCATGCTATGCTTTGGTTGTAAATTAAAGGGTTAGAGTTATTGTTAGTGGGTAGATTGGGTTACAGGTTAATGGGGAGTTAGATGTATAGGTTTATAGGTTAGTTAGAAGTTAGTTGTTAGTAAGCTAGTTTATTAGGTTTTGTTTCATATATTAGTTTTTTTTTTCTTTGGATAGTATTTCCCTTTGCATATTATATTAATGGTGTAGCATGTAATTTTTAGTATATAACTTTAATGTGTTAATTTTAAATTAGTATTGGAAACTTTTAATGTATTAAATATGTTTTTTTATTTTTAATGGGTATTTAGTTTTTTCATTTTGATGGGCATTGGGATCTTTTAGGATATCGAACGTGGGTCTAATTTTAATTGGTGTTGAAATTATTTATCAATGTAATAATAAATCATTTTGAATGGGAACCTAGCATTATTTTTTTAGATAAATTTATAATGGTGAGATTTGTGAATTTTATAGTTTGAGATTTTTGTCTAAAAATCTTGGTTAGATTATTAGAGGGACAGATTGCTCAGTTGATTTAATCATATAGTTAATGTCAGATTTTAATTTATTATCAGAAAAAGGGGGGATTATATTGTTCTTGTATTTAAGGGGATTGGGATTATGTTCGATTATAATTGAGAGTAAATTTAAATGTTGAATTAGGAGATATTTCTTATGTCTAAATGAAAGGTTGATTTGAGGTCGTATGTTAGAAATTGATGGATTAGGAATGCATGTGTTTTATCATAGGAGAATAATTTTATTAATGATGTTTAGTAGGTTCGGAAATCAGAATTGATCTTAGATTTGGATTTTAATTAGTAGTTGATTGATATAGTGAAATTTTTATTCAATCTTAATCTTGTCTATCTCAATGTCTAATGTTAACTGGAATTAAACTTGGATGGATTAGTAGCAATCTAGGGTTAATGTTAAGTAAGGGAAACCTAGATCAACATATGTACCTGAACCACTAACTACCATCATGATTTTAATCAAGGAATCAGAGTTAGATAAACCTGAGTTGAGCATTCAAATAACCCATGGAGCAAGTTGTTGCCCAATTTTACATCTGTTTGTGGCTTGACCGTTATTCAGTCTGCGCCTGTACCTTGTAATTTGAAGGTTAACTATACCTTGCTTTTATACTTCCAACTCTACCCCCTATTAGTTGTATGTTCTTAGGTGCTTTTAAAAAAAAAAAATTGTGTGTGTGTGTTTTGCCCTAGTTTTGGGCATGACAGATATGTTTAAAATGATTTAATTATAAGTCATTCTTATTAGATTAGTTATTTCACAGGATTGAAATACATTTAAATGATTTAATAATATAGGAAATGATTATAGATTAGATATGGTTATTATCTTTCGTATTAAGTTATAGTGTTTTAATGTATCTTTGATTAGGGGAAGACTTGGTTGACCCTTATCTTCGCATTATGCTCCATTTAGGGTATTTTTGACGTTGTTGTCCTACATCTAGATTGGTTGACTTTTGGTCAACCATGGTCAAACCCTGACCATTTGTCTCAATATTTGGACCAAGTACTCTGTGCATTATATAGGCTATAGAGTTCCAATTTCACATCTTACAGAGATAGTTGACTTTTTGGTCCACTATCTCAGTTTGCATGCCTAAGACTTCCATAGGACTTAGCAGGACCTAGTATCTCTCTTTCACATATTTTGATGTACAGTTGACTTTTAGTCAACTTTGGTTGACTTTTGGTCAATTGTCTCAAATTGCATGCAGATCAAAGTACCCAATTTTGAGACCCCTATAGGGTAGTACTAAGAGAAATTCCTCACAGTTGAAACTTTCTAGTTACTATTTCTCTCTTGCACCATTTTGCATGCACATGTTACCTTTGAGGTAGTTTAGTTATCCTCTTTAGTGTGTTAGTAAAAAAATTTTGTTTGTGTGTTTTTGCCCAACTTTTGGGCATGACAGAGGTCTTTCCATTTTCTTCTTCTCTCCAGGACCTCAATTCTATTCATCTTGTTTCTAGAAACATCTTCCTCATCTAAGGGTTCATGATCTCTCATAGTCTGCCAAGGGGTCATAGTTTTCAAGGCTAGTTTTACAAATTGGTCTAGGTCACAGAACCTAGAAACTTTGGTTGACATTCTATGTTGCTTCAAGAAGTAATTAATCAACTCAAAATCCTTTTTCCCAATAGAAAAATCAAACCCTACCCATAACCTAGGGACAAAGGTACGCTTCTTATACCCTTCTAAAAACTCTTTATCCATCCAAGTAATTTTCCATATAAACTCTAAGAAAACAATTCTGAGTGGGACAAACTTAGGGAGGACATGAGGTGGATGTGAGCAACCATATACCCTAATGATAGTAAAATGATCAAAGAAAGATAAATCACCCCAAATATGGTTAATTTTCCAACCTTGAAAAAAATGTCATGGTCTTAACAACCTCTTAATATCAATTGACAACCTATCCCTTCTCAATCCCAACAAATCTAGAATTGGATCAACAATCCATTTATGAAAGTAGACAAAAGAAGAATTTACAGAAGCACTATCCCATACCTGGGTCCACCTTTGAATCGGCATCTCAACACCATATTCTAAATTAAACAGCTCCAATTCCTTTTCCATAGAAGCCTTTTTGTAGTAGAGAAATAAAAACATCAAGTGTGAATAATACTTGAAAGTAGGCACAGGGGCATCTGATTGTATTTCCACTAATCCATTATGTATATCCTCAACTATATACCCCACATAGTCATAATTAGAATTAACTTTTTTTTGCTAGATATCCATGGCCATCATTAGTAGATCAACAACAACACTAGAATCTCCATCAAAACCCAACACCCTACTCGGACCATACACTATGCACTTGATATAATTATGGAATAGAGATAAGTCAAAAGGTGGCTTTACATTATCTGGAGTCACCACTAGATGTCTATCTACCCTTGGTATAAATCTGGGCATCTCATGTTTCTTTATGAGTGTCTCTCATTTCTCATAATCAACTTGTGTTTTATTCAGGCCAATTTTGATACATAGTACATTGGTAATCCTGAAAACCTTTTCTATTGATCTTTATAGCCACTAGGACTTCTTTATTCTTCATTTTGATCACCCTAGCCACTGGATAGTAGCTCTTAGCTATCTCTTTGATTAGGTCCAAATCAATGTAGACATCAGGAACAAATCATTTTTCCATGTTCATATTCTAGGGACAGCAGATAGGGACTTACTTAACCCTATTGTTCCAAAAAAATGAACAAAGAATTACTTGAGTAATTGGGAGTAACAGGGTATCTACATTTGCACCACTTGTCCTTCCACTCTATAATATTGGCACTATTTGCACTAGATGTTCCAGGCTAGAGGTCCATAAACTCCTCTGTATACTTCTTTGTTGTAGCTGGTTTCTTTCCCAACCTTTTTGAAGTTGCGCTTGTAGTAGCTTGGCTCATCTTTCCTGCTCAAATTTGATCTTAGAAAACCTCTCTACAATTCATTCAAAATATCACAAAACAAGAATACAATAATTGTACAGAATGAACGCACAATCATTTATACTTATAGCCCATCAAATCAGCATCTTTTCTTCTTTACTTCAACTTGTCACACTTGGAAGATTATGCCGTTAGCTTCTGTAACTAGTACTGCCATTAATTCAAACTTATGTATCCTCGCTAGAACAAACTATGTATTTCTTTCCTTTTTACATTTAAAATTGAGAACATGACAGATGGTAGGCTATCGCACACTCACTGTACAAATCAAATGTTCAAAACTTTCTATGCGAGTGAGTGATAAAGCTCTTTCTTTTATTCAACCGCACACTTGCTGCATCCTTATTCATAATCAAGATCAACCAGTGAGTGAGCGAGAGCCTTTGATCTAATTTATTCCTTCAATCATGCACTTGCATCACCTTAACTAATCATGTTTGAACCTATGTAAGTGAGCAATGACTAAAACACTGCTTGAAATTTCACCTTGTCACATACTCGCAACAACCTTTTGACCCAATCCTTTACCTTCATGAGTAAGTGTTGATCCCTTTTGAAAACATATCACTAACCACATCGGTCACTCGCAGTCCCAAATGTGTCAACCATTAAACCTTAGTGAGTGAGCGATGACATAAAAATCCTTTACTCGCACACTCACAGCTTAAAAACATTAACTCCTGATCACCGATGACTGAGTGCTGACATAAAAATCCTCTTTAGTCACACACTAGCTTATTAGAAATGTCAAGTGAATCATCCACCATGAGTGAGTGATGAATTATTCTTTCCTCTTGATCTCTCAGTCGCACGCAAAAAATATTTAAATTCCATCCATTCATGAGTAAGCAATGAGTCAAAACATCCCTAGTCATACCGTCACACATTAAAATCTTAAGTGAACAAACCATCCATGAGTGAGCGCTTATATACAACCTTGTTCATTGAATTTCCTTCAGTCGCACAGTTGCTATACAAATCTGACTTGACCTTTGATACTTGCTAGTGAGTGACAACTCGAGCACTTCCTTCATCGCTCACCCATAGTCCCAAATGCGTTGAGTGAATCTTCAATGAAACTGAGTGATAACAACATATAAGAACTCATATAGAACACGCGCCTGCTCACACAAAAAAATACGTTAGATAAAAACCTCAGCGAGTGAGTGACGAATTATAGACAAAACTTGACTCGTGTAGCAAAATATATTGAATGAAAAACTTCAGCGAGTGAGTGATTAACCTAAAAATTTCCTCTAGTCACACACTTGCACATTAAAAAAATTTAGTCGAGGTATCTCAATGAGTAAGCAACAACATTACTTTTCAACTCACTCGCATACTCGCAGACTGAAAAGTTAAAAAAATAAAATAGATTGTGAGTTTGCGATAAGGAATTTCAAAATTCTTTGACAACCACATCACTCACTCATGAGGTGAAACTAACACCTTATAAGACTGTCATGACTATGTGACTGAAGAATGACCAACTCACTCACTCACTCGCACACCAAAATGACTAATGAGCCAAGACATCACGACTATGTGACCAAGCATGAAAGATAACCAATTGAAGACTTAAACATTTTAAAAATACCTTTTTTACATGAAAAGGACAAATTGGGGACAAATGATGCAGGAAAAGACCACTATTTGAAATATGAATTTTTTTTGAATATAGTGCTAACAATGGCTCCGACTGGGGAAAGTTAATTGCAAGATTAACATTAGAAACCAAAACTTTGGGACACAGACCAAACCCTAAAACAAAACTATACAAACACACACAACACAGCCAAAGCTTAAAATAGGGAAACCTAAACTATTGTGCATGGAAAAGTAAGATTATGAGAAATAATACTTCAGGAATTGTCCATGCATTGGTAATTCTTGTATCTCACCAACAAAATCTTCAAGAAAGTATGAATCTTTTCCATGAAAGTCTTGAATCACAAAAGGGCCAAGCCATAATGACTCAAACTTTCCATGCTTACCATTTTCTTCATTCCTTGCATTCCACTGCAGTACCATATTGTTTACCTAAAACTTTCTCTTAGTTGACCTCTTATCAAATAAGTACTTTGATTACTATTGAATTTTCATTGTGTGCTTCAGCTCTAATTTCCTCCAATTCTACCAATTGGACCATCCTATCCATCATGGGTTCTTTCACTTCAAATTCTTCTTCTTGTAACAATTTATACATAGGTAACTAATTATTTAGAGGCAATCTTGCTTGAGTTCCATAAACTATCTCAAAAGGGGAAAATAGTTACTGCTCTTTTAATTGTTACCCTGTCAGCCCAAAGGGCTAACTTTAGCTTTGAGTGCCATGATTTCTTATTATTTTCTAAAGTCCTTTTAATGATCTTCATTATAATTTTG
Source organism: Thuja plicata (assembly GCA_018584345.1). NCBI lineage: Eukaryota > Viridiplantae > Streptophyta > Pinopsida > Cupressales > Cupressaceae > Thuja > Thuja plicata. Next base: position 467,916 of record MU225548.1, read on the forward strand.
TTACTGGACTCGACCTGCCCATTTTCTTGAGGATGATAGGGCAAGGAATAAGATACAATAATGCCATAATCTTCACAAAAGTCCTTAAACTCCTCAGATCTGAAACACATGGCATTGTCCATGATTAGTCTAGTAGGCACACCAAATTTAGTCAAAATATTATCCATTAAAAAATCTATTACCACTTTGCTGGTTGCCTTCTTGGATGGGACTGCTTCTATCCACTTGGTAAAATGATTTGCAGCCACAAGAATCCAACTATGGCCTCCACTAGATTTTTTTTGTAAATTCACCATTAAAATCAATGTCCCATTGGGCAAAGGGTGCTTCCACTGTCATTGGATTTAACAACAATGCTCCTGAAAATTTCATTTTGGAGGAGAACCTTTGGAAAGGTTCACATATTTATACAAATTTTTTAGTATCTTTGAAAAGAGAAGGCCAGTAAAACCCAGTCCTAATTATTTTATGAGTTGTGGTCTTGGTAGAGTAATGCCCTCCACAAACACCATTGTGCATTTCACTCAAAACCCTCTTACATTGTGATTCATATAAAAAAAAAAACAAGATTCCATCCCTATTTTTCCAAAAAAAATCACCTTGCACTAATACATATCTTTGAGCCTGCAACCTAAGAGTCCTTTTTTGAGTATCTAACATGTGCTTTAGACATTTAGCATTTTTTAGAATAAACACAATATCAACATACCATGGTTACAATTCTATGCTAGTGTGATTCATACTTACTGTCTATACATTGTTTACCTGGGCCAACTCCATGTTTGTGTCAGTCATAAGTTTAGCCAAACCCAGACCCTAACCAATTTGGTAACTTGAATTTCTAGGTTGAACTCCTAAATCCTATTAATCTATCAGCACCTTTTTCTAGTGACTTCAGACTGAGATAATATATCTTTCATTGTTGCATGTGGTACATAAGTAGTCACTTTTGCATAAACTAAATAAGGTATGAAAACCTTAACTTCTTTGACCAAAGCATAAGCCTACTTCTCCATTATCTCATAGTTAAGTTCTGCTACCTACAAAGACTTACTGAAAAATGCAATGGGATGTTCAAACCCTTCACTATCCTTCTGCACCAGCATTGCAACAATAGTATGAAATGAAGCAAAGGAAAACACAGAGAAAGGTTTCTCATAATTAGGAGATTTCAAAACTGGTGCTTGCTGAATTGCCACTTTTATTTCATCAAAATCCAACTGGGCCTCTTTATCCCAATCAAATTTAGCATTCTTTTTCAATAATTTGACAATGGGATTCACTATTCCTACAAAGTTGGCAATGAATCTTCTTACAAATTTCACCTTCCCTAGGAAAGAATGTACACCCTTGATGTTCTTTGGAGGCAAAACTTTGTTAATGGCCTCTACCCTCTCAGGGTCAATCCTCACACCTTCCCTTGATACTATGTGTCCCAATAACTTACCCTCTATCACAACAAAGTGAAATTTCTTTGGGTTTAAAGAAATTCCACACTCTAAGGCTTTAGTAAAAATCTTTTCCAATTATTTACTATGATCCTGAACTTTTTTGGAGTATGCAGTTAGATCATCTTGATATACCACCATAATTATATTTACAAATTCTTTGAAAGCCACATCCATGGCTCTCTGGAAAGTAGCTCCTGCATTCATCAAGTCGAATGACATCCTCACATAGACATATGTACCCCATGGGGTAGTGAATGTTGTTTTAAATTGTTCAAATTCCTGAACCAACACCTGGTTATAACCAGAAAATCTATCAATCATGGATAGAAGTTCACAACCTGTAACCCTTTGTAGCATTGCCTCCATGTTTGGCAAAGAATAACTATCTTTTAAAGAAGCTACATTCAGGTTTCTGAAATCTACACACAACCTGATATCACCATTCTTTTTCCTAACTAGCACCATATTGGACACCCAAGAAGAATGTATGATTGGCCTTATTATCCCAGCATCTCTAAGTTTTGTTAATTCTTGTTGCATTTTGGGGGCCAACAATGAATTAGTTGGCATCTAATTTTTCCTAAAAGGCTTGACATCACTTTTTAATGGGACTTCACGTTGGAAGAGATCCTCCCAATAAGCCTTAAGGTCTTCATAAGACCAAGAAAAAACATGTTTATATCTTTTCAGCAAGTTAATCAAATTTTTTCTTACATGAGGTGCCAACTTTTTTTCAATATATACAATCTTAGGAGTAGATTCTAACCCTAGGTTTGTCTCCTCAAATTCATCCATTTTGGCTGCATACTTTTGGTACATGTGATTGTCATTGTTAGTGAACATTCCTTCCAATTGGGTTAATCCCTTAGGGATTTCATTTGTTTGTAGCTGCATAATTTCATTACTAAATATAGTCCCTTTTCCATCAATCACACTGACCAAATTATTACAATCAATATTCTGGCCCTCATAATTGTCTATACATTGAATGAAAGTAAGGATGTCATCATCATTCTAAAAAACTTGCCAATTATATACTTTATCAAGGATGACAGGCCTGGTTTTGGTTTCTACAATAGACACTCCTGCTAATGTCAAGTCATCATTTTTCATAGCCACATTAGCCAAGATATATTCCATGATATTTTTAGACCTCTCTATCCATTCAATTGAAAATGAATCAAAAAATTCAATGCTATCCCAAACAACATGTTTATACTTCTTTAACCTATCATTCTTGGTAGCATACTTTGACCTGATTTGTGATATGGCTAATTCTGAATCTCCAAAGACTCTTAATTACTTAATTCCATCCTTAATTACAATATCTAATCCCAATAACAATGCCTCATACTCTGCTGTATTATTTGTACATGGAAAGGCCAACCAAGAGGAATATTTGAAATTAATACTTGATGGAGATATAAATAATACACCAGCTCCTGATCCTTCTTTTGAGCAAGCTCCATCAAAGTACATTTTCCATAGCCCATGCTATTGCCTCCAATTCTTGTACTATGGGATCAGTATTTTTTAACTCAGGGTGAATCTCTTCAACTCTGAAATTTTGCATATCCTCATCAACAAAACAATTGAGCATGTTTGGATCAACTTTTTCAACTAAAATTGGAGCTCTAGGCTTTCAAAATAACTTAACCTCATTTAAATTCACAAAAATGGTAGAAAAGGAAAGAACAAACTGTACATGTCCTCCTACCACTGCAGCTCACTGCCTTGATAAAAACATTCCAAAGTGGGGTTGAGTATCAACCACAACAATATCCATTTTGAAAATAACCTCAAGGAATGTAGCAATTTTGACCTCAATACCTTTCAAAGTTACAATTACATGCACTTCCCTGTTATCCATGGCATAACATCTACCAAAAATAGTATCAACTTTTAAACCTAACTCCTTCATCACATTGTAAGGCATCACATTAACAGCTGCTCATGAATCTATCATACAAATTTTTAACAACATATTATTTACAAGCAATGTTACATTAAAGGGATCAATATGATCGGGCTCTTGAAACACCACATTTCCAACACATGTTGGGGGTTCATCTTTCACTTCTCTTGGTTCACATTTAAAATAATTTGTATCAGGTATATCAGGTAAGGTTGAAAGCAGTGAGAAAGCAACTTCTCAGTGTTCTTTTATCTTTAACATCTCAACTAAGGGAACAAACACCTTCATTTGAGATAAAGCTTGTTTCATATCAAAAGTTGGAATATTCAGGGCAACTTCAGAAGAAAATTTACCTCTATTCTCCTTGGGTTGTCTTATTTTTTGTTCACTTGTAGAGGTAACTTTTCTCCCTTTGACAAGAGTTTCTTTAGATTTTCCTTTATCTATATTTCTGACTTTTGTTTTATCTACATCTTGTGCAAACTCTTCATTTGTGACTTCTCTAATAAAAACTGAACCAGCCTGACCTTCACTTTGATCAACTTGTCTACTTTGAAGAAGATATGAAATTCTTTCCTAAGTCACTGCATAAATGGTAAGAGATCTTACCTCCTCACCGCTAGGCTTCCGTAGCTGAACATGTTCTAGATTAGTGTTTGCATGGTTTACTAAGAATTATACATTTTCTTCTGATTCATTTTCTGATTCACCATTATCATCTTCAATAGTGAAGCCACACATGTTTACTAAAGGTTTTTTTTATCTCTTTGTCCTTCCTATGTTCGAACATTCTCATGTGATTTTGTCATACCTTGAGCTACTGCACAGTGAAAAGGGGAATGAGGCATATTGGAGGCCATACACCATGGAGAATTCTCTACATTGTGTGTATTATTATTTTTCAATAGATCAGACACGTCTTTGTTTTTAGTATTATTTGATTCCTCTGTCACAGGATTTCCATCCTTCCAATTGGTTTTGTAAGGAAAGTCCTGCATCCTATAAGATTTCTCCTGTCGTTGATACTGCTACCTATTATTTTGGAATCCCTTTTCATTTTTTTCCACCTTAGTAGCAAGGTCTTTCACCACATTCACTAATGCATCCATTTTTTCTTCCTCTTTGGGATTCTTGGTGGACTATGGTTTTTAATCTTTCCAAAGTCTATTTTCATCCCTCTTGCCAAGCTTTCCAAAAGCTCTCCTATTACTTTCTATCTTCATTTCTGCTTTCCTCGTCATTTTTATCAGCAAATTCATCCACTTTAACATTTGCACTTTCAATGATTTTTCTAGAAGATTTGTTAAGACATTTATAAGATTTTATTTTGGTAGAATATCCTAGAAATATTCCTTCATCACTTTTAGAGTCAAGTTTCCCATTTCTATCATCTTTCAATATATAACATTGACTTCCAAAAATCCTAAAGTAACTCACATTTGGTGTGTATCCATACCATATCTCATAAGGTGTCTTATTGGTGTCTTTCTTTAATTGATCCTAGTTTAGTGTATACACAATAGTACTTATAGCTTCTCTCCAGAATATTTGTGTGATGTCTTTTTCAATCATTAGTGTTCTGGCACAATCAACAATTGATCCATTTCTCATTTCAGCAATCTCATTTTTCTGTGGTGTTCTCAGTGAAAAAACCTATCTCGTAATTCCATGCTCATTACAAAAGTTAGTGAATTCATTAGAAATAAATTCTCCTCCTCTATCTGATCTTAAACATTTTAGTTCTTTTCCACTTTTCTTTTCAACTATAGATTTATACCATTTGAACATCTTAAATGCTTCAGACTTCTCTTTCAAGAACATGATAATCATCATCCTAGATTAGTTGTCAAGAAATAGAATGAAGTATCTATCACCATAATAGATTTTTGTTCTCATTGGTCCACATAAGTCAGTATGAACTAATTCTAGAATAGAATTAGATGTGTAGGTTTTTCTCTTGAAACTAGACTTTGTCATTTTTCCTTTTTGAGAATTCTCGCACATGACATGGTCAGGTTTTGACATACCTGGTAAGCCTCTTACTTTCCTTTTCTTTCTTATCCTAATCATGTTGTCAAAATTCACATGACATAACCTTTTATGCCACAACCAAATGTCTTCATTTATAGCCAATAAACAAGAGGTCTTAATGTTATCAAGATAGAATAGGTTACCTTTAGCTTGTTCACCAGTACCGATCAACCTTCCTGTTCTATTATAGATCTTTTCCTTTTTTTCTCAAATGCAACTCAATGTCCTATGTTATTCAGCTGTGAAACACTCAATAGATTATAGTTAATTCCTTTCACCCAATATGAATTTTCACATCTGATCAGATTATTCAACATAATGGTTCCTTTTCCTTCAATTGGACAAGGTGAGTCATTTCCCATCTTAACTGATCCACCATTATAATATTCAAAATTTTCAAACTTTTCCTTATCTCGAGTCATGTGGTGAGTACAACCACTATCAATAATCTAGACATAATTTTTTCTTACTTTAGATATGAGTGTAGTTTCAACATACCTTTCTTCTTCATCTGAATCATCCTTCATAGCAAAAAATACTACCTCAACATCTTCATCAGATTCGGTGTGAGTATTTTTAGCTTTGTTTTCAACTAGGTAACAATCCTTCTTGAATTTGTCCTTTTAGTCTTGGTTATCTCTTATGTCAGAGTGTTGGTTGCTTCTGTAGTCTCGGTCACCACTTTTGTCAAACTTATTTTCATAAGATCTATCATTGTTTGTTTCATCTTTTCTCTTGTTAGGGCATCTAGTAGCAAAGTGTCAAATTTCTTTGCAATTAAAATAGACCAATGGTAATTTACCTTTGTATCTACCATTGCCTCTATGCAGTCTTCTATCCATTAGTGCTTCAATTTCACCAAGTTCTTGTTCATCACTATCACTTTCACTATCATTTCTCATAGTGCATTTATGACTAGATTTGCTTATTTTTAGAGAAGATTTGAATGTAGACTCAATAGTTGGTAAGACACTGTTGTTAGAGTTATTCATCTCAAATGAAATAAGTCTACCAATCAAACTATCTAGAGTAACAATGTTATTTTCTACTGCTCTAATTTATTGAATTGCAGATACTCTAATAGCATAAACATGTAGTAAGGTTCTCAAAATTTTACTTACAACTATTTCTTCTTCAAGTAATCCTCCTACTCCTCGGGTAGCATTAAAAAATTCTTTGATTCTGCTACTGTACTGAGTAATGTTCTCTCCTTATTTCATTTTTAGGTTATCAAACTTTCCTCTTAGGCTTTCAACTTTAGCTCTCATCACATTTGTGTCTCCTTCATGTACTAGCTTGAGTTTGTCCCACATTTTGTTTGTAGTATTGCATGATTTTACATCTTCAAATTCATCATTGGATAGTGAAGAAGCAAGTTATATCATCATAGAGTTGTGTTCATGTTTATCTCTCAATTGATCAACAGTCAGAGGTTTTGTTGGTCCAACATATTCAGTATCCAAGTATTATGTAACATCATTTCCAATACCTAATAGATGGAGTCTTATCCTACTTTTCCATGATGCAAAGTTGACCTTGCTCAACTTAGGCACATCCCCTTTACTCATCTTGTGATCTTTAGCTTGAGTCTTTAAACTCTCTTCCAAGTACCAAAGTGATGATACCAATTGTTAGAATAACTGAGAGGGGGGGGGGGGGGGGAANGGGGGGGGTGAATTAGTGGCCTAAAATATTATTCTAATAATCCAACCAAAGCTTATATAAAAAATATAATACCTTTAGTTATCTTTCAGTCCTACAAGATATATGCCTTTAAGTAATTTTATCAAATATATACTGCTCGATGAATCTATTGTTTATCTTTTTCTAGCCTTTACTGAGTAGCAGTAATTAAATTAGTGTTTACCGACCAATCTTGTTTTAGTAATGTGTAAAGAAAAACATAAAAGAAATGAACCATATACACATTTGACACATTGATTTTTAATGTGGAAACCCTGTTAAGGGAAAAACCACTTGGGCTGGTAACCCAAAATTTTCACTCTTCTGAAGTGAGCTTGGTGAAGATCCAACCCTGTTAAAGGTTACAAACACACTGTTAAGTGTGACCTTGTTAGAGGATTGAAAACTAATAGTTTATCTTTTGACCTAGCATTCACTATGCTGTCAATAAGAGAACCTTTTGATACTCTTGAGTATCTCAATACAATAAGAATGGTTAAATCCCACTCAGTTAAGAGATTTTATGAATCAATGGTTAAACTGAAACAACAAATGATATGTTCAATAATACAACTTTAACTTGCAGATTTTCAGATCTATTGTTAGTCCATAATACCTCTCTAATCAATGTTCTCTTCAAGTAATTTTCTCCCCTTCTTTCTTTCTTTATTTCTTCTTGGTGAATGCTCTTTCTTCTATTGCTCGGTGTCTGCAGAATTTCTTTGGCTCTATTCTTTAGCCTTTATGATCAGATCTACATGAAGAATTCTATCTTCACCAGAAATATATTCAACATTCCTCTTTTCATAATGAATTCCTTGTCTCTTTATATAGACATGATTTCACCATTCAATCTCCTTGTCTTTCTTGTTCTTGACGTAGATTGCTTCTTGATCCGCAAATCTTGCCATGCATTGCTTTAATCTTTAAAGATTTGCTTTAGTTTTATTCTATAGATTTCTCCTTGACAACTGTGAATAAAACTAGCTTTACTTCTTCTTATCCTTAGTTCTAATGGTCGATGAAAATATAGCAATCAATCAGTTAACTCTAAATATAGCTTTGCCAGCTAAGTAGTTTTGTCATTTTCTAACTCTAGTTGATTTCGGTCATCAACTCTTATTTTTCTCAGTAACACTTGCTTGGGTGCTACTGATCTCAGGTAACACTATTTTCGCTTACCACTGTGTCTCTCAGGTAACACTATCCGTCAATGTTAACTTTTTATTAGGAAACACTATGAATTGCTCGGGGTTCACCGTTCTCGGGTAACCCTGTCACTCAGTGTATACCTTTACCAATGAAAAAAACTTTTTCTCTTTAGATCTTCAAGTGTTGTGACAATATGTGTATGAGAAATAATAACGTATTAAGTTAACATCAATGACAATACAATACTGATTTAATGTCTTGCATTTACTTTTTGTAGCTCGGTGATCATCAAATTATCATCTTCAAACATTCAATCACTTATAATTCTTCAATTGTAACCGCCTTTCAGGTCATTTTCTTGGATAGTTCACTTTTTCCCTTTATCTTCATTATTCTCCTTTCCCTCATGCTTTCACATTCACTAGACTTGGGTTCACGGATGGGTACCCGAGTCAACGTACTAGTGCTGGTCCCAACTGACAAATGCTCGAGGAACCAACACTCTTGGGTGTCATTTCTTAATGTGCTTTGTGATTAGGATGACCGAGCAATGAACATATTTCTGATTGTCAATGGAAGATACCACCACTTTTGAATTTTGGAACGTTCTCTCCATTGTATGTTTCTTTGGAGAATTTGTCCAAGAAATAACTCTACTCTAATCTAAGGACCACTCGAATGAGTCTAAGACACACTGAACCAAAGCAAAAAAGGAAACAATGAGCCCCAAAAAAGGGAGGGGAACCACCATGTATGGAAGAAACAGACTGACAATGGGAAAATGGAAGGAAGAAAGAATGGAAAAAAAGAAAACAAAATGAACAAAACTATGATACAAGGGACGAAAGGCAGTCCCGCTTAGGATCCAAAATAGTATTTGAGGAACTTCCCATTGATTGGTAATGGGATTAATTCTCAAATAAGGCATTGATCCTGAAATATTTTTCCCCCAAGACTCTGATATCTGATAGGGGCATATCCACAATTTTTGAAATTTGGTGTGGCTGCCCGCCTTTTCTTTTTCCTTGTCCCACATGAGGATAAGGTCAGAGATCCTGAAATATTTAATGGTATATCTCTTATCAAACCACCTCTTGATGATGGCCTAGTGCTTTGACACATGATCTAGGGCCAAATTTATTTTCTCCTCGAGGTTGAGGAGGTTCATGAGTCAAACCTACACTCGATCTTTGCCTCCCACATATTGGTCCATAAATCTCAAGATTGGGATTTTCAAGTTCATAGGGAAGACCGGTTGCAGACCATATACCAATTGGTATGGGGATGTCCCCAAGGTGTTCTTAATCATCACCCAATCTATCCACAAAGTGTATTTCAGTAGTGTGTGCCAATCCTAGGGGTTGTGGTCGAGGAGGTGTTTAATCACTATCGTTAGTTTCTTGTTTGTGGACTCTGCTACACCATTATCTTGTGGATAATAATTAGAAGAAAACTTGAGGATTACCTAATTTTCAAAGGTCCATTTTTTGAGTGAGATGGATGATAAAAAGGGGGCATTGTCACATACTAGATAGAATGACATCCTAAACCTAGTTATGATGTACTCCTATAAGAACCTGGTTACCACTTCTGTGGTGCAATTCTTCAGTGCCTAGGCCTCTGTCCAGTACATACAGTAATCGGTAGCTGTTAGAATGAAATTATGACCTAAAGACAAAGCGGGGTTAATCATTCCAACAAAATCCAATCCCTAGTGGGCAAATAGATGTACCTCATATATTGGTTGTAAGGGCATCGCTTGATTTTTCTCTCGAGTTGCACTCGTCTGGAAAGTGTGGCATGATCTTACGTGTTGGTTAGTATCTTTGAACAATGTTGGCCAAAAATAACCCACCCTTGAGATTTGGAGGGTAGTTGCCTCAGCTGACCCATGTCATGTCCAGTATCTATCATGGAAATCTTCTAGGACTTGTTTTCTTTGAGCCTATCTAGGAAATCTCAGGTAAAGACCTTCATAATTGCATTTATATAGCTGACCATTCTTTAGGATGTAGGAGTTACTTTTTGATTTTCAAAGCCCTTCTGTGTGAGTTGTTCATCCCCCCTGGACAACACAACACTTCAATATGTCATTGCATTAGTGAGATAAATATGAAATAACAAAGGAAAAATACATATACACCACTAAAATTGACATATTTCTCCCTATCTAAGAAGAGTATGAAATATGCTATAATTCACCCTCAAATTATGCATAAATCAGTGACACATTCATGCTTAGAATGGAAGATTTAAAGAATGCAAGATAAATGCTCAAACAAAGTTCATTTTAGAGTTCCCAAATGAAAGATTATGTAATTACTATGAATAATGAACTACGAAATGCACTTAGAATGTTAGAAATCAGAGCAACATAAGATTAATTTAAAATTCTAAAGATTAAGGGCCCATTGAGCTCAAAATTCATTCCTTTTATAGAAGAATTTGAGAAATGAGAGGCCAGGATTGATTTGTGAAGAGAGGTGGAGATTGAATCCTTGGTGATCCATGTGAGGTGATCCAAGAGATTTAATTCTTCAATTGGCTAATGGATTGAATTTCCATTTTGCAAGTGAGGAGTTGTAATTAGGGAAATTATTTAATTATTTTTAATTAATTGCCTTAGCCATGTATTTAATTTTTTTGATTTAATTGATTTGATATGATTTAATTGGCTAAGGCAATTAATGTAAATTAGTGATAAGATCACTAGGAAATTAAATTTGATTTAAATGAATTATGCCAATTAATTGAAGAATTTTCTTGACATAATTAGGGGTATGATCACACTTAGGGAAAATAGGGTCCCTGGTCAGAGAAAACCAAATTAGGGTAGTTACATTTTCCCCTCTTTGAATTGATGTGTGAGAAGCACATTGATTCAAAGAATATTTGATGTTGACTTTAGAAGGTTCGAGAATTCTGCCCTTGATTGAACAAAATGTCTGATGAGACTAGTCTCGCACTTGATTGAACTAAGACTAATAGTATTGAATTTGAACTTAATCGAATAAAGGTCAATATAAAAAAGATCTTAAAGATACAAATTCTAAACTTGATCAAATGAGAATTGATAATACTGAATCCAAACTTGATCGAATGAAGGTCAGTACGAAGCTGATAGGAGCTTAATAAAGATATGAGAATATGTACACATAGATATCCAGCTTGTGAACACCGAAGCCTTCTATCCAACAGTCCTGACTTGATAGAAGGAAACTATCATGCCCCCTCAAGAACAAAATCGAAGGAAAAAGATTAAAATCCCTATGTAGAATGATATATCACTTGAATCGATCGATTGGATCAAGAAAGAATTAATTAGAAGAAATGATGAAGCGAAGGTGTGTTAAGATAAAACATAATTTTACCAAGTTAACTACGTGAATATGTAAGTTTTGAGTCTGATAAAATGATGTAGGACCAAGATTTTGATGAAGAATGTGCAAATTGGTGATAGAGAACCCAAAAAATTGATTGCGTAAAGCCTGCAAATCATTTTCTGAACATGTATAGCAATTTTGCATTTTTTTGAGACTATCATAAAATGTGTAGCATGTTGTTGAAAACCTTGTCTACACATTTGATTTCATTCCCGATAGATCATAGAAGAATGAAATTGAATTTTGATAGTGTGGAAGGAGTTCTGGAGCTCCTAAATAGCTTAAAAAGGTCAATATATACCTCAAAAGTTACTTTTCACTCATTCATTTTAACTTTTATCCTCAGTAAATTTAGATCTCTATAGAGAAGATGGTGGTCCCCCTGGAGAAACATAGATTTGAGCTTGCACATCAACATCATCACCCAACTGATTACGCACCTTTGGTGAGTAAATCAATACCTACTTATTCATGTTTTCATTTTTCATTTTTGTCCATTTTTGTAGGAGTTATTAAGCATTTAGTTCTCCGTCACACCCCATGTCCTGGGTCATGCCCGGTTAATCCCATGTCGTATCCTATTTTTTCCAAAAATCCTGGATCGCACCCTATTAATTCAAGATCACATCTTGTTTTCTAATCTTGCATTGCATAGTGTAAAGTTTTTATGGTCTTTAAATTTGGTCACGTCCTGTGAAAATAGGATTATACCCCACATCCTGTGTCACATCCTATCAGAATAGGATCAGTTCTTAGATCGCCCATTGCATCCGGGAAATCACGTATTGCATCTAGTGTTTTGGATCACACCCCATAAAAACATAGTCATTTTTAGTGTAGGAGTTAGGTTTTGTTCCAGTTTTGATTGTTTTTCTCTTTTTGAAGGCCAAAAAGACTTAACTAATAGCTTTTCTGCATAGTTTCCTTAGCTATAATATTAATTTGAACCTATACTTGTGTTCTGTTGATAGATTGACTTTGAGGTAGTTTCTTTTCGAGGACCTCATTCAGGATGAGTCCTTTCTTTATCTAGGGCCTTGACTCCCGCTGAGTTATAGATTATAGCACATATGGGATTGAATTCACTTATAGTGTTACCTGACATCAGGGTAAATTGATGGTTATTGACTGCTCTTGCCATGAGATGGCATTCAGAGTACAACACCTTCCATCTCCTAACTGGTGAGATGATTGTCACACCTAAGGAAATGTGGTGCATTATGCATATTCCAATGATGGGCCGAGAGGTTTAGTTCGAGTCGTACTCTGTGATAGCTAGTGCTTCTACACATAGATACTTTGGAGTTTAGACCATAGTCTGCAGATATCTGACATGGGATTATATGTGTTATCATTATGATTTGTTACCTATTATTTTTTCTAGATTGATTGGGGGGATCCTCATTCCTGACCAAGGAAAAAATAGATTCATGTGCGGCTGGGTGGAGACCTTGGAGCAGATGATTGTTTCATTGTGCAGATTTGGCTGAGGTAGTTGCATCTTAGCCCACATGTATCGAGAGTTACATGAGATAGTATATGAGTATTCTCATAGTATGACAGTTGGTATCCTGATATTGTAGATTTGGGCCTGGGAGCACATCCCAGTTACACGACCGATAGTAGACATAAAGAGGGCACCAGAGAATCCTTATGTCTATATGTATGAAGGTTTCATTCAGCATCCCCATCTGGGCAAGGTGGAGTACTGACACCATGTTATGGATGATATGATAGTTTTTATATGGTTACCATACTTAGATTGTGAGGAGTGGACCTAAGATAGGCATCAAATGCCTTACTTTTTCCAGAGCAGGTACTTGATTGGCCGGACCCCTTATATTGTTGAGCGGTTTCTTGTTACTTGAGTGTTGAGACAGTATGGTCATGTATAGGGTAGGTCACTGGATTTGACAACATACACCTGTATTCATGATGAGGAGCCTCTTTGGGGGGCCAGATTAGTATATGAAACTACACAGCTAGAGATCAGTCAGATGGTCACAGTTGGGTAGGATTATCTTATTAATGTGGTAGATGTAGGGTGAATAGATGGTTATCTTGTAGATATGTTACTGTATTCCTTTCCTCATTTCAAAGCTCCTAAGGAGGTGACTCCTCACATAGAGGATGCTTTAGATTATGATCTGGCTGATGATAGATGAGTTAGAGGTAGAGGCGGAGCCCAGAGAGATAGGGGAGGTGGGGTTGGGAGAGATGGTAGATGCCCTCCTCCAAATAGAAGTCACAAACATAGCCAGGATGATCATGGAGATGATGGAGATGATTAGGGTGGTGGTGGAGTGGGTGGAAACAGAGAGGGCACTAGTGGAAGATGAACTCACTTTAGGTTCATGCCTCCACTGGTAGATCTAGGTTGATTACAATAGCAAAGGCCATCGGGACAGGTACCTAGTGGAGGAGGCAGACCTCCTAGACAGGATCCTCCCAGGGATACATGCATGGATTCTGGAAGGGACAAAGATGCTTTGTCATAGTGTCAGAGGGAGTGTGAGAAGCTCAAAGCTTGCGTCACTACATTGGATACATTGTTGGCAGACAGGGACAGGCATCTAGATATGATGAGATCTGAGAAAGATACCTAGGCCTGCATAGCTACTCATTAGGGAAAAAGAGCTGTGTACTATTTTCTTTATATTGTGTGGCAATTCCAGAGGGACAAAGAGCTCTGTTATATTCTTAAGGGGCACAATAGTCAAAGGGAACAATGCCTCCACTAGCTCCTGCACCACCTCCTCCTCCTCCAGATCAGGGAGAGGGTGGAATTTAGACCTGATACTATTCTTTTGACATTTGAGACATTTTTTTATATATTGATCCTTTTGAGATCATCCATTGTACTACAGAATTTTATACATGTATATTTGTTTCATTGTGATCATACTAATATTGTTTTGTTGACAGTTCCACATTTTTTATCCGTTCCATCATTTGAGATATCTGAGATAGTTGTTTCTTATCTTGATATGTTCATGGGTTCTCTCTCTTGATAGATGTTTAGATTGATACACATGTGATTATGTACTTGGTCTCTTGATGAATTAGAATAGATTCATGTGATGACATCATTTATGCTCTTTGATTTAGTACTGATATATAAATGTGTTTTGAATGATTCTAGATGAATATGCAAATGTATGTTTTTGAGATTTTCTTTATGAAGATATATGTATGGATGCACTTAGGATGTAAAAGGAAATGCATTGCTTGAATGCTTTGTTTTTGTATTTTCTCTTTCTCATTTATGAATGCAGAATGTATGCTATGGATATGCAACAACATGAAATATCAATGATATAGATTATGTAGTTAACTTGGATTTCAGATGAACCAGGAAATCATTTTGAGCTCAAGGCCTTATGCTATTCTAAAAATGAATCATGCAATCTTTAAATGCATCTACATGGAGACTCTTAGGACTATCACTGATTTGTATACATTGTAGCATTTTTATCATCATTGGGCATTTTTGTAATGAACATCATTGGATAGTACAACTGTCACTAATACCCACAAGGTATCATGAAAGTATGAATACTATATGTATTGGATGCAATGTCAAAAAGAAACCTAAGCATCAAGGCATAGAGGCCAGGATGACTAGTCAGATATCTCCTTTTTCTTTTAAGAATCATCTTCTGTTCATGTGTAATGTAAGATATGTGACCTCCAATGACCTTCAATATTCACATCCTTTGGTACATAATGTGTCATACACCTTACTTAGAATCTGATGCAGAAACAGACAAGGAAATTGGTTCAACCTCACCGCAGTTACACATAACAAGGATCGAGATATTTGTGGCTATCAACTCATGTTGGCATCTATTACCATAAAAATCCAATTTAGGTGAAATTTATAGTATCATTGAAAGAATCACCATATGCAGAAAACCAAAAAAATATTATGCCCCTTGTCCTTGCGACTCTTTTTCTTTGAGTAGATGTCATGGAGTAACTCGAAAGACATAACAAGAAATCAATTGATAATCAAACAAATAAAATTCATAACTGTATATATGCCCTAGTTTGAAACATCATTGGAACATGAAAAGAGTCATAATAAAACTAAGATCAGTCTATATGTCCTTATGTGGTTTTGAGGAACACCATAGATTCATTTTTCAATCATAGTAGAGAAATCATCGATTGTAACTTGGAATTAAGCAATGCATTTTTATGTCTGAGTAAGTGAGATAAACATTATCAGCGATTGCAATCCAATGTAGTGTTGAGAAACACTATTTGATTAAAGTGTTGAGAAAAACTAGTATGATGTTAGTTATAGGTAGGTGGTGTTTAAGAAACATAAAATAGTCATAATCAAACCAAGATCAGTCTATATGTGTTTAAGTAGTATTTGATAAATACCATTGATTCATTTTGCAAGCACATTAGAGAATCATCAATCAGAACTTGGAATTAAGAAATATGTTTTTATGTCTGAATATATGATATTAACTTTGTCAACAATTGCAATCCAATGTAGTATTTAGGAACACTATTTGATTAAAGTTTCGATAAACACTAGTGATTAAAGTGTTGAGAAACACTAGTATGATGTCTGTTACAGGTAGGTGGTGTTGAAGAAACACTTTTGTTTGTGATAGTGACATTTTGATACAAGTATTGAGAAATATTGTTTTGAGAGGCAAACCATTTTAGATAGGAACCTAGGACAACCTAGCACATGCAAACCGAACATGCTAGCAAAGATACCCCTAGTGTAGAATGGCTATTCCTAAGACTCAAATGCAGACAAATCTCAGACAAGGATATGACATTTATAAGGAATCAGGGTCAACAAATAGCACATGTGCGATCGTGAATGATTAGTATCAGCAGTGCATTGATAGATGGAGTACAAAGTACAAGTGATGCCCATTTGCTAGGTTTTCACCACTCAAAAAAGCTTTTTATTTTTGCTACGAAGACTCCTATTTGCCAGGTTTTTGCCAAGGCACTTTTCTCTTTTACAATTTTTTTTGTTCTTTTGTTCTTTTGTCTTTTTGTTAGTATCAAGGCACCTGTTTTCCAGGTTTTCACCAAGGATACCTTTTTCAGGACTCTTTCCCCTATTTTTGAATTTCTTCAAGATCAATTTTTTTATTTTTTTGGTATTTTCTGAGAAATTTTCACTGCACAGGCTTTGATGAGGCCAATATAAGGCCTATTTAGCTTATAGTTTCATGTGATTTTATGACTAGATTTTGAGAACTTCATAAGCTTTCATAATACTTTTTCAGACTGTTTATACTTATATTTTAGAACTACTATATACATATGTATGTGAATGTGTGTGGAGCATTTTAAGTTTATGAATATGCTATCTATATGTTGCATGGTTATGTGAAGCCAAATCTGTTATCTTTTTGTCCTACTCTAAGTCGGGTGGTTTTCCTGTAGCCATGTGATGAGAGAAAGTTAGTGAAGGAACTTATTATGGATTTTTGTCTTGGACAAGTATGCATGCTAATCTTTTGCAGGAAAAGGTGGATCTGCGGGTAAAGAAGAAATCAACATTAAAGAACAGAGTGAACCTTCAGGAGACTAGCTGTTGCGGGGCTCATAATGACTCCACTACTCATGGGTGATCACTATTTTCTGTTGTGAATGAGGTTAATATTTAATAAAAGCCATGATGGAGTAAATCTAGCATTGTTGCATTTCTGGATTCGTGTGCAGATAAATGTAGTTTGTTTCTACATTTAATAATGTTGATAATGAATCTTAATGATTTCCATATCCCTAATGTTGGGGGATCCTAGTTGCTAGGAATCTTATTTTAGAATTTTTGTTAAATAAGCTGGAAGTCCTGGTTCCTTAGTTAGTTATTATTATGGGAATCCTTTATGTAATATAGTGAGAAGAAATACAATCTTGTTTTCTGCATTGATGTATCTTTGTTGTACAAATGAATAAATGAAATCTTCAATCCTTAGTTTCTGAGTTCTTGTTCATTCACTCTTCCATGGGGGCCCATGCAAAAGGTGAACTAAGTTCATAGTTCCGTAGCAAATAGTTGTAAGTCATTTGAATCATTTAGGACTCTGTTTCTCCTACAATCACTGGTAATAGCACTGTTGGTTGTTCCTGTAGCAAAGGTAGATAAGTTAGTTTACTATTATAGTACACTCTTATATCTTCTAGACTAAACTATTAATTCCACTTCCTAGTTCAGAATTACTTTCAACATTTTTATTCCTTAAACGGTGATGACTCTTAGAGTGGATTAGAGCATATATCTTTTCGATTCCATTTCAAGTTTACCTTCCCTTGTCAATAATTTAAGTGAGCTCAGTATGATTTTCTAAGTGTGAGGATGTCCAATCCTTAAATTACAGAGGGTATAATACTGACCAACCATTTTTGGTGTCGCTGTCAGGGATGGTGTCAATTTAGTCCAGACCAAGAGTCATTGTCTTAGATTTAGTTTAGCATTTATTTTTATGCATAGGAGAAGAGATCATCTCAGGTGATTCCTTCCTTAATATAAATAGGCTGAGCCATTTAATATCCTTAACCCTAAGCTTGAGGAGCCCCTAGTTGTGAACATCAAAGAAGAAGAACCGTTTGTGAACCCATTTGCTACTGAGAAAGAACCATCATCCTCCGAAGAGTCATTGTATTTGAATGCTAGTGAGCACGAACCATCATCCTCTAACGAGTCATTGTATTTGAATGAACTCTTTGTTGAACCTGAGTATCAAGATAATCTACCACCAAGGATGGCTTATCCCACCTTTCCTTTCCCTATTCCTCCTCAACAGGGCAACCAAAATTTGAAGAACATACCTACTTCCGCACTCCCAAAGTTTTATGGCCTTATTACTGAAGACCCAGAGACCTTCCTATTTGAGTTCGACATCCTCTGTAGAAGTTATGACTATACGACTGATGCCCATAAACTAAAGTTGTTTCCCTCAACTCTCAAAGAGGTCGCTCTAAGGTGGTTCATGGGGCTAGGAGCTAATGCCATAGAAGATTGGGACATAATGAGCACTATGTTCATTGAAAAGTATAAGGAATACTGTAGGGGTTGAGATTTAAAGGGAAATGACATTTTTAAAATGTCACAGAAAGAGGATGAGACTTTGGAAGACTATGTTTCTCGGTTCAAATTTAACCTGCAGCGTAATACACAACACCATCTGAATGAGGAATCCAAAAAGAGTCTTTTCTTGAAAGGTGTACATGAAGGAAGTATAGAGGCCTTGGACCTTATGGTTGGAGGCAACATCACCCAAAAGAACTAGGCAGATATCAAGAACATCTGCATGAATTATTCAAGAGACACTGTTAAAAAGGGCAGAGGAATCCGAGACTTAGCTCATAAGTTTTCTAGTTCTGGATTATCTAAGATGGAACTTTCAAATATTCTATCAAAATTCAAGAAAGACATCATTAATGATGTTGCTACTTAGCTAGACACCATACAGGCCAGATGGAAGAAGGAGGATGTTGATGCTGTGTTAGCTGAATACTGCCAGCATTGCCGAGAAAAGAAGAAAAGATGCAAGTGCAAGACCGTTGCAAATGTGGAGTCCCAACCAATGCCTATGGAGTTCAAATCTATAGATGAGAAAAGAGAGGTGCTCCATGTCGCTCAATGCAGGCCATGGGCCCAGAGACTAGGTATGCCACAAGATCCTCTCCAAACTTCTAGCAATAATAATCCATGAAAAAATTTTCAAAATGTGGGTCCCCACAACATTGGTGGGTATAATAATTGGCAACAACCCCAGAAGGGTCGGAAACAACCACAAAATGGTTGGAAAGCACCCCAAAAAGGTTGGAAAAAACCTCATTAGGGTTGGCAACAATCCCATCAGGGTTGGAAGCAACCTCAGGAGGGTTGGCAGAAACCCCAGTAGGGTTGGTAGCAGCCCAATCAGTGGACTAATCAACCCACTCAACAAGCTTTAATGCCACCACCTTAGCAACAGGCTATAATGCCTCCTCCTATAGCCAATAAAAATCCACCAAAGTAAACCTAGTTGCTAGCTTAGCCTAATCCTAACCCCAATAATAAGCCACCAGCTCAGTAGCAAAGCTATGTCATTTCCTTAAACAATATCCATCTTAGGTCAGGAACTACTCTTGCCTCTCCTCCAATGCCTATTATCACAGAGGTTGAAGAGCCACCTTATGAAAAAACTAATGTACCATCTCTACAAATCTCTTCTATAGCCAAAGAGCCCTTGTTTCCTCAAAGGTTAGTCAACCAAGCTGAACTTATAGTCAACCCTGCAGTAGCAGATTTACTAAATCAGTTGAAGCAGATGACAGTAAAAATACCCTTACTTGATGCAATCAAAGAAGTTCCTATCTACACCAAGGCTATTAGGGAAGCTTATATAAAATAACCAGGTAGGAAGAAGAAGGATCCTAAGACTATTCATGTTGTAGGGCAGTTGTCTGATCTTATGCTAGAAAAGTTAACTGTTCCCAAATACTCTGATCCAGGGAGCCCTGTCGTTATAGTCACTATTCATGGTATGCAAGTTCAAAATTCTTTAGTCAATCTAGGTGCCTCTATAAATGTTATGACCAAAGAGGAACTATCTCAGTTGAATATTGTTGGTCTTAGAGATACCCCAACCATCCTACAGCTTTCTCATAGCTCTACTATTAAACCCGATGGAATGATAGAAGACATCATTGTTACCTTACACTCGTGGGAGTATCCAGAGGATTTTGTTGTTCTCTCACCTAAAGATGATATGGGAGGATATCCTTTGATCCTAGGGAGACCATGGTTGGCCACTACTAATGCCTTTAGATCCTATAGGTCTGGAAAAATGACCATATCCAATGGTTTCCATATCAAGAACCTGACCCTATATTCCCCTGCTCAACCAATGTTGCAAGATGATGAGGTAGTATGGCCAGAATTAGAGGATGCTGAAACCAAAGCCAATTCAATCCACCAACTCATGGTGATAGGAAGGGATTTTTTTGTAGCCTCTAGGGAAGAAGATGAGATAATTCCATCAATTATCGCTAATGAATATGGCATAGATTCCCAGTTGTGTCTGCAATCAGACTATGTTTTGGAGATAATTTTTCCTACACTGCCTGCCTCTCCATACTCATTATCCTCCCACTTTCTTCATTCCTTATTACCCCATGAGATTGATTCACTGCCAATTTCTCAGTTAACCATGTTGGATAAAGTAGTTAAAATGGAAGTCAGTCTGGGAAAGGAATTGAATGTCAGCAAAACCCTATCATTGCCACACCAGCAAGATGTCCTTAAGCTGCTACAGGTAAACCAGCAGGAATTTTCCTAGGATTACATAGACATGGAAGGGATAGATCCTAAACTATGTACTCATTGGATCTATATTAGTCTAGAGTATAAATCGGTAAGACAGCCACAAAGGAGAGTAAATCATGTCCTAAGGGATATAGTCAAAACTGAGCTTCATAATTTGTTAAATGCTGGTTTCATCTACCCCATTTCTGATAGCCAATGGTTGTCTCCCTTAGTCATAGTACCCAAGAAGGGAGGTAAATGGCAAGTTTGTGTGGATTATCAGGAACTCAACATAGCCACTAAAACTAACCATTTCCCACCCCCATTCATAGACCAAGTCCTTGATAATATGGCAAGCAAGAAATATTTTTCTTTTCTGGACGGGTTCATTGGTTACAACCAAATCCAAATAGCTCCCGAGGACCAGGAGAAAACTACCTTTACCTATCTGTGGGGAAATTTTTCCTACTCTGTCCTACCATTTGGTTTGTGCAATGCCCCAACCACCTTCCAATGAGTTGTCATCAATAGCTTTTTAGACATATTTGTTGACTGTATGGAGATTTACATGGATGACTTCATTGCTTATGGGGACACTTTTGATGTGGCAAAGGCCAATCTAGAAAAGGTACTTCGGAGATGTCAGGAATACAATCTTTCTCTCAATAGTGAGAAATGCTTTATGATGATGGAGGAAGGTGTTGTTTTAGGCCATTACATCTCCTCACATGGTATCTAGGTAGATCCAGTGAAGATTGTAGTAATTAGCACTCTATCCACTCCCAAAAAGAGAAAAAAAAGATGTCAGGAGTTTTCTCGGGCATGCTGGATACTATAGGTGGTTTATTAAAGATTTTAGTCAGATTGTTGCACCCCCTTTTGACTTATTAAAAAAGGATTCTGAGTTCTCTTGGAATTCTGCATGTGAACAATCTTTCCCATAGTTTAAGGGTGTTCTCACCACTGCACCGATACTGTGAGGTCCCAATTGGGGATTACCCTTTCATATCCACATAGACACTTTTGACTATGCTATTAGAGTAGTGCTCAGCCAAAAAATAGATTTTGTTGAACATGCCATTTAATTTATTAGTAAGAACCTGCAGGGAGCTGAATTCAATTACACTATGATAGAGAAAGAGTTGCTGGCAGTCATTTATGCCCTGAATAAGTTTAGGCACTATATTACAGGATATGAGATATTTGTCCATACAGACCAATCATATATCAAGTACTTGATGAATAAACCATCCATCTCTGGAAGGTTGGCTCGATGGTTGCTACTGATGTAGGAATTTGACATTACTATTGTGGACAAACCTGGCAAAGCCAATGTAGTGGCTGACTTTCTTTCCCGCTTACATGTTCTTGATGATCCTGCGGCCATCAATGATAGTTTTTTGGATGAGCACCTCTTCCCGTTGTCAGCAAAAAACCTGTGGTATGCCAACATTGCCAACTATCTCACCACTAGGCAGACACTAGCACACTTCTCCTCCAAGGAATGAAAATTGTTGGCTGAGAAGAGTTTTAATTTTTCTTAGATTGTTGGTTTCATGTTTTATACTGGTCCAGATCAGGTTATGCATCAATGTATCCATGAAGATGAAACATATGACATCCTTTAGGCATGTCATGATGAACCATGTGGTGGTCACTTTGCAGCAAAACAAACGACTTTCAAGATCTTAACTACTGGGTACTATTGGCTGACTCTATACAAGGATTATGGTCAGTATACCAAGAAATGTGATCGGTGCCAATGCATGGGGAGGCCTACTAAAACTAATGAGATGCCCCTATAGCCTCAGGTCATCATAGCTCCTTTTGACAAATGGGGGATTGACTTTGTTGGACCTATTGACCCTTGTTCTCAGGGTAAGTCTTACATTTTGGTCTGTACTGAATATGTTACTAAGTGGGCTGAGGCTAAACCAATGAAGCATCCTCAGGATAACAATTTTGCCAAGTTTTTATATGAATGCATCTTTAAAAGATTTAGTGTTCCTTGAGAAATAGTGTCTAATCAGGGTGCTTAGTTCACTTCCAACTTCATAGCTTCCCTGATGGAAGAGTATAAGATTCGCCATGGTAATTCATCTCCTTACCATCCGCAAGGCAATGGACAGGTGGAGTTACCAATCAGGAGTTGGAATCCATCCTGACAAAGACTATCTCTATTCATAAGAAAGATTGGGCCGCCAAGCTTCCTAAAGTGCTTTCAGCCTATAGGACTACCTGGAAAACCACTACGGGGTTCTCTCTGTTTTAACTGGTTTATGGTAAGTTTGCAATGATGCTGTTAAAATTTGAGCATAAGACCTTATGCAAAGCATTGGAGCTTGATCTCGATCTTACTATAGCTCAACAGGAGCGCATCCTTAACCTGAACAACCTTGATGAATGGTGTAAGTTTGCTTTGGCTAACACAGAGTTGGTGCAACAATAATGGCATGACAAGTTTATTAAGGATAGGACATTTGCTATCGGTGACTGGGCCCTCCTGTATGACTCTAGATACCATCATACTCCTGGTAAGTTTCAAACTCGTTGGTTAGGGCCTTATGAAATTATTTCTATTTTCCCCAATGGTGTTGTGTAGTTGTCTATTGTTGATCCTGTCCATTTCAAATTACTGGTTAATGGTCACCGGCTTAATCTATACCATAAACCCTAGAGCAAAGCATAATTCCTACAGAAATTTGACCATGATAAAGTTTTTGAACCTATTATAGAAAATGCATATGATCCCCTTACTCATATTCATTCTTCACTTTGAGACACGTTCGCAATACCCCATAATAAATACTTCCCTCTGGGAAGTACTTTCTTTGCAATAAATTTCATTTCATTATTACTTGTCTTCCACCCATCCACCTCATCATTCTCCAACATGTCATGACAATATCGCACCACTGCTAGTACCTTCTCAGGTTCATGTGTACTATCTTTGGTATTTAATTCATTAATTAGTTTTTCATTCGATTCGCTCTTGTCACATGTGCAATTGTGGGACCAATTGCCTACTTAAGTTGGGGGGGGAGAAAATCTATAATTTTTTTTAAATATCTATGTACATATTGAATGCTATAATTTTAAACTTTTAAATGTTGTACCCTTTCGCATGAATGTTTCCCAATTTAGCTTTTGAGATATGATAGCCTCTAAACTAGCAATTTATTTTGCACGTAGAAGAAAAGGTGTTCAATGCAGACGTCTGTTGAGTGATTATGAATAGTTAAGTTCTTGAGATATGATAGATTTGCATTCATTTTCTCATACGGTGCTTAGAAAACTTGAAACTCCAGAACTTTCCATCTTTGCAAACCCTGCAACTCCACATTTTTCTTGTTACCTTCTCTGCAATTTTCTTATACTCTCTGCAACTATTTTTGTGTCTTTCATACTCTGTGGAATGGGTGGTGATTTGATTTTATGTGAAGCAATGGTTCATGATCTTCTGCTAAACAGTCAACCATGTATGCCACTATTCCAAGCCAGGGGTTGGCTTGATTACATTCTCAAGCTTACCAGCTGGGACGGAGAGGTAAGATTTTAGTTTTTAAACATGCTACAGGATGGAGTGGCTACTGTCAAAGGATTGAGGGTGCCTTTCTCACAAGAAGTCATAGCAGAGGTAATGGGGTTACCACAGGAAGGGGAATATTTTTTAGAAAGTTTTGACCTGGCAACAACAAGAGCACAATTTACTCTGCATTCAGACCCACCATTGGAAATTGACAAGAAACAGAGTACCGGCAGGATGTCTCTACCCAAAACTTACAAGTAGTGTGCAATGTTTATTATAAAGTATTTCACTTGTGAGGGACGTCAGACCTACTTGCATGCCATTCATTTCAAATTTCTGAGCTGCCTACGACATGATAATCGGCCCATAAATGTACCTAGTTTCCTATTCAACATATTGAAGAAGAGGGCTACATTAGTACAAGAAGGTAAGCTGAATATTATCTCCCACCATTGTCTAATTAAGTTGATTGTTGAAAAGGCATTAAGAGAATAGTTCGACATGACATGGGAGGATTTTTTGTTAGGAGAATTTGAGAAGGAAACCCTAAGGCCTTTAAGGAGTAGGGTTGGAATGAGAGTCCAAACTAAGCATGGGGTATTAAAGATCATTGAGGAATTAGGAACAGGGTCTTCTTTAGCAAGAAATCCTAGGTCTAGAAACCCTAGGCATCCTCCTAAAGCTCCTACATCTGGCTCATCCCAGAGTAAGGGAAAAATAAAAAGCTCTAAGAAGAAATATTCTGAAGAAAAGGTCTCCTCCCCGTCCAATGAAACCACTAATCCTACAAGAGATGAAAGGGAGAAAGGGAAATAAGCTGACCTTGGTTCTTGTAAACACACCACAAAATAGGACCATGTAGCTCAAACTGCTTCTACGAAATGAAAGATTGCTGATAAAAAGGAGGAAACCCCTTTAAGAAGAAGCTGTAAGTAGAAGAAGAGTATGTCCAGAGATGCATCTCTAGTAGGGTCAACCATTGGTTTTGACATTCCTAAGGTAGAAGATCCAAGAAGAGAAGTGCTAAAAGATAGTTAGCAGGAGTTTCCTAATGAGTTTCCTGCAGTCGAGAATAAAACATCCCCTGAAGTTAGAATGGACGTAGAATGTATAACAATCAAGGATGATTCCAGATCCGATGAACAATCTTACAGATTCCAAAGGAGGGGTTCATCTTCCCATGGACTCCAAATTGTTGATGATCTCATTGAATCAGATGATGATGACATTTCAGGGGAATACTTTGCTAAGGAAGAAAGTCTTCCAAATTCACCTCCTGCAGCAATAGAGAGGAGTCTATTTGAAGGAAACCCTGGCAATGATATGATATTTTTCAATAAGGTGGCGGAGAAGGTTTTGAACCAAGGATTGGATGCATTGGCCACCACTTCCCAAAAATGTAATAACTTTGAGCGGGGCATCATAGTCTATCCAAAACCCTCAGAGGATGCACCTATAGGAGAAAAGAATTCAGCTGACATGCAAGCAACAGGTGAAACCCCTGATGAAGGTACTCTATCAGATATTCCTTGCCCTGTGACTCCATTCTCTGTTATCTTTTGACTGGTCAATCAATTAGTAAAGGAAAGGGAACAATGGAGACAATAGAAGAAGGAATTGCACCAAGTTATTGACCAGACTTATCAAGAACTTGTGGAAAAAGAGGAGGAGGTCGAACAACTTAAAGAGAAAATAATTAAGGTCACATTAGTTATCCCTGATCTAATGAGCTGTAGGTCTCCCTCTCCTATTTATGCTATGCTTCTTAAAAAACTATTGTTGAATTATCAATTGAATAGCATAGTAAGGGATAAGTCTCCATTGTTGAATGAGCCTCTTGAATTCTTTCAAGCATTCCATAATTCTCCTACAACCATTCAAAATCTGTTATGTGAACTCTTCCTACACAACCTAGCTGTAACCAATAATAGGAATTGGAATCCTCTGCCATATGTTGGGGATATCTAGTTAAGGGAACTTATGTCATGGATAAAGAATGAGATTAGTAGGGAATCCCAAGCCAAAGCCTATAGAGAGTTAGAAGATGAAATTCCTCTAGACCTATGGCCTAAGGCCAAGAACCCCAAGCCCTATTGCTATGAATGGATGAAATTAGCCCAGTCAGAGTCAGGAGGAAAAATCATTGATCCCCTTAGATAGGTAGCATTTGATGAGTATACTCGGATGGTTGAGACTAAGTTACATGAGGCAACCAGATCAATTCAATGGCACTGGGTGAGCATGATCGGGGACTTGAGAAATAAAGAGCCACATTGACCCCTTAGTTTTACAATGGAAAATAGGCATGCTCCTTGGTATGTCTCATTAGGCAGGGAGAGGAAGAGCTACTAGATGCCACTTACATTCCAGCCGCCCTTGCTTCTTTCCCCTCTATTAGCCAATTCAGAAATTTTAGAAGACTATGACATGACAGGGGAAGTAAAGAAGTGGGAATCACACAGGGACACCAAGGGATTTTACTGGAGCTTTGCAAAAGGAGGCATTGGGTAGAGTGCAGCTGCAGATCTTAGAATGTAGGCAAGGTTGAAGAATTATCTATTTGCTGGAGGACCAGCAAAAGGAAAAGTTGGGGGGAAATGATGAGGCCAATATAAGGCCTATTTAGCTTATAGTTTCATGTGCTTTTATGACTAGATTTTGATAACTTCATAAGCTTTCATAATACTTGTTCAGACTGTTTATACTTATATTTCAGAACTGATATTTACATATGTATGTAAATGTGTGTGGAACATTTTAAGTTTATGAATATGCTATCTATATGTTGCATGGTTATGTGAAGCCAAATATATTATCTTTTTGTCCTACTCTAAGTTGGGTGCTTTTCCTGTAGCTATGTGATGAGAGCAAGTTAGTGAAGGAACTTATTATGGATTTTTGTCTTGGACAAGTATGCATGCTAATATTTTGCATGAAAAGGTGGATCCGCGAGTAAAGAAGAAATCAAAATTAAAGAACGGAGTGAACCTTCAGGAGACCAGCTATTGCGGGGCTCACGATGACTCCACTACTCACAGGTGATCATGGTTTTCTATTGCAGATGAGGTCAATACCGAATAACAACCATGATGGAGTAAATCTAGTAGTGGTGCATTCCTGGATTCGTGTGCAGATAAATGCAGTTTGTTTCCGCATTCAATAATGTTGATCATGTATCTTAATGATTGCCATATCCCTAATGTTGGGGGATCCTAGTTGCTAGGAGTTCTATTTTAAAATTGTTGTTAAATAAGCTGGAAGTCCTGGTTCCTTAGTTAGTTATTATTATGGGAATCCTTTATGTAATCCAGTGAGAAGAAATACAATCTTGTTTTCTGCATTGATGTATCTTTGTTGTACGAATGAGTAAATGAAATCTTCAATTCTTAGTTTCTGAGTTCTTGTTCATTCACTCTTCTGTGGGGGCCCACGTGAAAGGTGAAGTAAGTTCATAGTTCAGTAGAAAATAGTTGTAAGTCATTTGAAGCGTTTAGGACTCTCTTTCACCTGCAACTAGTGGTAATAGCACTGTTGGTTATTCCTATAGCAAAGGAAAATAAGTTAGTTTACTATTATAGTACATTCTTATATCTTCTAGACTAAGCTGTTAATTCCACTTCCTAGTTCAGAATTACTTTCAGCATTTTTATTCCTTAAACGGTGATGACTCTTAGAGTGGATTAGAGAATATATCTTGCCAATGCCATTTCAAGTTTACATTCCCTGGTCAATAATTTAAGTGAGCTCAGTATGATGTTCTAAGTGTGGGGATGTCCAATCCTTAAATTACAGAGGGTATAATACTGACCAACCAGGCTCTATCAACCAGATGTCAAGTGTAGAACCACTTCAAGTGTATAGTATTAATGGGATTAGGAAGAACATCTCCCTCAGCTGTAGCTAACTGATAAGCTCCAGTCCCAAAATTTGTAGTAATAACATAAGGCCCCATCCAATTGGGTTCAAACTTTCCTTTTTGTTCTCTATTTGGTTGGTTTTTAGGATTCTCTTTGAGAAAGAGGTCCCCCACTTGAATTTGTCATGGATTTACCTTCTTATTATACAATTTTGACATTCATTTCTGGTACACTTTGAGATAAAATTCTTGTTGCCTACGCTCATCCAGTAGTTCTAGTGCATGAACCCTATTAATGCGGTATTGTTCATCTGTAACAAGAACTTGGAGAGATACTCGCAAAGATGGAATTTCTACTTCAATGGATAGCACTACTTCTACGCCATAGACTAGAGAAAATGAAATGGCTCTTGTTGGTTTGGATACTTGTTTTGTAGGCCCATAGTGCCAGATTTAGTTGTAAATTCCAATCTCTGCCAGACTTACTCATAGTTATATGTAAGATTTTTAGAATGTTTTTGTTTCAAGACTCAACTTGTCCATTACCATGAGGGTAATAGATTGAAGAACAATGCTGAGTGATAGGAAAATGTGTACAAGGGTCCTCGATGTATTGGTTTTTAATGAACTAACCCCCATTATGTGTTATAATAGAAGAGGGTATCCCATACCTACAAATGATGTAGTTCAAGATGAACATAGTAACCTGTTTGCTAGTGGCTTTGATCAGTGGGACGACCTCAACCCACTTAGTAAAATACTTAGTGGTCATAATGATGTACTTTTTTCCACTTGAAGAATTAGGATAAATCTATCCAACAAGATCAAAGGCCCATTGCTGAAATGGTCATTGTGTTATAAAAGGTATGAGTTCTCTGGCTGGATCATAGATAAGGTTTCCATGTGTTTGACATTTGTGGCATGTTTAAGAAAATTGAACATCTTTTTCCATTGTGGGCCAGTAGTAGCCAACTCTTAATATTTTTTTAGCTAATGAAAATCCATTCGAGTGCGATCCACATACACCTTCACGAACCTCTTTTAATGTGTGGTCAGACTCTTCTTTTTCTAAGCACCTAAGAAGTGTACCATCAAGACCTCATCTAAATAAGTTAGAAGTGATGAGGACATAACGCAATTTTGTCCTAATTAAAACTCATTTTTCATTCCTTGATAGGCCATTGGGTATAGTTTGATCAGTAAGATAAGCAATTATTTTGGCATATCGGGACTAGTCTTGGGCATTTAAAGCACAAATCACTTGGGATTCAGGTGTATCAAAGGCTGGAAAGGATAATTCTTCCACCAATAAGTCATGGTAGAATTGGTGTTCTTCCAGTTGTAACATGGATGCTAGCATAGCCATAGCATCTATAGCTTTTTTCCATTCTTGGTATTTGTTGGAATGTGATGCAGACAAAGTATTTTTTCAAATCTTCAACCAGTTGTTTGTAAGGCATTAGTTTCTCATCTTTTGTTTGATAATCTCCATTTACTTGGTTGATAATGAGCTGAGAGTCACCATACACATGTAACTCTACAATTTTCCATTCCATACAAAGTTTGAGTCCATTTACTAATGCTTCATACTCTAAGATGTTATTTGTGCATGGAAACATCAATTTATATGCCTTGGGTATCTTGTCGCCTTGAGGAGTGATAAATAGAACTCCTACTCTAGATCCTTGTTGTGTGAAA
Source organism: Thuja plicata (assembly GCA_018584345.1). Taxonomy (NCBI): domain Eukaryota; kingdom Viridiplantae; phylum Streptophyta; class Pinopsida; order Cupressales; family Cupressaceae; genus Thuja; species Thuja plicata. Next base: position 497,894 of record MU225548.1, read on the forward strand.
GAACCATCAAAATACATCTTCCATGGATATTCAGTTAAGTGCATGATTGTTTCATCAGGAAATTCTATTATCAAAGGTGCATCATCTTGTAATGGTGATTCAACTAGTTGATCTGTGATGACTTGTCCTTTGATATCCCTTCTGTCCACATAATCAATATCAAATTCACTGAGAATTAAGACCCATTTTTCTAGTCATCCTATAAGTGTTGTTTTACTCAAGAGATATTTGAGAGTATCAATTTTTGCAATAAGTTTCACTATATGCGAGAGCATGTAGTATCTCAGTTTTTGGGATGCAAAAACAACTGCTAAACATGATTTTCAATGATACTATAATTGAGTTCATAAGAAAATATGGTCCTACTGATATAATAGATAGCTCTTTCCTTTTTGTTTTCATCCTCCTGTGCTAGCAATACTCAAAGCGATGTAGTCGTAGCTGAGATATAGAGTAGTAGTGGTTTTCCATGAATAGGTTCCATGAGAACAGGAGGAGTAGCCAAGTAATCTTTTAATTCTTTGAAAATATTTTCATAATGTTCATCCCATTTGAAAGTAACACCTTTATGTAGTAGTTTCATGAAAGGTTGTGGTCTATCTGCTAGTTGGGACATAAATCTCCTAATGGATTGAAGTCTTCCTTGAAGCATCCTCATTTGACTAATATTGTGAGGAGGTGACATTTCTAGTATAGCTTTTACCTTTTTGGGGTCCACCTCAATTCCTTTAGCTGATACAATAAACCCTAAGAGTTTCCCTGATTGGACTCCAAATGCACATTTCTTTAGATTAAGCCTTAGTTGAAAATGCTCCAAGTGATCTAGTATCTTTCTCAAGTCTTCAATGTGAGTTGTTTTTATTTTTGACTTGGCTAATGTATCGTCCACATAGTCCTCCATGTTTTTATGTATCATATCATGGAAGATTGTTGTCATATCTCTTTGGTATGTAGCGCCAACATTATTTAGTCCAAATGGCATGACATTCTAGCAAAATTTTCCCCATGCGTATGTAAATGTTGTATTTTCTTGGTCTTCAGGAGCAATCTTAATTTGGTTATAGCCTGAGAATCCATCCATAAGAGAATACATCTGATATACCACTGTGAGATCTATAATCATATCAATATTCAGCAATTAAAATCATCTTTAGGAAAATATTTGTTTAGGTCTCTAAATTCTATGCAGATCCTAATAGTTTTATCTATTTTAGAAACTAGTACCACATTAGAAATCCATCCTACATAAGCGATGACTCTTATGAATCCAACTTTTAATAGTTTTTCCAGCTCTGATTTCACTAATAATGCCACATGTGGATTCATCTTCTTTAATTTTTGTTTCACGAGTTTGATTCTAGGAGATATAGATAAGTGATGCATTATTAACTCAAGATCAAGTCTAGGCATATCAGTGTAAGACCATGCAAAGTTGATCTTCTTCTCTTTGAGGAATTCATTGAATTTTATCTTTTCTTCTTCTGATAAGGATTGTGCCAGGTGAACAAATTGAGGATCTTCTATTGTTCCCAAGTTAACTGGTTGTGTAGGTTCTATTAGAACTAAAGATCTTTCTAGAAAGTGCTCAGGGAGGATATCAATAATCTCATATTTTGGCACCTTTAAGAGGTTTTCACCATCAGATAAGTCTTTTATTTTTACTTTTTTAGAATCTGATACTGCCACAACATGGTTTTCACTATTAGTTCTTTTCTTCTTTTTATTTTTCAATTTGTGACTAAGAAAATTAATAGCCTCCTCTAACATGTTCACACTCCTTGCATTGGTGGAAGAAGGATAAGGTTCACAAGAATTTAGATAACAGGCCAAACTATAGTCGTTAGGAAAATTCATGATAGGAGTAGGATCTAAATTGGTCCAATCAATCAAGTCAGGGTTTATCAAGGATAATGGTATGAAGTTTTGTAAGGACAACATTGTGTCAGTGTCAATACTATTAACTTACAAGACATGTCCGTTAAGTCATCTTCTATAGAATTTAGATCCTTAAGAGTTGAATCGTGATTAATAGGGTCATTATTAGTAATATGTGGATCTAACTCTAGCGAATCATTAATTGAGCTTTATTCTTCTTCTCTCATCAAATTGAAACTCATAGCTTGTATCCTTTGGATGCCCTCTTGACCTAGTAAAGCACCAATATCTCCATCAACAATCCTGGGTAGTGGTATCTCATCTGATTCTGGGACAACAATAGTGTTAGGGGAAGTGTTATAAATTTATCCTCTCTCCAATAGAGATGCAAATTTTTGAATCACATCTAACTCAATATCCATGGTAGCATCAGATAGGTTATCCCATTCATAATCATGTGAATCAGTTATTTCATCATTAGATCTATTTAGAAACTCAACAATAGTTACCTGATGTACCCTATTAGCCACTTGTAGGTCAAAGTGTAGTAAGTCTAGGACATGTGAAATTGTGACCAATTACCCCAGTTAAGATATATATCTTGTTGTTGGGGTATTTATTCATGAGTTTCTTCTATCTGTTGGACTTCTAGAGAGTCTTCTATTGTTTCCTCTACTTATTGGACTTCAACTTGTGGAAAAAAGTGACATGATGCTCTTGTTGTGCTACAAAAGTAGGTTCATGTCTTTCTCCTTGATATTTGAGATACTCAGTACCAATGTGTAATAATATTACATATTTACATGGTTCAAGTGATGTTTCTTCTTCTTCCTCATCACTTCCTTCTTCAAAGATCAGACCATCTCTTGAAGTAGGGCTTTCTAAATTGTTATTGAAACCTAATCATGTTTTGTCTTTAGTTTTTCTGAATTCCATGTGTATAGGTTCAAAAAGTCCTTTTCCTTTATCTCCTAAAGGTCCCTTCCCTTTGTTTTGAGAAGGTCATATCCTTTACCATAATTTTTTGGGGATATCTCCACATGTTTTACCTCATTTTCTCTCTATTCTCCTTTACAGAGCCAAGCCAAGACTACTTTATCTTCTTTTTCATCCTCTTGAGAAGTAGAGGCTCTAACCATACCAATTGGTTTGTGAATGTCTTTCTCTTTTGATTTAGTAGGTGTGAAAGATGAGGAAGGTTTCCCATAAGATCTTGGAGACATGAGAATATTAGCCAATGATGGCGTCATGTCTAGTTTGTATTCCCCCATACTGGTTTCTTCAAGTTTTAGTGTCTTTCCAAAGCTTCTCATCACCATGTCTTTAGAAGTTGCAGGTATGGATTATTTAAGGAATTCCTTATTGTGAGGAACCATATTGTCTGCTTTAATATTGTTCCAAGTGTAGCTTGAATCTATAGGAATTGTTACTTCCACCCCATTATGTAGAAATTTGATGCATTGGTGGTAAGTAGATGGCACACTTTCATTTCATGTATCCAAGGTCTCCCTAGTAAAATTTTATAGGCCAATGGTAGATTAATAACTTGACAAATCACATTGCATTCAATTGGTCCTATTCTGATTGGTAGAACAATGAGCCCTTTGGATGATCTTTCTTCTTCATCATAAGGCTTTATAGTTATCTTACTTCTTGAATTAATGGTTTGTTTTGAAAGACCCAATTTCTTGACTAGATTCAGAGTACATATGTTCAACCCTACACCTCCATCTATCAATACATGTTTGACACAAGATTTGTGAATCAAGACTTCAATGTGAAGGGGTTGGTTATGCGGATGAGTCAAGGAATTTTCATCTTCTTTTAAAAAAGAGAGGTAATGTGGAGCTGAAATGTTATTGACCATTTCCTAGAACTTATCTACATCAATGTCTTTTGGAACATTTGTAGAATGTAGGGCTTGTTCAAGAACTTCCCTATGCACTGAAGAGATCTTGAGTAACTCAAATATAGAAATCTGAGTTGAGGTCCTTTGCAATTGGTCTACCAAGTTATAGTTTGTAGATGGTATAGTAACTATTTGTCTTGTTGTTGCTGGTTTAGGAATTGTGACAACAGGTAGTTTAGAGGATGTCTCTTGCTTAGATGAGGAGTTAGCTCCTTTGATCATAAATTTTTCTTGACTTTGAGTCACCTTGTTTGATTGTGTTGATGTGTCTTTGGCACCTTTAATAGTGATCACATTGATTTATTCACATTTAATGTCCAACATGTTGATCACATTATAATTATGAGAGTATTTGTAATTCACTTTATTTCCTTTTCCTTTAGAAGCTTCCCTTTTTTCATAGTTATGGAATGGTTTGTTAAATGTTGCATGTGATCTTCGTTAGTAGTATGCCCTTCCACCTTTATTTTTCCTCCTTCAATAAGGTCTTTTATAACATGTTTGAGATTAACATAGTCATTGGTCTTATGTCCTTTGTTCTTATGAAATACACAATAGGCATTGTCATTCCACCATCTTGGTTTAACTTCCGGTTCCCAAGGTTTTGAATCCGGTATTGTGAGGGATTTTTTATCCAAGAGTGTCTTCAAAACTGTCTCAAGAGGCTCTCCTAATAGAGTAAATGTTTTTTGAGGTCTAGAAGTCCATGGTTTACTCTTGTTGTTCTCATTTCTTGATCTTGGTATTGTGGTTGTTACCTTAGCTTCTTTGTTTTCTTGTAAGCTATTCGTTAGATTGAACACTGCTGGTTTAGGATTTGTATTGGATCCTTCTACCACTCCATCATTAACAAAATTCTTATTCTTGTTCCACCATTTAGGTTTGTTGTTGTAGTTGTTAGATTTTTTATCACTTTGGAGTGTGATTTCTCCTTTCTTGACCATAACATCTTTGGTGCGGATAGCATTTTTGATCATTCTATCAAAGCTAGGTGAATCTTGAATTTGCAAGTCATAGTTCATTTTCGGTACCAAGTTATTGATAAATATTTCCATATTTTCCAATTGGGTATCGCTCTTGAGTACCTTACAAAGATTCTCCTCCACCTTTGTAAAAAGTGTGTAAAGGATTCACCCGTTCTTTGTTTCATGTTACAAAGATCCATCATGGTTACATTATGTTGTATATTGTAGGAGTAATGTTGGAAAAATATTTGTATTAACTCCTCAGAATACTGCACACTAGGTGTGAGTTTGGAGAACCACTCCATAGAATTTGTTCCTAGAATTCCTGGAAATAGTCTCATTAGATAGGTAGGTTCATGCATGTAATCTATGCTTAGAGCACAAAATTCTCTAACATGGCCATGTGGATTGGTTTCTCCCATGTACTTCTTCGTATTTGGGTCTTTCCATGTTAAGAGGAAACAAAACCATGTTGATACTCTTGTCAAAAGGAAATGGACATATGTGTTCCAAAGAGTATTTTTTTGTTGGTTTGACCTTTTCTTGCTTCAGTGTAGCAAGTTTGGATTGCATTAAGGTCAATTGTTTGGTGAGAATAGAAATAGGTGTTAGTACCTCTTTTTCCTTTAGTATCTCAACATCATAGTCTTTGGAAATTTTAACCCCAAGAGAAGGTAGGTGTAGGAAATATTTCTATTTGTCTTCACCAATAATCTTTTCCAAGGTCCTTTGGAATTTTCTACTTTGTTTGAGCTTGTTATAATCTTCTTCAGATATGTCTTTGTCACTATCTGAGTCAAACAAAGGACAAATGATATTTTGTTCTTTGTGACTACTCTCTCATTTGTTTTGGTCTTGTTCATTGTTGTATTCATCAAAAGCTGCACTCCATCCTTGATGAGGAACTTCCATTGCAGGTGAGTCTTGATCTAATAAGGGATTGCAAGATGTCTCTCTTTGTTGAAACTAAAGTAATCTAGGAGGTATCTCTGATTCATCAACAAGGTATTGATTTTATATTGTGTTAACCATGAAAGCTGGGTCTCAAATTTGTCAAAGGTTTTCCAATAGTATCAAATAGGATTCCAAATTATCCAAGTAAGCATGTCCAAGTTGTGAAAGAGTGTTTGTGTTTGTTTTGAGTGAATGAATCCAGCGTCAGAGGGTTAGAATGCCATGATAGTGAGCTGGGAATCAAGAGGTTTTGACAAGTGAAAAGACCATATGTTTTGAGACCAATTGTGAGAATCCAAAAGGACATGCAAGGTAGACTTCTAAGAAAATTGTGAAACAGTGACAGACAGACCAGAAAGAGCAACAAGACTGCACTGAAGAGCCAAAAGGGTATCTATAAATACTAAGTTTCTTTGAGTGAAACATTTTTAATTACCCACTATCCCAAATGCGACTCCCTAAATGCGAGCTGTGATTTACCAAATGCAAGTAATGTAAGCCAGATCCGAGCTTTGATAATCTGTATGTGAGCAACTATCTTGCATGCGAGCCAGGAATGACCAAAAGTGAGAAAGTTCCAAAGATGCGAGCTAATGGAACCAAATTCAACCTAGGAATGACCAAAAGTGAGCCTCTGATGGTTTTTCAAGTTTTTTCATTTTTGTCTCGAAGTACGGGAAATTTGTTCTAACAGCAAAGTTTGTTTGAGACTTTTCAGAGAGTTTTAAACAACATGTATGTCAGGGATTGAAATTTATTTCTTTTTTCAAGGATATTATCTTTTTAGTGAGCTTTTAGGATACATCAAGCAATGTTTCTTTGTTAAGGTGACTCAAACACATCCTTGTTCCCTAGATTCTAGGCATAGAGTGAAAATATTTGCTCATAGACTCAGGTACACACTCACATGCTAATCAGAATATGACCATCACCAAGAATGCAATGGCTCCAGTCATGATGTCATATTAGCCAAATTCAAATGCAAGTGAGGGCATGAAATGATGAGTATCTTAGGGAAATTACTATTTTCCTTGCACAAAGATTATCACCCTTTCGGAGATAAACTGAGTAGTTTGACTACAATTGTTGTTTAATTTTGGGCATTTGTTTGCAATCATCCCCCATAGAATTTCACAAGGCAAAATTGAGGCATATAGCCCTATGAGTAGTCAAATGTGTGTAGTCTCGCAAGAAAGATTCAAGCGGATCTGCTCTACACACACTCAATCATGTTTAAGGAATGATGTCAAAATTCCAAGAACAAAATTGACTGTCTTTCAAGGCTTTGATCTACAAGGAAGCATATTAATTATAGTGAGTTGGAAGGGTTGGTGTAAAACCTATCCTCACTTGGGTCGTTCTGGGAGATTTTTTCCTCAACCGATAGGCCCTCTAATATGTTGAAAGCAAATGACAAAGGATTGGTGACTTAGGAGTCTAGATTTCCAATTCTTCAAAAGAAGAAGAGCATACTTTCCTATTCCATGTCATTTTCTCCCACGAGCACACCAAACATGTTCATTTTCCTCAAAATTTATAACTCAAAATTCAATTCTCCATGATGAGTCTTTGATTCTTCCAACTTGGGAAAAAGAGAAAATCCTCTAGGTGGACTTAGTAATGTGTTTAAGTTTGATTTTAAATTTGTAAGAAAGAACAAACCATATGAAAGAAAATTTAGTCTTGCTCAATTTCCCCAATTTAAGATGATTTTCTTGTTCAATACCTTTCCCAAAATTAGGCAATTTGAGCTTTGTTGATTTTCCCACAAATTTAGTGCTTTGCTTGTTCAATTACTATCCAAAAATTAGACAATTTGATGGTTCAATTCCCCCACAATCTTAATGAATAGCTTGTTCAATTAATATCAAACTTTAGAAAAAAAATTTGCTTTGTTCATTTCCTCAAATTCTCATCAAGTTTTAATTGACTTTTGAGTTTTTGATTTTTCTTAAAGGAAAAGAGCATAATACTCTAGTCAATTTACCAAATGATGGAAAATGTTCTTAAGTTTGAAATTTTAACAAAATAGAAGTCAATTTGAACCATTTGGCAACCTGCAAACCACAAGTTAGTAGTTGCTTTCCAAATTTTTCACAAAAAAGTCTCTGACAACAACCTGCAAACAAATGTTAGGTTGCTCAAAACATAGAAAAAGGCATGGTTAGAAGATTAGTGGTTAGACTTTCAAATTTGCAACTCAACCAACCAAATGCGATTGCCTTTAGGAGATGGGATCCTATAATTACTAGATGCGATTACCTTTTCTGAATGTGAGCCTTTGCACTAAAGGCAATACAGGATATACTTGATGCGGGCTTTCTCTGGGTGCGAATCAGGATCTACTAGATGTGATGTCAGAAATCTGGGATGCGATTCTATTTCCTGAATGTGATGATATTTCCTGCATGCAAGCTTTGGTAACTAAAGGTGACTCTAGACCTAAAAACAAAGAACACAAATTAGCCAAAAAGAAGTTTAAAATGAGGAGAAACCCGAGGATTTGCCCCACAGGGGGCGCTCGAAATGTGTGTGTATTTTTTGGATCTACAAGCTGTAATACAACACTTCAATATGCCATTGCATTAGTGAGATAAACATGAAATAACAAAGAAAAAATACATATACATCACTAAAATTGACATATTTCTCCCTATCTAAGAAGAGTATGAAATATGCTATAATTTCCCCTTAGATTATGCATAAATCAGTGACACATTCATGCTTAGAATGGAAGATTTAAATAATGCAAGCTAAATGCTCAAACAAAGTTCATTTTAGAGTTCCCAAATGAAAGTTTATGTAATTATTATGAATAATGAACTAAGAAATGCACTAAGAATGTTAGAAATCAGAGCAGCATAAGACTACTTTAAAATTCTAAAGATTAAGACCCATTGAGATAAAAATTCATTCCTTTTATAGAAGAATTTGAGAAATGAGAGGGCAGGATTGATTTGTGTAGAGAGGTGGAGATTGAATCCTTGGTGATCCATGTGAGGTGATCCAAGTGATTTAACTCTCATTGGCTAATGGATTGACTTTCCATTTTGCAAGTGAGGAGTTGTAATTAGGGAACTTATTTAATTCCTTTTAATTAATTACCTTAGCCATGTATTTAATTCTTTTGATTTAATTGATTTGATTTAATTTAATTGGCTAAGGAAATTAATATAAATTAGTGATAAGATCACAAGGAAATTAAATTTGATTTAAATTAATTATGCTAATTAATTGAAGAATTACCTTGACATAATTAGGGGTATGATCACACTTAGGGAAAATAGGGTCCCTAGTTAGAGCAGACCAAATTAGGGTGGTTATAGTAATGAGGCATCTAGGCAATTTGAGTCAATGAGACCCACCATTTTATGGATGAATTTCTTCAGAGCCTCATTCTGCTCTGTCAGGGACCTGATCATTTCTTCATCTTTTCTCATGAAACCTAGAGCATGTTTGAGCCTTAAAGCTGTCAAAGTCTTACTTCCTTCTCTTATTGGTTCTCTCAAATCCACCTCTTCAAATTTATAATCTTCTGGGGTTATCTGCACTTGAGATGCGTTGGTAGAAGGAACTGCCACCGGTGCCTTCCAGTGACCCTTGGTCTCTTGATTAACGTATGATATGGTTCTTGTCAGTGTATTAGTCTCTATTTGATGGAAGGCTTACCCTAAGAATGCCATATATGTGTCTTCTTCATCCTCTTCATCCATGTAAGTCCTTTTTGGGGCTGAATCTCTTTAGTGAACCAAGTGGGTTTACTAAAGGTGGAAACTAGCTCATACAGGGCAATGTGAAGGACCGTTGCCAAGATTTTTGGATTAGGGGTCACCCTCTCCTCTTTATCCAACTCCTCCTCATGTTCACCCTCTTCTCTATTCTCTTCCTAATTTACTTCTCCTTCATGTCTTTCTTCATCTCCCTTCTCTTCCTCTCCTTTCTCTTCTTCCCTTGTGGTATCATGTTCATCTTTATCTTTGCCATCATCCTTGGAGGAATTGATTGATATCTTGCTATTAATACCTTTCATAGGTTCCAGTGTGGTCTTGAGGTGAGGTGTAGCTTCTATACTTACCGACACTAGGGGAGTTGGGCTAGAGGAAGGCAGAGGAATAGATGGTGGTGGAGTTGGCATTTGCACTGTAGATGGGGGAGTGGAAATAGAAGGGGGTGGAGTTGGTGTGGGAGTTGGGAGAGAGGGTGGTGGAGTAGGAATGGGAGTTGGGAGAGAGGGTGTTGTAGGAATGTAAGGTGGTGGATCTAGCATTGTACTTTCCCCTGTAATCTTGTCCTATTTTATATTTTGGGTAGGGTTAGTGGCCTGAGTTTCTGCCCTTTGATAGGTTCTAGAATGCACTCATGTGAGAGGAACGTTTAGTATGAGGTTTGTGAATTGGGACAGAGTTGGAGTAGAGATAACCTAAAGATTGATGGGAATCTATGCCTGTATGTTAATTCTTGTCATGGAGTCAGGTGTATCTTGTCCTGGATCCGCAAAACCCTCTAGGCCCTCAAAATCTGACATGAGGAATTCATCTAAGCCAAGAGTATCTAAAGGATCATCATGATCCTTTTGAGCCTCTTTCTACTTATTTGTGGTCTCCTTTTTCCTTAGAGAGTTTTCCTGAGATCTTGTCCTTTTGAATAAGGTTACATCATCTAGTTTTGGTTCCTCTTGCAGAGTCTCCAATTGGGGAGAGGCAGAGGCTCTCCTTCTCTGGTAAATCTGCTTCCCTTCTCTAATGGTAGTAGGAGATGGGTTAGAGGTGGAAGGGCCTTCTCCTTGGGTGACATGTGATGGTCCAATAGGAGGATCTATTTTCCCTGTCATCTTGATCTTTGGGTTCTTGTGCCTACGGTTTGAACCATATTCCACTGTACGTTCATGCCCATATATTGTTGCAAGTTTTTGGAGTGGGGCCTTCTTAAAATAGGGCACTGTGGGCCTCTCTCCATGTTTCTTGTCCACCTTCTTGGGTGGATCCATTTATGTCTTTATGGGAATAGGATCCATTTGATAAGGCTTGTTGATCCATGCCATAGTTTCTCTAACCACATGCCTTGCTTTGAATTATAAAGCTTCTTCATGTTTCTTGCCTTTTGGAGGCTGAAAACCTACGACTTGGCCGCAATGCAAAAAATATAAGCCTAAAACAAAACATGAAAAACAAAAAAAAAAAACAAAGGTCATGATCCGACCATATGTCCAAGGGTGTGAAACTTATAGACCTAGGAAGGAGAACAAGCGGCCAACAATAATAGCATGCAAACATGAGATCCTAAATAGAAAAAAAAGATAACCCTAACCTAAAAACTCAAATGAAGAAGGGAAGGAAAAATATAGAGACCCTACCTATGAAGGTGCAAGGAAAGGGGGAGACCAAGAGGCTGCTAATCATGAAGAGTATCGTCACGACAACAAACAATGAGGAGGCGAGGAAGAAAAAATAGCAGGTGTGTGAGGAGCTCGAAAGACGCAGGCGGAAGACAAAAAGTGAAAAAAAGTGCTTGGACCACTTATATAGCCCATGCTATGATGTCACCCACTTTGGGGTTTTAGAGGCCAAAACCTCAAAGTCTGGTAACCTCCTCCCCTTTCGGTGTTTCGGCGATCGAAACACCGAAAGGTGTGGGCTTAGACTCTCAGCCCTTCGGTATTTCGACATTTCGGAGGTTGGAGGACCTATTGATGTCTAAAACACCAAGAGTGAAAAAGGTCAAAAAGAACCCTTGCTTTCTCAATAGGCCCCTCCAAATTAGAGTTCAAGGAAAAAGGGGAGGGGCATACCAAAAAACAAAAAACAAGGCACCCCCATGGTTAGAGGACCAAAAAATGGGGTGTGTGTTGTGGACCCACAACAGGACTAGAGGAAAAAATACATGTATGGATTCCATAGGAATATCCTAATTAAATACATAGATACAAGTAATGATTAATCTTCTAACACCCCCCTTCAATCTGTACTTGGGGAGTTTACAACAAGGGGTATCAAACCCAATTTTTTACAAAAATCTGCAACTTGATCTTCAGCTTCATGGTACAAAGGTACATATGATTTCATTCAAGTGGAGGCATATCCACATCTTTAAGTAGTCTTCATGAGTTATAGGACATGTGTAGATAAATTGATTCCTTAATTGTGCCTTGATGAGTCACCTGCATCAAGGAAACATAGAAATAAGAAACAAAGAAACTATCCACAAGTAGAATGTCATATGATATTTAAGTTAGTATATCTTTTGAAACTTTTTGACATCAAGAAATATTCGTAAGGAACTCTTATAGTTTAGAATAAGTTAGAGGATTAGAGATAAATGCATGAAATTTTACCGAAAATGCAATGGAGCTAACATGGTATCAAGATAAATTATATGCTCAAAGTCTAAAAATGAATAAGAGAGGAACACAAAATATTATCAATGCTCTCATAAAAGAAACATATTAATACACAAATGACCATAGACAAGTCCAACTAATGAGACATGCATCGACATTGCCTCAATCACATGGATATAGAAAGTCCACTAATGAGTCATCCAACTGCAAGTGAATGGGCCTTGATTCCATCACCTACATGACCCACAATCTAAGCAATGAAGAATGCAAAGGATTATCACATTAGTAGATTTTGAAAATAAATATGGGAGAGACATAGATAAATTAGTAGAACATGTGACTGAAACACCAAATCAATCCATGATTTAATTTTCCAAGCATGTTTACTGTCATGAATCATAAACTAAGATTTATGAGTGATAAAACATATTGCCTTCAAATATGAAATCCAACAAAGTGCAAGAAGGATTCAAGAGTGACATACTCATCATGAGGAAAAGATCAAGATGAGCCAAAGTAACTGAAAAATGGAGGGAACGTACATTAATAACATCCTCTTTATGAGGAACAAAATGGAGGGAAACTCCATATAAGGTAAGTGCATACCAACTATGGGATGGAGGGATACTCCACAAGTCCCTTCGTAGAATAAGGCAACTATGAGCCAGTTATAACTGATGGGTCCTTCATAGTTAACTGTGAAAATTGGGCACCCGATGCAACTTACAAAAGAAATACAATAAAATGCATATCAATAAATGGTATAAAATCATAAAATGTCAGCATGAGCATATACAAAAATGTTGTAAAAGCATAAAATTGCAAATATGTGCAGACTAATAGATCAAACAAAAAATGATAGCAATTGATGCTAATCAATGAAAAATGAAGGCAATTGTATAAGATACCTCATAAACCTTGAACAAACTTAAGATAGATGCAATGATCACCAAAGAGGACTGAGAAACAGTATAGATATTAGTTAGAAACTCCATTGAATGTAAATATAAGTACAAATATCATAAACAAAAGAGGAAACATAGGGACATCCTTGGAAACAAAGGAGAACTATCAGTCATTTGTAGAAAATAATATTAAATAGTGAATGTTATGTTGAATTAAAAAAGAATATAGCTAAGAATATGGGGCAAACCATTAAGTTTGAAAACTATCATAATACAAATAGTAAATATGAATCATGAGGATAAGCGAGAAGCTTAATGTGTTTTAAAAAGGTATTTTTTTGGTTAAAAAGTAAGAATAATTGGATTTCTATGATTA
>MU225548.1:517514-529886 GCA_018584345.1 Thuja plicata
ACTAGGTAAACCCATTGGCAAGTTACTTAATAAGTGAAAATATGATACATTAAAGGGGTTTAAAATGAACTAATAAGATGTCTGAGTCTCTACCCATGCCTTGAGTGTTGTCGCATGATAGGATGGGGGTTGGGATCCTTGTCTTCGCGAAATGATTACTGAGCCACATAGTGTCACTTGGAGGCCAGAGTCAAGAGGTACTACTAGGGTTACCTTCAAGGTTGGGCTTATGTGATGACACTTCCCTATATACAGCTTAGGTTATCCTACGTATGTTAGTTATTTCTGGTGTTGTTTAGTGTACCTTATTATGGTTTAGATTGCTTCTAGGATCTTCCTTTGCATTGGAGTATGAGATCATATGTACCTTGTTTGTATTCTTGTTGTATATCCCTGTGTGATGGGCCTGTTACTATCTCCTCAGCATGGTGGGAGTGGACCTCTGGTTCCACGTAGTCGGGTGGTAGTGATTCTTATTACCATGTAGATTCTGACGGATTCTTCTTCATGCTTGGATGTTCCTTGTTGCAGTTTCATCTTCATATTCTTTTGGGGACTTGCTCAGTTACTTGAGTTGTGTTTTGTATCATATGTATATATTGGTTATCATCCTTTGGAGGATGCATTGTATTGATTATTATGTATTATTACATACCCTGTGACTTGTGCAGTGGATGTTGATTAGGTAGTATACCTTATGGTATCAAATGTATATGTAATATTTATTATGAGATGTACGTTATTGGTTTCAGATTATGTAACCTTTATGTCAGATCTTTATTATTGTAATCGTAGATTAGTTTGCTTAAGTAATTCTACGTCAAGAAACCCTCGAGGAATGTTATCTATGTATGAGTTGTATTTCATGTATGTCATGTACTTAATTTTGTTGCTTCCACATTTTTATCATTATTATTTGTAAACATTTAAAAAAAAATTATTCCGTGAACTTAGTGTCATGTTTATAGGTTAAGTTCTCCTGGGTTCCCTGGTGGGGCATTACACTTGGTATTAGAGCCCATGTTTCTACACTGGGAGCTCTGGGAAATATGTATGCCCATTAGTTTTCTTTTGATTTTAAAACTTGAAACAAACATAGAGATAAAACTCTGATGTATTTAAAACCATTGCTTTACGATTGTTGATTTCTTTTGATGTTATTGGGTTTGATGTTGGTTATAAGTTGTGGTTTGGTTCTCTGGTTGATTCAGGGACCATGCCTCAAATGAGATCTACTAGAGGTCGTGGTAGAGGCTGAGAGGGTGTGTGTGGAAGGGGAAGGGACCATAGTCCTTCCATGAGTGTTCATCGAGATAACAGAGATGAGCAAAGGGAAGAGCATCGGGCTGGTTCAGAGGAGCCAAGTATTAGGCAATTGTTGTAGGAGTTACTGAATCATATTCCTGAGTAGGGTAGAGTGGAGAGGGAGAGATCTAGGAGCCCTCCAAGGAGGACTGTTGTAGTGGATCCTAAGGTTGTGGCAACGAACCACATGAGGGATCTCATGAGAGTTCCACCTATTACCTTTGATGGGAAAGGAATAGGATTTGAAGCTGAGACTTGGCTTATTCCATTAGAGAGGATTTTTGTTATGCATTCCTTTAGTAGCAATACTAAAGCTAGGTATGCAATAATGCAACTCTCTAATTTTGCAGCGATATGGTGGAAGATAGAGGAGAAGAAGCCGAGTCTTCAGATGGACACCATTACATGGGAACTCTTCCTTGAGCATTTTATAGAGAGATTCCTCTTTGATCAGTGGAGACAGTAGAGGGCTGATGAGTTCCACAATCTGAGGCAATTGACCCTATCAGTGGTTGAGTATGAGCGTCAATTATTCAAGCTCAAATAGTATGCTGGATATGGTCAGGATTCGGCCCTTATGGTTCAACAGTTTGTTAGGGGGCTAAATGAACACATCATCAGGGAGGTTAGACTCTTTGAACCTACATCTCTCAGGGAGGCGGTCATCAAAGCTACCCTTGCAGAGGAGAATCTAGCATTGGGATATGGTGGTCATTCAGGAGTGCACTCGAGAGAACCTACTTCTATTATCAAAGGTAATCATTCTCAGGGAGGTGGAAATTTGAGAGGTCCTTCTACCATTCCAAACGGTAGTCATTCTCATCAGCAGGGAGGAAACAATCCTTGTTCTTTTAGTGGTCCTTGGATTAGGAACTTTCATGACATTCAGTGCAGCAAGTGTAATCGGTCGGTTCAGCCAGCACAGAGTGTGTATCAGGATGTCAATAGGGGCAATGTTTAGTAGTCTAGAGCACCTTTAGTTAGAGAAGGTGGTAGCAAGGGAGCTTGCTTCACTTGTGGGCAGTTTGGACATTTTTTTGTCAATTGTCCTCAGCGTGTACTGCAATCCTTAGGACAAAGGCCAGTAGCTTCTGAGCCTATAGTGGGTAATGTTGGCATGTCTCATGGAGCATATGCAGTATTTGATCATCCTCCACCTATGTACTATGCTCCTGTGAGTAGTGCTGCGAGTAGAGGTCTAGCAGCTAGTTTCTAGATTCCTACAGTGGGGAATGATCCTCAGTGTTCAAATCAGAGACCTGAGAAGGGTCCTATGGGACCCACACTTTGAGTCTTTTAGGACTTGGATTAGATGTTTTGTGATGAGAGAGTGTTATCTCTATCTTTTTTTTAGGCTTCCAGGAGTAAGCCTAGTTTTAGGGGAGGAGGATATAATACCCGCCTCTTAGTTTGCTTTTCAGTTTTGGATGCTGAACTCTTTTAAGAATTTTGATGTACGTGTGGTTATTTCAGTTGATTTAAGGATATTTATGTATTACTTTTCAGTATGTTATTGATCTGATATTATCATGTTGTATCTTCTATGTATATGTGGTTTATGGTTATTTAATGAAGCTTATGTATATGTTAGGATTTTATTTCGGTTATGGTCATCTGACAATACTGACCTTAGATTTATATGCACATGGATCATTGTATATTTTCATTACTGTTTGATGTGCTTGGTATGGTATGGGATAGAGTCGTAGTTACTTTCTTCGGCGAGATCCACATGATAACCTAGTCTCAACCATTGTTTTCTATATTATATATGCATGTATGTTTGTCTTTGTGATGACAGGTTTGCAGGTACCAGGCTACGTCTTCCCTGAATTGGTAGGAGTGAGCGTGCCCTATCACATTAATCTCAATCGTAAGAGAGAGGAGATAGTTTTCAGGTCCAAATCCTATCCTAAACCAAATTGTCCTAGTTAGTAGACAAGTATCTATTTTGACTACCCTTACCAAATTCATATAGTTGATAGGAATTCGTGTATCCCTTTCCTTGAGCATGTTTGATTTTGCATGTGTTTGATTTCAGGTGCTTGATGTGATTATGTGAGTGTTATATCATGTTATTTATTTAATTAAATATTGTTACAATTAATTATTAAATATAAGGTATTTAATTAATTGAAAATTAAACTAAATACCTATGTTTAATTGAAAGTTTAATTAAAGTGCAATTATTGAATATTAGTATTTAATTGAATATTTAATTAAAAATTGAAGTAAATAAGCTTTTATGCTTAGTTAAATAATTAAATATTTAGTTGCATGGATTATTGTGATGTAAATATTTAAGTTATTTAAATTAATATTTTATTAATTACATGTGCAAGATTTGGTTGAAAAAATATTTTCAAACTCAAGAGATCTCAACTTGATTTTAGGAGTCAAAGTTGAGTTGTGTAAGTAATTAGATATTTTAATTATTAATTGTTATTTTCTTTCAATTTTAGGTAGAGTCCTTTTAGGAGTTAATTGAATGTGTTGTCATGAGGGTTTGCTTAATTAGGGGAAGTTGATCCTCATTAGGGGGATTCTTCTCTCATTTGAAGATAACAGATTTTTGGGAGCATTTTTAGAAGCTTTGGTGTGTGCTTGGTTTTGGAGCATAATTTTGAAATTCTCCTTGCTTGGAATTTGCATTGTGTATTCTTCAACAGATATTGAGGTAGGGTCTTGTTCATGTCAATTCTAGTTTTTGGATCCATATCTTCTATGCATCCAAAAAACCAAGAATCCTTTGTTTGGTCATTCATTGCTTGGTTATTTTTTGTTTTAGAAGATTTCAATTGGAAAATAATATTTTAGATCAATTTTGTGTTTAATTCAAGTTTGCATGGCAGATCTATTCTTATGGGCATAAAAATGGTTTCATTTTTATATCAGGAGTAAAGGGGTATAAGGGTTTCTATTTTGAATTTATTGTTGAAATGGGCATTTCTAGAAACCTAGATCTTTAATTTTTGTAGGAAAATATATACTACCCTAGTATGGAAGTGCTGTCAAAATTTTATTAGAAAATTCCCTATGGATCTCTTAGAAAATAAAAAATTAGATTACCCTATAGTTAAAACTATAGTAGGGAAAAATAAATATTCCCCTTGTAATACTCTCTTGAAAAAATCAAATTTAAAAAAATTATATAGCTCTCTGTAAAAATACAGAGTTTAAAAAAATTACACCAGTAAAAAAAAAAGAAGAAAAAAGACAAAAAATGAGTTTATCCTCTTAATTTCCATTTTTGGAAATTAAGTAAACTAGCTTATATATACCTATATATATAATACACCGAGAGTAATCCTTCTCGAGGCACCTATTTTAAATTATCATCCCTAACCCATATGAAAAATAGGCGCACTTGAGTAGGATTACTCTCGGCGTATTATATATATATATAGGTATATATAAGCTAGATTTTAATATATTACTCTCAGCGTATTATATGTAAGTATTATATATATACTTCTAACTTAAAAATATATACCCTAATCCTTCTGTGATCGTGACCCCAATCCCTAACCCTAACCCTACACCCCTTACCATGAACCTAATTGTAAACCTATCCCTAACCATTAAGATGATACTAATCCTACCCCTCACCCTACACCATATTCTTTACTATAAAAATCACCCTACCCCTAACCATAACTCTATCCCTACCCTAAAACCTTAACTCTAACCTTATCCCTAAACTTAACTCTACTTTTAACCCAAATGCATAATCGTACATCCTAACTGTAAAAAAACACTGCAACCCTAACTGTAACCCTAACCCTAACCTAAATTTTAACCCTAATCCTAACCTAAATTATAACCCTATCCCTAACCCTAATTCTAAACATTAAGATAATACTAATCCTACCCCTCACCCTACACATTAACCCTAACTCTAACCCTAATTATAATCCTTACCTTAACCTTAGTCATTTCTCTAACCATTAAGATGATACAAATCCTACCCTTCACCATACACACATTCCTAAACTGTACATCATAACCCTAATCATAACTCTAATTCTAACCTTAACCCAAACGCTAACCCACAACCATATATCCTAACTCTAAAAAGTCACCCCAACTATAACTATAACCCTAATCATAATACTAACCCTAACTCTAACTGTAACCCTAACCCTAAACCTAACCCTAACCATAAAAATATCCTAATCCTAACACTAACTCAAACCCTAACCCAAACCCATAATCATACATTTTAACTCTAAAAATTACCATAACCCTAACTATAACTCTAATCATAAATATAATTATAACCCTCACCCTTACCATTTCTCTAACTATAAAATTAATATACAGTTTATAATCTATATATTAATATATAGATTTTAAACTGTATATTAAAATTAGGAAAATCTATTATAACAATAGAAACTTCCATTTTACGTAAATCTATTATAGAAATCTATAATAGATTTCTATATATTAATCTAGATTTCTGTATTTTAATATACAGTTTACAATCTATATATTAATATATAGATTATAAATTGTATATTAATCTAGGTTTCTGTATATTATAATAGAAGTTTCTACAAAATAGAAAATTTCATTTTAAAGAAATCTATAATAGATTTTTCTAAAAGTTTCTGTAAAATCTATTATAACAATAGAAACTTCTATTTTACAAAAATCTATAACTTTAATTCAATTAAAAGATTTTCTATTTTACAGAAATCTATTACAAATCTATTTTACAGAAAGAATAAGAATGAATGAATACGAAATCTAAAATCTATTATAATAAAGAGAAATTTGTTATATTTTACAGAAATCAATTACAAATCTATTTTACAGAAAGAATAAGAATGAATGAATATGAAATCTATAATTTAAAAAAAAACCATAGAAAGTAATTCTTCTTACCTTGTCACTTATTCTTCTTCTACAAATGAGTCAAAACTTTTTCAAAATCTTGTTCTTTAAACTAATTTTTCTTTTTCAACTTCTGCTAAAAAGAAATCAATATAGAAATCTATTAGAAATCAATTACAAATCTATTTTACAGAGAAATTAATTAGAAATCTAATTTACAGAAAGAAAATAAGAATGAATATAAAATTTAAAAAACAACAATAGAAATATAGAGAAACTAATTGTTCTCACCTTTAATTCTTGTTCTGCAACTTCTTCTGCTAATGCTTGATAATTTCTTCTCAAATCTGCTTGTTTCTTTAAATCATGTGAAATAGCAAAATGAAAACCTGTATACTCATTTTATAATGTTGAAATATCTCTTCATCTTCTCTTTGTAACAGTTAAAAAAAATTAATTTGTTTAGATTAAATGGCGAATTAAAAATCGTTTCATATACTATTTTTAAATGCATTTAAAACACTTTCGAATTTGAATGATTCGAATTCATTGCATTTTATTTAAAATTAAAAATTAAAAAAAATGATTGGGTAGGGTGGGGGCCGCCACGTCCCCTCACCTCTCCCATTAGTGGAAGCACGACAGTCGTTGGTTGCAGCTGTCGTGCGTGCGCTGCAGACTTGCAGCGTACGCACGGCAACTGCAACCAGCGGTTTCCGGTGATGCATGGGGAGGTGTGGGGAGGTGGCGGCCCCCACCCATTTTTTTTTTAAAATTTTAAACTTGCGATTTCTTTTTGGGTTTTTTTAAATTCATTTTTTATTTTGCGATTTTAATATTACGATTCTTTTTTGGTTTTTTTTAATTCATTTTTTGTTTTGCGATTTTTTTTTTTTTTTTTAATGTCATTTGACATTATGTGCATTTTTTTTTATTTTTTAATTTGTTTCAGATTGTAATTGTAGAATTTGAAGCACTTCTTTTTTATTTACATGGAATATTCTCGTGCTTCCATTCTCATTTCTATATATGCTACAACTGTATAGATGTCTCTCGGCGTAATAATATATAGAAATCTAGATTAATATACAGTTTATAATCTATATATTAATATATAGATTTTAAACTGTATATTAAAATTAGGAAAATTTATTATAACAATAGAAACTTCTAGTTTACAGAAATCTATAATAGATTTCTATATATTAATCTAGATTTCTGTATATTATAATAGAAGTTTCTATAAAATAGAAAATTTCATTTTAAAGAAATCTATAATAGATTTTCCTAAAAGTTTATGTAAAATGAAAGTTTTTGTAAAATCTATTATAACAATAGAAACTTTCATTTTACATAAATCTATAACTTTAATTCAATTAAAAGATTTTCCATTTTACAAAAATCTATTACAAATCTATTTTACAGAAAGAATAAGAATGAATGAATACAAAATCTATAATTTAAAAAAAATCATAAAAAGTAATTCTTCTTACCTTGTCACTTATTCTTCTTCTGCAACTTCTTCTGCAAATGCTTTGTAAATACTTCAAAACTTTTTCGAAATCTTGTTCTTTAAACTAATTTTTCTTCTTCAACTTCTACTAAAAAGAAATCAATATAGAAATCTATTAGAAATCAATTACAAATCTATTTACAGAGAAATCAATTAGAAATCTAATTTACAGAAAGAAAATAAGAATGAATATAAAATTTAAAAAACAACAATAGAAATACAGAGAAACTAATTGTTCTCACCTTTAATTCTTGTTCTGCAACTTCTTCTGCAAGTGCTTGATAATTTCTTCTCAAATCTGCTTGTTTCTTTAAATCTTGTGAAATAGCAAAATGAAAACCTGTATACTCATTTTATAAAGTTGAAATATCTCTTCATCTTTTCTTTGTAACAGTTAAAAAAAAATTAATTTGTTTTTATTAAATGGCAAATTAAAAATCGTTTCATATAATATTTTTAAATGCATTTAAAATGCATTCGAATTTGAATGATTTGAATTCATTGCATTTTATTTAAAATTAAAAATTAAAAAAAAAATGATTGGGCAGGGTGGGGGCCGCCACGTCCCCTCACCTCTCCCATTAGTGGAAGCACGACAACCGCTGGTTGCAGATGCCGTGCGTGCGCTGCAGACTTGCAGCGTACGCATGACAACTGTAACCAGCGGTTTTCGGCGACGCATGGGGAGGTGTGGGGAGGTGGCAGCCCCCACCCATTTTTTTTATAAAAATTTTAAACTTGCAATTTTTTGGGGGTTTTTTTAAATTCATTTTTTGTTTTGCGATTTTAATATTGCAATTTTTTTTTTGGTTTTTTTAAATTCATTTTTTGTTTTGCGATTTCTTTTTGTTTTTTTAATGCCATTTGGCATTATGTGCATTTTTTTTTATTTTTTAATTTGTTTCAGATTGTAACTGTAGAATTTGAAGCACTTTTTTTTTATTTACATGGAATATTCCCGTGCTTGCATTCTTATTTCCATATATGCTACAATTGTATAGATGTCTCTCAGCGTAATAATATACAAAAATCTAGATTAATATACAGTTTATAATCTATATATTAATATATAGATTTTAAACTGTATATTAAAATTAGAAAAATCTATTATAACAATAGAAATTTCCATTTTACAGAAATCTATATATTAATCTAGATTTATGTATTTTAATATATAGGTTAAAATCTATATATTAATATATAGATTATAAACTGTATATTAATCTAGATTTATGTATATTATAATAGAAGTTTCTATAAAATGGAAAATTTCATTTTAAAGAAATCTATATTAGATTTTCCTAAAAGTTTCTGTAAAATGGAAGTTTTTGTAAAATCTATTATAACAATAGAAATTTTCATTTTACAAAAATCTTTAACTTTAATTCAATTAAAAGATTTTTCATTTTATAGAAATCTATTACAAATCTATTTTACAGAAAGAATAAGAATGAATGAATACGAAATCTAAAATCTATTATAATAAAGAGAAATCTGTTATATTTTATAGAAATCAATTACAAATCTATTTTACAGAAAGAATAAGAATGAATGAATACGAAATCTATAATTTAAAAAAAAATCATAGAAAGTAATTCTTCTTACTTTGTCACTTATTCTTCTTTTGCAACTTCTACAAATGCTTTGCAAATGCTTCAAAACTTTTTCGAAATCTTGTTCTTTAAACTAATTTTTCTTCTTCAACTTCTGCTAAAAAGAAATCAATTACAAATCTATTTTACAGATAAATCAATTAGAAATCTAATTTACAGAAAGAAAATAAGAATGAATATAAAATTTAAAAAATAACAATAGAAATACAGAGAAACTAATTGTTCTCACCTTTAATTCTTGTTCTGCAACTTCTTCTGCAAAAGTTTGATAATTTCTTCTCAAATCTACTTGTTTCTTTAAATCTTGTGAAATAGCAAAATGAAAACCCGTATACTCATTTTATAAAGTTGAAATGTCTCTTTATCTTCTCTTTGTAACAGTTAAAAAAAATTAATTTGTTTTTATTAAATGACGAATTAAAAATCGTTTCATATACTATTTTTAAATGCATTTAAAACGCATTCAAATTTGAATGATTCAAATTCATTGCATTTTATTTAAAATAAAAAAAATTTAAAAAAATGATTGGGCAGGGTGGGGGCCGCCACGTCCCCTCACCTCTCCCATTAGTGGAAGCACGACAGCCGCTAGTTGCAGCTACCGTGCGTGCGCTGCAGACTTGCAGCGTACTCACGGCAACTGCAACTAGCGGTTTCCGGTGACGCATGGGGAGGTGTGGGGACGTGGCGGCCCCCACCCATTTTTTTTAAAAAAATTTTAAACTTGCGATTTTTTTTGAATTTTTTTAAATTCATTTTTTATTTTGTGATTTTAATATTGCGATTTTTTTTTAGTTTTTTTTTTAAATTCATTTTTTGTTTTGCGATTTTTTTTTGTTTTTTTAATGTCATTTGGCATTATGTGTATTTTTTTAAAAGTTTTAATTTGTTTCAGATTGTAACTATAGAATTTGAAGCACTTCTTTTTTATTTACTTGGAATATTCCTGTGCTTGCATTCTCATTTCCATATATGCTACAATTGTATAGACGCCTCTCGGCGTAATAATAAACAGAAATATAGATTAATATACAGTTTATAATCTATATATTAATATATAGATTTTAAACTTTATATTAAAATTAGGAAAGTCTATTATAACAATAGAATCTTCCATTTTACAGAAATCTATAATAGATTTCTACATATTAATCTAGATTTCTATATTTTAATATACAGTTTAAAATCTATATATTAATATATAGATTATAAACTATATATTAATCTAGATTTCTGTATATTATAATAGAAGTTTCTATAAAATAGAAAATTTCATTTTAAAGAAATCTATAATAGATTTTCCTAAAAGTTTCTGTAAAATCTATTATAACGATAGAAACTTTCATTTTACAGAAATCTATTACAAACCTATTTTACAGAGAGAATAAGAATGAATGAATATGAAATCTAAAATCTATTATAATAAAGAGAAATCTGTTATATTTTACAGAAATCAATTACAAATCTATTTTACAGAAAGAATAAGAATGAATGAATACGAAATCTATAATTTAAAAAAAAAACCATAGAAAGTAATTCTTCTTACCTTGTCACTTATTCTTCTTCTGCAAATGCTTTTAAACTTTTTTGAAATCTTGTTCTTTAAACTAATTTTTCTTTTTCAACTTCTGCTAAAAAGAAATCAATATAGAAATCAATTACAAATCTATTTTATAGAGAAATCAATTAGAAATCTAATTTACAGAAAGAAAATAAGAATGAATATAAAATTTAAAAAACAACAATAGAAATACAGAGAAACTAATTGTTCTCACCTTTAATTCTTGTTCTGCAAATGTTTAATAATTTCTTCTCAAATCTGCTTGTTTCTTTAAATCTTGTAAAATAGCAAAATGAAAACCCGTATACTCATTTTATAAAGTTGAAATGTCTCTTCATCTTCTCTTTGTAACAGTTAAAAAAATTAATTTGTTTTTATTAAATGGCGAATTAAAAATCGTTTCATATACTATTTTTAAATGCATTTAAAACGCATTCGAATTTGAATGATTTGAATTCATTGCATTTTATTTAAAATTAAAAATTAAAAAAAAATGATTGGACAGAGTGGGGGCCGCCACGTCCCCTCACCTCTCCCATTAGTGGAAGTACAACAACCGCTAGTTGCAACTACCGTGCGTGTGCTGCAGACTTGCAGCATACGCACGACAACTGCAACCAGTGATTTTCGGCGACGCATGGGGAGGTGTGGAGACGTGGCGGCCCCCACTCATTTTAAAAAAAATAAAATTTAAACTTGCGATTTTTTTGGGGTTTTTTTAAATTCATTTTTTGTTTTGCAATTTTAATATTGTGATTTTTTTTTGGTTTTTTTAAATTCATTTTTTGTTTTGAGATTTCTTTTTGTTTTTTTAATGTCATTTGGCATTATGTGCATTTTTTTAAATTTTTAAATTTGTTTCAGATTGTAACTGTAGAATTTGAAGCACTTCTTTTTTATTTACATGGAATATTTATGTGCTTGCATTCTCATTTCTATATATGCTACAACTGTATAGACGCCTCTCGGCATAATAAAAAAAAAACTCTTTGTTAAAATGTTTATTTTTAGTAAATGAAAATTTTTTTTTTTATTAAAAATGATGTAATACGGGTTGGGCGGCATGTTTGTTTTCTTTTAAAAAGTATTTGAAAAAAATTTAAAAATATTTATTGGCAAAGGAGGGCGGGTGGCGGGGGCCACTGCACCCCCCTGTCCCCATCTCCTTAGGGGCCACACAGTACCCTGTCGTGGGAGGCAGGGCTGCCTTACGGCAGGTACCCTGCCGCCGCATGGCCGAGACTGCCGGCGGTCTCCCCAAGGGAAGGCGACAGTATAAGGTGGAGGGGGTGGGGGCCACAGGGACCCCCCACAACGTTTCATTTTTTTATTATATGATTTTTTTTTAAAAGAGTTAATTTAGTTAATGTTTTTATTAATTTTTTTATTATTATTAAGTTTAATTAAATTTAAATTAGTTTAAATTAGATTTAAATTAGTTTAATTTGTATTTTTGTTCTAATTTAGTGTAATTAGATTAAGTTAGATTTAAATTATTAAATTATGCTTATATATATATATATATATATATATATATATAT
>MU225548.1:530049-572111 GCA_018584345.1 Thuja plicata
AATGTTGCTAATTCTTTATATGATTATTTGGTAATTAATAGTAACGTTGATTTATAAATAGAAGAGGGTTTTGTATTGTTAATAAATTAACCATTATTAGTCAACGAGTTGGGTTGGTGTATGATTACATAGTAGTAGCGTCACTAATGGACGAATTTTATCAAATGCTATAATACACCTAGGAGTTTTATAATTTTGTAATTATAACTATAAATTGATAATTATTTCTTAGATGTATTTATGAGTTGTGTTTATAAATAGATTTATAGGAAGTGTTAACGTTTCACCAAATGTGAGATATTGAATTATTTCTCGATAGTAATTTTAAACGAATAAATGAATTTGCATGATTAGAAATTATAAATTTGTTTATTCCTACGTTAACATTATATTTGATTTTATGCAATCTGAATATGATCTTATTTTACTATGATGTGTTTTGGGTGCGTGTTTCTATGAATTCAATGATTCTTCTATTTATCATGTTTTTGGGTATCTGTTGGGTTAGATGACCCTAGGACTTAAATCTAGAGGTTTCAGGATTGTGCTTTCTGTATGATGTTATTATGAAGTCAGTTTGTGTTTATATGTTGATGTCATGGTCTAGATTTCTTAAACCCAACCTGAATCAGCTATGATGTGTTGTATGGTTTTATGAGGGTACTGTGGTTATTGTTTGGTTATTTGAGAACCTATGTGCTCCTGAATGAGAAGGATGCGATTTGTGATTATGTATATCTTCATGTGTTGATCTTGAACCTAGGTAGGTTAACTAAGTGTACAGTGGAGAAATGCTTGCAATGGGGGTCTAGGACTCTAAGAGGTTACTAGGTAAAACCATTGGCAAGTTACTTAATAAGTGAAAATATGATACATTAAAGGGGTTTAAAATGAACTAATAAGATGTCTGAGTCCCTACCCATGCCTTGAGTGTTGTCGCATGATAGGATGGGAGTTGGGATCCTTGTCTTCGCAAAAGGATTACTGAGCCACATAATGTCACTTGGAGGCCAAAGTCAAGAGGTACTACTAGGGTTACCTTCAAGGTTGGGCTTATGTGATGACACTTCCCTATATACAGCTTAGGTTATCCTACGTGTGTCAGTTATCTCTGGTGTTATTTAGTGTACCTTGTTATGGTTTAGATTGCTTCTAGGATCTTCCTTTGCATTGGAGTATGAGGTCATGTGTACCTTATTTGCATTCTTGTTGTATACCCCCGTGTGATGGGCCAGTTACTATCTCCTCAGCACGGTGGGAGTGGACCTCTGGTTCCACATGGTCGATTGGTAGTGATTCTTATTACCATTGAGATTTCGATAGATTCTTCTTCATGCTTGGATGTTCCTTGTTGCAGTTTCATCTTCATAGTATTTTGGGGACTTTCTCAGTTACTTGAGTTGTGTTTTGTACCATATGTATATATTGGTTATCATCCTTTAGAGGATGCATTGTATTGATTATTATATATTATTACATAACCTGTGACTTGTGTAGTGGATGTTTATTAGGTAGTATACCTTATGGTATCAGATATATATGTAATCTTTATTATGAGATGTACGTTATGGGTTTCAGATTATGTAACCTTTATGTCAGATCTTTATTATTGTAATCGTAGATTAGTTTGCTTAAGTAATTCTACGTCAAGAAACCCTCGAGGAATGTTATCTATGTATGAGTTGTATTTCATGTATGTCATATACTTCATTGTGTTGCTTCTGCATTGTTATCATTATTATTTGTAAACATTTTTAAAAAAATATTCTGTGAACTTAGTGTCATGTTTAAGTTAAGTTCTCTTGGTTTCCCTGGCAGGGCATTACAGAGAGAGAGAGAGAGAGAGAGAGAGAGAGATCATTTACAATGACTAAACAGTAGAACTGAGAGAGAGGAGCATCTCTTTTATAGAGATGAGGAGAGGAGTTACCAAGTAACTCACCAATCTATGAATGCCAACATCCATAATAGGTGTGTGCAAAGTGTCAAGACCCTCTTAAGGAGGATAATCTAATTTTCTCATTAAAAGAATTACAAAATATGACATGTCCTCCCACTTGGACTAGAGGAAAAAATACATGTAGGGATTCCATAGGAATCTCTTAATTAAATATAGAGATACAAGTAAAGATTCATTTTCTAACAGTTATCAACTTTATTATAAGTTGATAACTATATCAACTTAATGAAAATCATTGATTTGATAATATTTTCAATTATGGTGTCAATAAAAATGTGATATTGCTTTATGTCTATTATGGTATCGACTATGAATATGAATTATGATATTGATAATTCATTATTGATAATGATATCATAGTAATTATCATTATTGATAATGATAATCATACTTATTCGATCATCAAATATTCATATCGACTTCATTATGATTATCAAACAAAGATAATATTATCATATGTCTTATCAATAATGAAGGTCGATATAGATCGGCTTGTATAATGATCAAAGTTAACATGAAAGTTGGCAGTAACACTTACTCTCACAAAGAGGTATGTCCCTCCATGAGACCTTCTTGACACACACACACACACACATTAGTTTTTTATTAAGGTAAATACAGATTTTGAAAGGACCCCGTGTAAGATCTAAAATGTAAGCATAGGTGTAGGGTCACCAAAATGTAACATAAGAGATCTTACACTTAAGAATTTTTATTTTTGTTTATTTATTTGTGATTATAGATGTGTGTGTGTGTGAGGAGGGTAGGATTGTCCTCTCAATCCCAAATTTCTCAAAGGGGAGATCCAAATTGATTAACCCTAAAAAAAGGATCAATACATAAATGAATCAATCTATTAAGGATATGGATTAAAGAGAGAAACCCCAATTCCCATTTTGTAGAAGAGAGTGTGTGATAGGTTTAGAAAGATTAAGAACTTTAATTGAATTGAATAGGAGAGATGCACTAACCTTGAAATATTGCATATCCAAAGAATGTTGTTTTCCAAAGCCTATGTTGAGTTTCTAGAAAATCTAAGACAAGATCTGGAATAGAAATGCAGAGACGGACAAAACCCAAAAATATTTTTCTGTTCTGAGATAGTTCTGATTTGTACCCTCAAGTCAATGTCACCATTTTCTAGAATTTTTGATTGCACCCTAGGTCACAATTTACTTAAAAAGTCTCAGATTGAAATTCTATTTTCAGATCCTGAAAGTTTGCTAAAAAGGGTATCCAAATCTCTGTCCCGATCTACTATTCCAAACATATATCTACAAGAAAAAGGGTTTGTTTATTGGGGAGGGATTTTCCTTAGTCAAACCCCAATTTAGGAATTAACCTTGAAATCAATAACTAAAATAAAGAATGCTAGCAAGTAGTATAAGTAAATCTAATAATGAAGCTATGATATTCAAATAGATATGCAATTGTATTTTGAATGTAAACAAGTATGTAACTATGAAAGCTTGAACTCAATTAGAAACCATAAACCTCCATGATTGTATGCTTGGAATCCACCTTGAAGGGATAATGAATGAGTCTTGAGGATGCACAAAGGATCTTGAAGGAATATCACACCACCATGATGGCTAGATCTAAGGTTTGAATGATGAATCTTGAATGTTTGAACCAAATCCCTACAAAAGCTTGAAAGCTTGAATCCTTGATCTTCAATGGAGAACTTGAATGCTTAGGAGGAATACTTGAATACTTTGAAAGCTTGAGAATATGTATAACAATAGATGATTTAATTATCCTTTTTGCACTTAGAGCTCACTTAGGATTGCTTCTTACGTCTTAGAGAAAATGAGAGGAGAAAACTTCCTTTTATATAAAACTAGGACACAATCTTCTAGAGAGGCAAAAATAGAAGAATTAAATTCTAATTGGACCCATGCCCCTAGAGAGGACCTCTATTAAATATAATTTAAGATTTATCACTTCAAAACACAAAACAACCGACCTAGAAGTGGGAAATGAATTATTGATGACCTCCATCAACCGATAGACTTCCAAATTTGAAAGGGGGACCCAGGTCAAGGTCGAGGTCATCCTTGTACTAGGTCAAGGTTGAGGTCATCCTTGACCTAGTTCAAGTTCAAGGTTGACCTTGACCCAGGGAGTCAGGACCCCTAGAAAACATGCTAGTTGGGATGAGAGGTGTCCGGAGAGGCCCAATCAGGGTCCTAAACAGACACAAAAGTGAGAGAGGATGCATAAATGAGGGGATAATGTGATGGTAGTAAAAAAAATCCCCTAAGGAGGGATAAATTTTATTAACATGGAAGTTCTTCCATTTTAAGATGATACATTAAGCCCCCACTTTAGCAGAAGTATGGAAATCGAACATACTTGTGGTAAAGTTAGAAGAAAGATTCAGGTGGATCAAAACAAGGTAGAACATCACTACATTAAGGACATGAGCCCCAAAACCAAGTATTCTAACTCAACATACATGCATAAAGATATGGAAGTAAAGAGAAATTAATCATAGAAAATATACATGATTACATAAGTAAGACAAGAGAAACACTATAGATAAGATATCTTCATGATCTAATCCTACTAGCATGAAAGCAAAAGAGAGAAAGGAGATAGTGATTACCTTTCCTAGTAAGATGCCCACCTTACCATGAATCACCAAGGAGGGAGAGACCAATAGGTTCACCCATAAACTGTTCTTTGTAATTGTAATGTGTCTTCTGACAGCTTTTAAAATATCCATAGATACACATTCTTGTATCACTATGGAAAATGTATAAAATGTGTGTCTTTTCAGGATTTAGCAACTTATGTGCATTACCTTCCAAGGATTTAGCATATTGCAAAATTTAAAATACATATCTCTTCAGGATTTAGCAACTTATATGTGTTACCTTCCAAGGATTTAGCAAAAATAAAAATAAAAATGCGTGTCTCTTCAGAATTTAGCAACTTATGTGTGTTACCTTCCAAGGATTTAGCATGTTGTAAAATATAAACTAATGTAAAATATATTATAAGGGATACCCTATATATGCCCCCTCCTTATCATGACTACTTAATAGGTAGGATAAGGAAGAGAAAGAGGATACCTACTTCACAAAGTAAGGAGATATCCAACTTAACAACAATATATACTATATCCTTAGCAAAGAGTATTGACCCTTACATCCAAGAACATAGATAATTGTGAAATGTATATGTTGCATATGGAAAAAGGATCCTCGAAGAGGAAGAGATCTTATCATCAAGACCCCCACCATAGAGGAGTGCTTAGGATAAAATATCATCTTCTAAAGAAAGAGGGACCAAAGATTCAATCATCAAGCCCTCTGCAATGAAGAGGAAGAGGAATCTCAGAATGAAGGAGTCAAACTCTAACCCAAAGCAAAGGCAAGAGTTTATCAAGAGAATATTTTTCAAAATAAAGAAGAGGTGATGACCTAGGACAATCACCTCTCATATAAGAGGGTATCCATAGTCAAAACATAAATCTTTATAAGGAAATAATGTTGTATGATAAAAAAAATGCCACTAAGCTAAGGAAAGTATATCCTTAGATAGAGGAAGAAGAAAAATTCCTTGCCCCCCAGTGATTAAAGCAAGGGATATATTAAATTATATCAAGAGATATTGTAGTAAAGAGATATCTTTACAAAGTAAATGTCCTAGAAAAGATATCATGAATTATTTTATAAGTGTAGAAAGTATGTATCATAATAGAAAATTAAAAGGATAGAATATAGAAAGAATAACCAATTAAACTCAAAACAAAGTACATGCTAAGAGCATAATGGATCCTAGAAGACTGTAATAAGATACCTCTTGCCCCCTAGTTAAGAGACAAGGGGAGAAATATGATCTAACTTATAGAAGAACGAGGGGAATTCCCTATATCAAAATTATGAAGAAATTGTAATACTGCATGGTAATGAGATATAATTCCCAAGGCAGCTCTTTCTCTAACATATAATTTTAAATGCACACAATTAGCAAGTAAATATTTATTACTATAATGAAAAGGACATATGTATTTAGAGAGAGCATTTTTTGGAATAGGTTTAAATATTTATTTCTTAGAATTCATTAATTGGACATACACTTTCTTAGCCACATCTTGAGGAGTATCAGGGTGATCTAAAGAAGGTGTTGGAAGAAGAACATTAAGAGGAGGATGCTGGTTAAGATCCACTACCTTGATTGGAGGAGGTGGGTAACCTACACCATACATATCTTGTTTAGGAGATGAATGAATTGGGTTTTTAATTCCTTGTTCATTGATACCAAGCCTTAAACCCTTATAACCTTGTTTATCCACCATAGTATATCCGGTAGTGTATCTATCTTGCAAAGCTTTGATAGGGGGAGATTGATTATGGTGTTCATAAGAAAATTTTGTGTATGGTAGAATGATAGGATTATAAGAGGTTTATTTGTTTTTCCCTTTAATATCATCATGACTCAGATAGGAAGGAGAAGGTAAATGAAAAAATTCTTGAACATCATTATCATGAATCCTAGCTTGAGCCCCCTCATAAATGTGGGAAGAACTAGGGATTGAAGATGGAGAAATAGAAATAGGAATATTTGGAAGTGGATTAGGATTGATAGGATTAGGATTTAGTAGATGGGGTATCATCTACCCAATTTTTCACATAATCTAAAAGAGCAATAAGTCCACTAAATAAGTCTTTGATGAAAGTTTTGAAAGTAGGAAGACTAGTATTAGTGAATCTCAAAATAGCATAAGCAAGTGAAACATGAAGATTGACAAACATGATGAAATAGATGATACTTTCATAAACATCATAAGTACCATAAAGAGATTCTAAAAGAAGCATAACGAGAAAATTAACCATACCCCAAAGCATCTTAAAGATCTTCATAGTGAACGAAATGCAAGAAGTGTTTCTATATTTTTATGATTATGTATATTTTTTTTATTTTGAAATGCAAGAGCATAAAATAAAATTAATTTAATATGAAAGATCTAACACCAAAAAAAAAGAGTTGTCTATCACGGTTTCACCAAAATGTAAGATCTAAAATGTAAGCGTAGGTGTAGGGTCACCAAAATGTAACATAAGAGATCTTACACTTAAGAATTTTTATTTTTGTTTATTTATGTGTGATTATAGATGTGTGTGTTTGTGAGGAGGGTAGGATTGTCCTCTCAATCCCAAATTTCTCAAAGGGGAGATCCAAATTGATTAACCCTAAAAAAGGGATCAATACATAAATGAATCAACCTATTAAGGATATGGATTAAAGAGAGAAACCCTAATTCCCATTTTGTAGAAGAGAGTGTGTGATAGGTTTAGAAAGATTAAGAACTTTAATTGAATTGAATAGGAGAGATGCACTAACCTTGAAATATTGTAGATCCAAATAATGTTATTTTCCAAAGCCCGTGTTGAGTTTCTGGAAAATCTGAGACCGTCTCTGGAATAGAAATGTAGAGACAAACAAAACCCAAAAATCTTTTTCTATTTTGAGACAATTCTGATTCGTACCCTCAAGTCAATGTCACCATTTTCCACAATTTCTAATTGCACCCTAGGTCACAATCGACCTAAAAAGTCTTAGACTGAAATTCTATTTTTAGATCATGAAAGTTTGTTGAAAAGGGTATCCGAATCTCCATCCTGATCTTCTATTATGAACCTGTATCTACAAGAAAAAGGGTTTGTTTGTTGGGAGGAGGGGTTTGCCTTAGTCAAACCCTGATTTAGAAATTAACCTTGAAATCAATAACTAAAATAAAGAATGCTAGAAAGTAGTAGAAGTAAATATAATAATGAAGCTATGATATTCAAATAGATATGCAATTGTATTTTGAATGTAAACAAGTATGTAAATATGAAACCTTGGACTCAATTAGAACCATAAACCTTCATTATTGTATTCTTGGAATCCACCTTGAAGGGTGAATTAATGATTCTTGAGGATGCACAAAGGATCTTGAAGGAATATCACACCACCATGATGGCTAGATCTAAGGTTTGAATGATGAGTCTTGAATGTTTGAACCAAATCCCTTCAAAGGCTTGAAAGCTTGAATCCTTGATCTTCAATTGAGAACTTGAATTCTTAAGAGGAAGACTTGAATACTTTGAAAGCTTGAGAACATGTAGAACAATGGATGCTTTAATTATCCCTTTTACACTTAGATCTCACATAGGATTGCTTCTTGCATCTTAGAGAAAATGAGAAGAGAAAACTTCCTTTTAGATGAAACTAGGGCACAATCTTATAGAGAGGCCGACATAGGAGAATTAAATTCTAATTGAACCCATGCCCCTAGAAGATGACCTATATTAAACATAATTAAGATTTGTCTGTTAGTAATAACTGAGAGGGGGGTGAATCAGTGGCCTCAAAAATTAATCCTTAAATCATCCCTTAAAACTTATAACCACTAATTATGTCTCAAGTTATCTTCTATCCTACAATATGTATGCCTTGAAATACTTTAATCAAGTTTCTACTTGTCGGATTTCTTTGTTAATCTCTCTTCTGTATGAT
This sequence comes from Thuja plicata, assembly GCA_018584345.1. Lineage (NCBI taxonomy): Eukaryota > Viridiplantae > Streptophyta > Pinopsida > Cupressales > Cupressaceae > Thuja > Thuja plicata. Next base: position 538,520 of record MU225548.1, read on the forward strand.
TACCGATAAGCAGTTAACTATTTACCGAAACACAGTAAATATGCAGAGTATACCGATCAATCTAAAAATACATATGTGAAATGTAAAATAGTAAAGTAATAAACCATAGACACATAACACAAGGGTTTTAACATGGAAACCTTATTAATGAAAAAACCACTGGGACCGGTTCCCCAAATTTTCACTCTTCTGAAGTGAGCTCTATTAGGAGCCAACCTTGTTAAAGGTTAAAAACACACTGTTAGGTGTGACCTATTTAGAAGATTTAGAAATAGTTTGTCAACTAGTATCTGGAATCTAGTGCTACCATCCTTGATCAAACAATCACTTGGCCTGTCAATAGGTATCAGGCATATCCAATGCTACTTTTGTGATCAAACTTTTTGATACTCCTTGGGATGTATCTCAATTGTAAAAGAATTTTAAGTCCTACTCAGTTAAGAGGCTTATATGCTTCAATGGTTAAATTGAAACACTAATGATCTGTTCATACATACAACTCAATCAAGTAGATTTTCAAATCTATTGTAAGTTCATTACCTCTCTGATCAATGTAATCACTTATACCTTTGCTCCACACTATTGTGCTCTGTGATGCTTGTCTCACTGTTTATCAGTGTCTGCAGAATCTAGCTCTTTCCTCAGCTTGTTGATCAGGACTGAATGAATACTTTCTTCTGTTTCAGATTTTCTTTAGCATCTTTCCTCTATTCTCATGTTCACCCCACAATTCATAATGAATTGGGTTTGTCTGTATATAGACATGATTTCCCCTTTTCTTGGCTTTCTTGATTCTTGGTGTGTTCCACAATTCTTGTCAATAGATTTAAAGGAAACTCTTGATTTATCTCATAGAGATCTTCTTGCCAACTGGACAAATCAACTTTAAATCACTTACTTATCTCTAGATTTATTTTGATGATTAGAACAATGATAAGTATCTGTTAATTCTACCTTTAGCTTCTTGACAACTAAGCATTTTGTCATTTTTTGAACTCTCTATTCTGTCGGTCAACACTTTAGTTAGTCATCGGTGATAACTGACTGTTCCATCTGTGTGAATTTAGTTGTCATCGAGATCTCCATCCTTGTCTTCTCCATCGAGAAACACTGAAATTATTTCCGTCAGGTTACTCTATGTTTTTCTCATCAGGAAACAATGTAACTTTGCTCATCAGTAATGTTGTGCATTAGCTCATCGGGTAACATTGTGACTCTACTCTTTTACTTTGACCATCGGTGTGCACTCTGTTGATGTATGCAGTCACTTAGTGAATACTTGACTTGTATGCATTACTGATAGCATAGTCTTCATTCATCGGTTCTTTGAAGTCTGTGGCAGTATTACATTGACCATATAGATCATATCAAGTTGAAATCAATGAAAATACAATACATTAACTGATTTAATGTCTTGCATGATCATCAACTTAATATCTTCAAACATTCAATTAGTTACATGTCATCAATCTCTCCCTTTGGCATTGATGGCAACATACTACATTATCATACTATACTATTGCTAATACAATATGAAATATATAGTTTCATCAAGCTTTTCTAATGTAACTAATACAAATGTGTGGCTTTCGGTAAGCTCAAATAGCTTTGATTTTATTCTTGCAGCTTTCTTTCTGTCTTCAATTCCTTCACTGGATGGATGTAGAATCTTTCTTTCTCTGATGTGATGTGTTCTCCCTCTGTGTCAAACTCTCTCCCTTTGACTATTCTCCTTTCTTGTGATGTCTCTTGATAATAATTCTCTTCCTTTGTGTGTACTCTCCCTTTCTTGTTACATCTCTCTCTTTGGATACTTTGATGGATTTGTGTGTACTCTCCCTGAGTTGATAATGGATATAATCTCTCCCTTTGACAACAATGCCAAACAGACATATTTGCAAACATAGATTTTGTAAGAATAAGTATTTTGACAACAATGTTAAATTGATCCTTTCTATCTATAATATATTTCTTGAATTTTCCTAATCCATTGGTAATATCTCTGGTGCTTGGAGTAGATAAAATACCTTATTGTGTATAGATGTATATTTGTATTCCATCTCTTTGCTTGCATCAACATGAATGATATTCTGATAATATACAGGCTGATGCAGCCTTCTAGTCAGCTTACTGACCAGTAGACAAGGGTCTGACCCCTAGTCTCTTTCTCAAGTATTCAAATGCATTCTTGGGAAGTGGCTTGGTGAATATATCAGCCAATTGTTCCTTTGATTGCACATATTCAAGTATCACCTCCTTTGCCTAAACTTGTTCTCTCAAATAATGATACTTGATGGAAATATGCTTTGTTTTAGCATGCATGACTGGATTCTTGGAAATGTTTATTGCACTTGTATTATCACAATAGATGATTACTGGCTCTAAAATTTTCATATGCAAACCTTCTAGTAACTTCTTGATCCATGCAATATTTGAGAAGTTTGCAGTAGCAACAACATATTCTACCTCTCCAGTAGATTGAGATATGCATCCTTGCTTCTTGCTAGTCCATGTGACAAGTCTGTCACCCATAAAGAATTCTCCTCCAGTTGTTCTCTTCTGGTCATCAATATTTCTAGCCCAATCAACATCGGTAAAAACCTTAAGTTCAAATCTGCCTTCTCTTTTATACCATAAGCCATATTCCTCAGTATTCTTCAGATATCTTAGGATTCTTTTCACAGTAGTCATATGTGATTATCTGGGATTAGCAAAAAATCTAGCAACTATTCCTATTGCATGTGCAATATCTGGTCTAGTATGTACAACATACACGAGTTTTCCAATCGTAGATCTGTACAAAGTCTGATTTACCTCTGATGACTTGTCTTCCTTTGTTAGCTTACATCCAGTTTCCATTGGTGTTCCAACTGGTTTGGACTCTTCCATATTGAATATTTTCAGTACTTCTTTGATGTACTTGGATTGTGTAATGAAAATACCTTCATCTTGTTGCATGATTTGTAGACCAAGAAAGAACTTGGTCTCTTCGAACATAGACATCTCAAACTCTTTTCTCATTTCATTTGCAAATGATTTGCATAGCATATTATTTCCTCCAAATATGATGTCATCAACAAATATCTTAGCAATAAAAATGTTAGCATCAGTATCTTCCTTCAAATAAAGATTACTATTTTCACTAGTCCTTACAAATCCAATACTTATAAGATAGGAATGAAGACTCTCATACTAGGCTTGGGGTGCTTGTTTCAATCCATACAGGGCTTTGTGTAGTCTACATACCATGTCCCTCTTGTCTGGATCAACAAACCCTTTTGGTTGTTAAATGTATACCTCTTCTTCAAGTATTACATTTAGGAATGCAAACTTCAAATCCATTTTATATACCTTGAATCCTTTATATGCAACATAAGAAATTAATATTCTTACTCCTAGCCTAGCAACGGGTGCAAAGGTCTCTCCATAGTCAATTCCTTATTCTTATGCATACCCCTTGCATACTAGTCTTGCTTTATTTCTTCTGACTTCTCCATTCTCATTCAGCTTATTCTTGAATATCCATTTTGTACTGATGACAGTCTTGTCATTTGGTCTTGGTACAAGTGTCCATGTCTTGTTTTTCTCTATTTGTTCAATCTCTTCATTCATAGAACTTATCCATTCATCATAATCTAGTGTAGAATTGACAGATTTGGGCTCATAATCACAAATAAGACATCTTGTATTTAGATACTTACTTTTGGTTCTCATACCATCCTTTTTATCTCCTATGATCTGGTTCTATGGATGGTTCTTTCTGACATATCTTGTAAGTACATGTTCAGCTCTTTGTCTATCAGCTTGATCATTATTTTGTTCTTCATTCTGTTCTCCATCACTTTGTGCATCATTTTGATCAATATTTTGATCGTCGATATTTGTAGCCTGATGCTCGAGTGCAATGATCTATTTCTTGGGATCTCTACATTGTTGGTTGGGTAGAGTGTCAGGTTCCTCATTGTAAGTGAACCTATTGTAGTCCTTTGGTTCTTTAGTGCTTTCCTTTTCATTTTTCTCTGCAAATTGATCTATCTTTACATTTTCACTTTCAACAATTTTGTTAGAGGCTTTTTTTAGACATTTATAAGCCTTGCTCTTGGTAGAATACCCTAGAAATATTCCTTCATCACTCTTGGAGTCAATTTTTCCATTTCTATCATCTTTTAAGATATAACATTGACCGCAATTTTTTTTGAAATAACTTACATTTGGTGTGTATCCATACCATAGCTCGTAAGGTGTCTTTTTGGTGTCTTTCTTCAATTGTACTATTTAATGTGTAAACAAAAATACTGATAGCTTCCCTCCAGAAGATTTGGGTGATCCCTTTCTCTATCATCTATGTCCTTGTACAATCAACTATGGATATGTTCCTTCTTTCAGCAATTATATTCTTCTGTGGTGTTCTTGGTGTAGAGACCTATCTTTTGATTCCATGCTCATTACAAAAGTTAGTGAATTAATCTAAAATAAATTCCCCTCCTCTATCTGACCTTAAGCATTTTAACTCCTTACCACTTTACTTCTCAAACATTTCCTTATAACATTTAAACATCTTAAATGCTTCTGATTTAGCTTTTAGAAACATGACTGTCATCATCCTAGAGTAATCATCAACAAAGAGAATAAAATATATATCTCCATAATAAATCTTTTTCCTCATAGGTCTACATAAATCAATATAGACTAATTATACAATTGCATCTGATGTATGGGTTTTTCTTTTAAAACTAAACTTTATCATCTTACCTTTTTTTGACAATTCTTACACATGATGTTGTCAGGCTTGGTCATCGTCGGCAAGCCTCTGACATATCTCTTTTTGCTAATTTTTATCATGTTTTCAAATTTCACATGACACAATATTTTGTGCCACAACCATATGTCTTTTTTCATAGCAATCAAACAAGTGGTGTCAGTATCATTCAGATAGAATAAGTTACCTTTTGTCTGCTCACTTGTACCAATCAGATTTCTTGATTTATTGAAGATATTTGCCTTCTTATTTTCAAATGCTACTTTGTGACCTAAATTATTCAATTGAGAAACACTCAATAGATTATAATTCAATCCATTTACCCAATAATCATTTTCACATTTTATCTGGTTATTCAACATTATGGTTCCTCTACCTTCAACTGGACAAGGTGTGTCATTACCCATTCTTACTAAACCACCTTTATAGTACTCAAAAGTCTCAAACTTTTTCTTATCACCGATAATATGGTGAGTGAAGCCACTATCTATGATCCAAACATCATTTTTATTAACTTCAGATATGAGTACAATTTCTACATACCTTTCATCATCATCATCTGAATCATCTTTTACTACTACAAATGCCATAAGTGCTTCAATTTCATCAAGATCATCTTCTTCACTTTCACTATCACTATCTTTTCTTATAGTGTTTTTATGACTTGATTTACTTATTCTCATAGAAGTTTTGAATGCAGACTCTATATTTGGTAAGACACTCTTATCAAAGTTATTCATCTAAAATGAAATCAGTCTTCCAATCAAATTATCTAGAGTAGCATTGCTATTTGCTGCTGCTCTCATTTCTTGAATGGCAGATAATCTAATAGCATAAGTAGGCAGTAAGGTTCTTAGAATCTTACTTACCACTATATCTTCTTCTATTTCACCTCCAACTCCTTGAATAGCATTGACTACCTCTTTGATTCTTTTGTTGTACTGAGTGATGTTTTCACCTTCTTTCATTTTGAGATCATCAAACTTTCCTCTAAGGCTTTCTACCTTGGATCTCAAAACATTTTTGTCACCACCATGTACAAGCATCAATTTTTCCCACATTTGCTTTGTAGTCTTGCAAGTTTTGACATCTTCAAATTCAGCATCGGAGAGTGAGGAAGCAAGCTCTATCATCAGGCAATTGTGCTCATGCTTTTCTCTCATTTGTTCAACTGTTGGTGCTCCTGTGGGAAACACATATTCAACATCTAAGTATTGAGTAACATCATTACCAATACCTGATAAGTGGAGTCTTATTATGCTCTTCCATGAAGCAAAATTATCTTTGTTCAACTTGGGTACATCTCGTCTGTTCATCTTGTGATCTTTAGTTTAGGTCTTGAAACCTTCCTTCTAAGCACACAAGCTATGATACCAATTTTTAGTAATAAATGAGAGGGGGGGGGGGGGAATCAGTGGCCNCAATTTTTAGTAATAAATGAGAGGGGGGGGGGGTGAATCAGTGGCCTCAAAAATTAATCCTTAAATCATCCCTTAAAAATTATAACTGCCAATTATGTCTCAAGTTATCTTATTTCCTACAAGATGTATGCCCTAAAATAATTTAATCAATTTTCTACTTGTTAGATTGCTTTGTTAATCTCTCTTCTGTATGATTACCGATAAGCAGTTAACTATTTATCGAAACATAGTAAATATGCAGAGTATACTGATCAATCCAGAAATGCATATGTGAAATGTAAAATAGTAAAGTAATAAACCATAGACACATAACACAATAATTTTAACATGGAAACCCTGTTAAGGGAAAAACCACTAGGACCAGTACCCCAAATTTTCACTCTTTTGAAGTTAGCTCTATTAGGAGCCAACCCTGTTAAAGGTTACAAACACACTGTTAGGTGTGACCTTGTTAGAGGATTTAGAAATAGTTTGTCAACTAGTATCTGGCATCTAATGCTACCATCTTTGATCAAACACTCACTTAGCCTTTTAATAGGTATTAGGCATATCCAATGCTACTTTTGTGATCAGACATTTTGATACTCCTTAGGATGTATCTCAATTGTAAAAGACTTTTAAGTCCTGCTTAGTTAAGAGGCTTATATGCTTTAATGATTAAACTAAAACACTAATGATCTGTTCATACATACAACTCAATTGTAGATTTTTAGATCTATTGTAATTCCATTACCTCTTTGATCAATGTAATCACTTATACCTTTTCTCCACACTGTTCTTCTCTATGATGATTGTCTCACTGTTCGTTGGTGTTTGTAGAATCTAGCTCTTTCCTTAGCTTGTTGATCAGGACTGAATGAAGACTTTCTTCTCCTTCAGATTTTCTTTAGCATCTTTCCTCTATTATCTTGTTCACCCCACAATTCATAATGAATTGGGTTTGTCTCTATATAGACATGATTTCCCCTTTTCTTGGCTTTCTTGATTCTTGGTGTGTTCCATAATTATCGCCTATAGATTTAAAGAAAAATCTTGATTTATCTCATAGAGATCTTCTTGCCAACTAGACAAATCATCTTTAAATCACTTACTTATCTCCGGCTTTATTTGGATGATTATAACAATGATAAGTATCTGTTAATTCAATCTTTAGCTTTTTGACAACTAAGCATTTTTTCATTTTCAAAACTCTCTATTATGTCGGTCAACACTTTAGTTAGTCATCGGTGATAACTGACTATTCCATCTATGTGAGTTCAGTTGTCTTCGGGATCTCCATTCTTATCTTCTCTGTCGGGAAACACTGAAATTCTTTCTGTCATATTACTCTGTGGTTTGCTCATTGGTAAACACTGTAACTCTGTTCATTGGTAATGTTGTGCATTAGCTCATTAGGTAACATTGTGACTCTTCTCTTTTACTCTGACCTTTGGTGTGCACTCTGCCAGTGTATGCAGTCACTTAGTGAATATTTGACTTGTATGCATTACTGATAGCATAGTCTTGATTCATCAGTTCTTTGAATTCTTTGGCAGAATTACAATGACCATACAGATCATATCAAGTTGACAACAATGAAAATACAATACATTAACTGATTTAATGTTGTGCATGATCATCAACTTAATATCTTCAAACATTGAATCAGTTAAATGTCATAATTGTCACTTTGGAACCCAAAATAGCCAACCCAGAAGAAGGAAATGAATTTTTGATGACCTCTGGCAGCTGACAGACTTCTAGATTTGAAAGGGGGACCCAAGTCAAGGTTGAGGTCATCCTTGACCTAGGTCAAGGTTGAGGTCATCTTTGACCTAGGTCAAGGTGAAGGTCGACCTTGACCCAGGGAGTTAGGACCCCTAGAAAACATGCCAGTTGGGATGAGAGGTGTCCAAAGAGGCCCAATCAAGGTCCTAAATAGACCCAAAAGTGAGAGAAGATGCAGAAATGAGGGGACAATGTGATGGTGGTCAAAAACATCCCCTAAGGAGGGCTAAACATTCTTAACATGGAAGTGCTTCTATTTTAAGATGATACACCCCAAAACATTTTACAAAAGAGTACTAGAGATAAGCATCAATAGCCCATACACACATAGAAAGCCTACTACGAACAAAAATCAGGACCCCTATAAACACCCATTAACCCAAAAAAGGAAAACAAAAAACTGCCAAAAAGAAACACAGTTTCTAGCACAACTTTCAGCCTAGATACCAAAACAGATAAAAACTACTTCATACTTTCATAGGCTTCCTCAACCTCTTTCTTCATGTCTTCCATTTTATCAATGGTCTCTTTCAGTGCTTTCATCTCATTTGGAATCTCTAGAATTTTCCTTTTAATGCCACTTCAGGTTCTGGTCCCCGGGCCTGAGCTCCCAACTTTGTCATATATTGTGATTGTAGTATTCTCCAGCAGACTACTCTCCAAGTAAGCATATAATGCTTTGAGATTTTGAATAGAGACTTTAATCCCTACATTGCTATGCTTCAGAATAATACTTATCATGTGCCCATTGTGGCTGATTTGATTTTTCATGTCTTTCAGCTTCTCTATACACATTAGTTAATAAGAAGATTATTTATATTATATTGACATTGATATATATCAAATAAGTGATTTGATACAATATCAATTTGGAGATCAATATATAAATATAATATTCTAAGGATAAATTATCAAGATATACTTATATCTATCTAAGATTAGATAACATTCTATTGTGAATTTATCTAATCTATATACATAAAATTTTAAAGAATTACATACCCTAAATCTGATCTAACAATGACAAAAATTATCCCCCTAGATGAATGCATTATCTATGCATCTTAGTTGGAAGGAGGAGGGGAAAAAACCCCTATCTAATATCCAAGATACTTAAATATACCCTTTTAAAGAGCCTTTGTAAAGATGTCATTAGTTTGGTCCTTTGTAGGAATATATTCCAACTTCACATCTTGATCTACAACTTTTTCCCTTAGAAAGTGATAGTGAATAGATATATTATTGGTTCTTTAATGTATTGTTAGATTATTTCAAATATTAATGGTACATGTATATTGTCACACAATAAGAATAGGCTCATCATATGTTTTTGAATTAAATAAGAATCCTAACAAGGGGGATTACCCTTACATAAACAAGGCCTGAAGACAAATATAGGCCATCAAAAACACTTAGGAAACACAATAGATATTGACTAAAAAGATAGAATACATAGCATAGAGGCTAGGATACCTTCAAAGGAAAGACCAAGCCCCCCATGCAAGAGATTATAGGTGAGAGTTTGAATAATTGTTCTTTCTATGTTGTCAAACAATAGTCCAGATGATGCTATCCATTGGCTCCCCAACGAAGGAAACTCTTCTAGGGAGACTCTCATCACAACAGCCATAGTGCTGAAGAGATTGAGTAATGCTAGAATAACCATGATTTAGAGAAGAATTAGTAGGAGAGGAATCATCTACAAGGAAAAATGGAACTACACTTAAAGTAGCAGGGGCAACCTCCAGAGTTGCAGTTGCATCCAAACCCAGATTAGCAGTAGAAGCCTATCCCCAAACAGAAGTAGGGGAACAATAGATATTTAGTAGGTTTTCATCTTCATCAATATCCAGTGAATGCTTAGAATAAGAATCAAAGGATAATCAAAATATCATACTATCAAATGGTCCTCACTTGCATCCTTCCACCAAGTAGTAGCACCTTTGTGATGCAAAAGAGTGTAGTCAGAAGCCATATTGCCAATTGAGAAGAAGCGCTGAAAATGGAAAGGAAGGCCCTCATAATAAAGCACTTGAGTCCAAGGTTCATCATATGTTATATTAATTTCCTTCAAGGTCTATTTCATCAACAACACTTGAATGTAACAAGATGTTATTGCAATATACTTCGCTTCTACTATTGATATTGACAATTAGTCCTTTTTCTTAATTATCCATGAGAATAGTCTACTTCCCAAGAAGAATTCATCTCTACTTGTGCTTTTATCATCTACACAACTTGCCTAATCAAGATTAGTGTATGTACTCAAGGAGAAATTATTATCATTTGGATACGATAGACCATTGTTGTGAGTGATTTTCAAATATCTAAAGATCCTTTAACTTCCTTGAAATGAGTTTATGTGGGATTGTCTTGAAATATTGCAACCAAAAATAATACATCACGATATCAGGTCTAGATTTATTCACATGTAGTAATCCTCTTGCATCATAAATATGTATTGATGTTGATCATCTTTTGGTGACTCATCATCATTTCTCAAGTGATAGGTAGTAGCCATAGAAATTCTCACCAGTTTTCAATCCTTCATTCTAATCTTCCTCAATATCTCTTTAACATATTTAGCTTGAGAGATAAAGATATCATCATTTAATTAAGAAATTTCAACTCTATAAAATAATGATAACTCACCTAACATAGACATTTCAAATTCTTTCTCTTTTTTTAAATTCAACAAATTTCTTAAACATTTCATTATCTTTGCTATAGATTATATCATCAACATACACAACAATTAGAAATATTCTACCCTTAATTTTGACATGATGATTATGATTTGGTGTACCTTTCTTGAAACCTTATTGATGTAGGTACTTGACTAACCTTGCATACCAGTCCCTATGTGTTTGTTTGAGTCCATACAATGCCTTCTTATGTCTACAATAAATCCTTGGATCTTTTAAGAACTTAAATCCATCTAGCTAAACATGGAATTCTTCTAATTCAACATTAAAAAATAAATCTTAATGTCCATTTGATTTACCTTGAAGTTTTTATGGACAAAAAAAGAAAGAAACATCCTGAATTATTCTATTCTAGCTAATGGAGAAAAGGTTTCTTTAAAATCAATTTCTTATTTTTGAGAATAACGTTTACATACCAACCTTGTTTTATCCCGTACAAATTATCCATCTTCATTTATTTTCTTTATGAGCACCCACTTTATTCCTATTGCATTTTTTTAGCAAGCTTTGCAACAAATTTCAAAGTTTTATTCTTTCCAATTTAATTGAGTTGTTTGTCCATTGTTTTTATCCAACTTTCATCTTTTATTACATCATTGACTATCCTTGGTTCTATCTTTTATAGTAAACAAAAGTATACTTGTTAATTTCCCATCTATCTCTTCTCTTATTTTGCACACCTTCATTTTTTCCTCCAATTATCTAATCTTTTGAATTATTGTTTTAAACATACTTAGCGGGATTATAAGGGTTCTTCTATAGAGCTTATTCCTTCTCAATAATTTTTTCTTCATCTATGTATGAGCATTCATATAACTCATATCCTTCTGGTTCACATGTGTTTTTTTATATGTAGGTCTTCATCAACTCTAGCATTTTCACTTTCAACCACCTTTCTCAACCTTTTATTGTAGCATTTGTAGACCTTGCTTCTTGTAGCGTAACCAAGAAAGATCCTTTCATTAGATCTAGAGTAATTTTTTCCCAAATCTTCTTTCATCTCTTTTAATATAATATTTTCTACCAAATAATCTAAAATATTTGATAGTAGTAGGTGTTTCATATCATAGCTCATAAGGGGTCCTAGTATTGTTCAATCTTTTTTTACCTCTATTTAGAATGTAGATAGTAGTATGAACTTCCTCTATCTAGTATACATAATATAAATTAGCTTCCTTCAACATAGTCCTTCTCTTGGAAAGTCATATTCTTTCTTTCCACAACTCCAGTTTGTTAAGGAGTTCTAAGAGCATGTAGATGCCTTTATATTACATGATCTTCAAAAAATCTACCAAACTCATTCCAACTAAACTTGCCTCCTCTATCCAACCTTAGAGGCTTTATTTTCAAATTAATTTCATTCTCTACCATTTCCTTAAAGGCCTTAAACTTATCAAATTATTTTGATTTTTGTTTAAGAAATGTAACCCAATTCATCCCAATAAAATCATCAATAAGAAACATGAAATACCTATCACCTTGTACACTTCTTGTTATGGTAAGACCACATAGACGAGTATGAATTGGCTCCAAATATCTTGTGATTGAATACTCCTTGATCTTGAACCTTTTTTGTCTGGTTTCCAATTGACATTCCTTGCATTATGTATTTGTAGGTTCAACAATCTTTGGCATATTTGTCATAACATTTGTAGAACATCGCATCACATGTGTAGAAATAATCTACACAACCTACCTAATCAGCTTCACTGTATTCCCTTAAGGAGACAACATTATTGTTTGGATATCATAAACTATAATTTGGAGTGTTTTCAAATATCTAAACATCCCTCTAACTTCCTTCACAAGAGATTGTTTGGGATAAGTTGAAATCTTGCAACCATTGCATGCATGATATTAGGTCCATATGTAAATCATATATAGTAGTTCTTCAATCATAAATCTATATTGAATCTAATCATCTTGTGGTAACTCATCATCCTTTCTCAAGTGACAACCAGTAGCCACAAGACTACTCCATTGGTTGTCATTAAATAAAACACACACACAATGCTTGAATAATCCATCTCATCAAACATAACATAGATAGTGTACATTCTCAACCATACAACTTTATTTTATGTCTCAACAACCAGATTCATATGTATGTAACAATCAACTCCATGTGCTCAACATCCATATATCTTGCACAACTAGCTTCATATGTCTTCAACATTCAATACCAAGTGATCATAATCCATGTGTCTTCAATAACATGCTTCATATGTCTTCAACAATCAAATTCACATGTCTTCAATAATTAGAAACATAATTGATGTTATCTATAATAATATCCCATATTTATTTTCATTTTCATCTTTTTAGGTCATCAGGTTGATAATTAAATCCATCAAGTTGACATTAATAACAATATAATAAGATATTGCAATAATCTCTCGCTTTGTAGTTGATGGTGACATCCAATACATATTTTTTCCTCCTTTGACATCAAGAGAAGAGGGTAAGGGGACATCACTAAATTTACAAGAAAAACATGCTCCCACTGATTATATCAATCTACTAAACAAACTCTTTTTTAACAAACTTACTACTTGCTCCTCCTGAGAGATAGCATTTATCTCTATAGAATAAAAATATACCTTTAAATGTTCCCCCTACAAAGATGCATTATCTATGCATCTTAGTTGGAAGAAGGGGGTGGGGGGGGAAATGACCCCTATCATAAATCAGAGATGCCAAATGTATCCTTTGAAAGAGCCTTTTTAAAGGTTTTTGCAATTTTATCCTTTAACTAACATATTCCAAGTTCACTTCTTGATCTACAATTTTTTCTTACAAAGTAATATAGATAGATATATAATTGGTTCTTGAAATATTAGTGGAACTTTTATTGTCACACAAAATCACAATAGGCTCATCATGTGCTACCTTAATGTCCTTCAAGGTCTATTTCATCAACAACACTTGAATGCTTTAAGATGCTACTGTAATATATTTTTCTCCTACTATTGATAATTACACTGAGTCTTGTTTCTTATTGATCCATGAGAACAACCTTCTTCCCAAGAATAAGGAACCTCTACTTGTGCTTCTTCTATAATCTACACAACCTACCCAATAAAAATCAATGCATGCACTCATGGAGAAATCATTATTGTTTGGATACCATATACTATGGTTTGGAGTTCTTTTCAAATATCGAAAGATCCTTGTAACTTCCTTCACATAAGTTTCTTTTGGATTGGATTTTAATATTGTAACCAAATATATGATATGCATGATATTAGGTTTGGATGTAGTCAAATATAGAAGTCCTCCAATCATAGATCTATATTGAGTGTAATTATCTTTTGGTGACTCATCATCCTTGCTCAAGTGATAACCAGTAGTCATACGAGTGATCACTATTTTGCAATCCTCAATACTAAACTTCTTCAATATATCCATAACATATTTCACTTAAGATATAAAGATACCATCATTTAATTGAGCAATTTAAAGTGCAATAAAGAATGAAAACTCACCTAGCATAGACATTTCAAATTCTTTTTATATTTCTTCAGTGAATTTTGAGGAATTTAAAGTGCAAGAAAGAATTAAAAATCACCTATCATAGATATTTCAAATTCATTTTGCATTTATTACGTGAATTTATTACATATACCATCATCTCCACCAAAGATTATATCAAGAACATACATAACAAAAAAAAAAAAAATTCATCCTTGATTTTGATATAAAGATTACTATTTGTTGTTCCTTTCTTGTATCCTTGCTAATATAGGTACTTGTCTAAAACTGCATATCGAGCACTAGGATCTTATTTTAGTCTATGTAATGTCTTCTTAAGTATACAAACCATGCTTGTGCCTTCTGTTAATTAAAATCCATCAAGTTGTTCAATGTTGACTTCTTCTAAGTCACCATTCAAAAAGGCAGACTTAACATTCATATGATAAACCTTGAAATTCTTATGGACAACAAAATAAATAACCAGTTTCATTGCCACAATTCTAATTATCAGAGAAAAGGTTTCTTAAAAATCTATTTTTTCTACTTGATAATAACCTTTACATACCATCCTTGCTTTGTTCCTTACAACTTGTCCATCTGCATTTAGCTTGTTTCTAATTACCCACTTTTTGTCCTATCACATTCTTATCAATAGGTCTCAAAATAAATTCACAAGTTTGATTCTTTCTAATTTTATTAATTTATTTTTCTATTTATTTTATACAACATTCATCTTTTCTTCATCATTGATTGTGCTTGGTTTTGTCTTTGACAGTAAACAAAAGTTTACTTGTTCATTTTCTCTTGCAGCTCTTCTCCTAGTTTGCACACCTTCATTTTTGTCTCCAATTATTTAATATTTTAAACATACTTAGCAAGAGTCTTAGGGTTATTCTCTCAAGCTTCTTCCTTCTCCTAAGGTGCTATTTCATCATTTATGCATGCTAGTTCATATAATTCATAGCCTTCTAGTTCCCATGTGTTTTGATTTAGGTCATCATCAACTCTAACATTTGCACTTTCAACCACCTTTCTTAGAGTTGTAGCATCTATAGGCCTACTTCTTGTAGCGTAACCAATAAATATCCCTTCATACAGGGATAACTTTAAGAAACCCCCTCCTAGGAAAAAGTGTAAAACCCTAGTGAATCGTACATTAATTTAGGGGAAAAAATTTCTTGATGATGGCGATTTTTTTTCCAAATTAGGAAAATAATATAAAGGCGGAGGAAATTTTTTCCCCGCTAAATGAAAATTCCATAAAATCCTGGCAAAGAATACATTAACGTCGGGAAAATATATATTGTATGAGGCGAATTTATTTCTTTTGAAGTAAAAAAATTATAATATTTGAGGCGAATGATTTTATTTTTAAGGGAAAAAAATATTTGTACTAGTAAATTTTATGTGTCATTTGAAAACATATTTATTTTATTGGCTAATCTATCATTAATTATGGGAAAGATAAATATTTTATTTGGCAATTTTCAAAAGATGGGACTCGTCAAAGCGTCATGTGGGCCAATGCCAACTAATAACTTGTTTGCAAATTAAACACATTGGTATCGATAAGCATGAAAAGTTACATCAATAGGCAACCTAACAGTAACATCCATCATTTTATAATGTTAAATGTCTTATTTGAGACCACTTGATTATCCTAGATCAATGGCCAAAGTTTAATTTCGGCCCAATATCTTGAAGGAAACATAGTTCTCCAAGAAGTCACTGGAATGATGACACGTATCAAATTAATCTGCACCTTAACCATTATCTAATTAATGGAAATCATGTAATGACATCATTATTTACACGTATCAAGTCTTACATTTGTTTATGTGGATGATTGATAATACATCATAGTTTCCGTTAATAAAAGAAATGTTTTATCACTGACACTAAATCTAGCTATTTCTAATTTTATATATTCGTGCATTTAATATGAAAGATTTACAAAATTTCAAAGACAAATGAGCTAATTTCACATACTCGTGCATATTTAATATGAAAGATTTATATAATTTTGAAGGACAAATGAATTAATTAGGTTAGAGAAAGAATTAAGGGCTATTTATAGATGATCTATGCATCTTTCTTCTTTAATTTTCCTTTGGTTTGGGTCTTCCTTTGCTAGTGCTTGAAAGATTGTCTCTCATTTTGGTCTTTAGGCTATATAATTTTAGATATTCTAGTTGTTTTTTGAAGATGGACACTCCTATCCATTTGATAAGCACATTTACGAAGGAATAGAAGGCCTTTTTGGGCCCGGTCTCAGACCAAACCCTTGAATTAGTTTGCAGGGAGTTTGGACCCTTAACAAATGAGCCTGTGAAGATGGTGCTGGGACATGAATTTTTGGTAAACATCGATAGGTGCTGAGTTAACACAGATCCCATTTTTTGGAATATCTTATGGACCTTGGGGGAGAGAAGGTGGATATGCTCCTTCTGTTAAGGAAGCTATTCAAACATGAATTCTTGGGTGATGTTGTTGAGGTTTCCATTTATGCACAATTAGGGATGGGGATCCCTTGGTCAAGTGATTTACGCAAGTTTTTTGAGTCAGACCAATATGTATCCATTCAACCTTTTCTTTTGAACCTGGATGTTTAGCAATTGACACACCATAGGAAATGGGCGCAGATTGGTAGGGATTTTATTCACAAATGGTTTCTATTGGATGAATTGCTAGACTACAGATGATTGTATGAATTCATAGAGCTTATCGTCTCTGAAAAGTTCTACTTAGATGGAGGGGAAAATCCTTAGTGTTGTGTCCCTATGGCCTTTTCCTAAAATTTTGTAATTTTCACTCTAGTAGGTTTTGTCTTTAAAGTTTTGTAGGGACTTCAAGTCTCCAAATCCGAATATTGTAAATTTATAGAAAATATTAATGAAAACTTTGCAACTTCATTTCAGTTTGTTTTTATGGATTTAAATTTAAAATATGTATGTGTGAAATATGTGATTTTATAATTTGTGAAATTGAAATTGAACCAAACAAATGTTAATGTATGTGTGTTATTTATTTAATAGTAATAACTTAATATTACTTAAATTTTGCATGTATCATGTCACATGTGTGACTGTACAACTACCGAATTGTAAAATTTTAAAGTATTTAGTTATTCTTTAAAATTTAAAGTAAAAATAAATTCTAAAATTATCCAATGCCAAATGGAAATTCATAAAACATCTAATAATTACAATGTCCAAACTCCCAATCACATCGAGTTAATATCGCCTCTTTGGTAGCGGAGTTGTCCGTTGTCACTGGCAATGATAAGTGGTATGTATATTTGGCAACTCCACCTGGTATGTACATTGTACTATCAACTATGAGTATTGATATGTTAACACATACCTTAAACCTATTTGTTTAGAACCCTAAATTGTAAACGTATTAATCGAGACCATTGATTGATCATAGATAATGGCTAGAGTTTTATCTCGGGCACAGTTTCTCGAAAGAAATGGATTTTTGCAAGTAGTCTGCAGAATGGATACACATCACAAGGTTAGAACCATAACTTGCAAGAAATTAATGTCTTGTCAGAGTGATAGTGACATTCTTTAACTGTGATGATCCACTCATTAGTCATCAGGCATGTCACATGGTTTCCAAAATTGTACTAGTACAAACTATAGTTATTATTATAGTCATTATATTAGTAATTTCCCACACTCGTGCATTATTGGGAATTATTTACCTAAATATATGGAAGAAATGGAACAAGGCTATTTATAGACGTTCTTGTTTTCTTCTTCATCAATTTCAATTTTCTTTTGCCTTTCAGCCTCTTCCCTCTGGTTTTAAGTTTTTAGATCTGTGATTCTGTAGATTCGTAGAATTTCAATTTTTTGTGTGTAGTTTGAAGATTTAGGTATTTAGTTTAGGGTATCGAGGCTCTGCAAGTAGATATGGACACACCAATTAGGTTGATAACCACATCCACTGATGAGAAGAAGCCATTTTTGGGCATGATACCAAACAAAGTTCTCACTTCTATTTTCAAGAAAGTGGGCACTTTTATAAACAATGATGTGTTGATGGTGCTCAACCATGAGTTTATTCACAATGAGAAGAGATACCGTGTCAGCATGGATATTACGTCTTGCATCCTGGCATCTCTTCTCAACCTTGAAGGAGAGAAGGTAGACATGCTTATGCTACTGCAGAATATTTTCAAGAAACAATTTTTGGTGGACAACGTCCAAGTCGGTGTCTTCGTAGAACCAGGGTTGGGTATCCCTTGGGCTGATGAAATTGAAAAGCTTATCTAGTGAGGCAGCAATGTGGAAAGGAAACCCTTCCTACTGAACCTTAATGAAATGTAGCTAACGTGACATCAGAAGTGGGCGTGATAGGGGAGGGACTTCCTGCAAAAGTGGTTTCACCTTAATGACGGGGTGGAGATGGACTACACCTAGCTCGATGAATTCAGGGAGATTATCCTCCATAGAAAATTCTTCTCAGATAGGGATGGAGATGAAGACCCTTAGTGTTTCTATTCTTGAAACAAGGGTTTCCGTAGTTCATTTTGGTTTTTTTTTTTTCTTATATGATCAACCAGTGACCTTGTGGAAATAAATTTTGTAATTGTTTGGATACTTCTGATTTAGTGATTCACACTCACATTCACACCATTTTGTAGGGGTTTACGGTGTGACTATAGTCTAAAGTTAAACACTATAATTATAAAGTATATTATAATATTAGTGATGTAAATTTTCAAAATAATTAATGAAAATTTTGTTGTTCGACTCTTAATGAATGATAATAGATTGTCTGGACTCTCGACTCAATAATTTTGTTTAAATTTCATAATTATTGTAATTTTTCTATCTTCCTCCAGAAATGAGACATGTATCAGTGTGTGAGATAATAGATTGTCTGTGTAATTTTGTTTAATTTCAATTTATTAAAGAAATCTAAAGACTTTACTATTGATAAATAATAAATAATAAATTATATGCCCATTCACATTGCCATATTGATGTGTGATATCATATAATATGCACCAAAAAATGTAACAATGTTTAATGTATGTGTGTGATTTATTTAAGAGTAATAAGTTAATAACTTACCTTTTCCATGTCAATGGCAAATGTATTATGTGTCATGTGTGCGAATGTGGAATTGTACAAGTTTAAAACATTTTTATTATGGGTAGTAATGAATTAATACATAATTAGACATTTATTTGTGATTGCAATATTTTAATTAGTTATTTTTTTATTAGACAGTTTCAATATTTAATTTAATTTAAATGTAATAAATTTTTGGCGTATGGTGTTACGTGTAACTATATTTCTGGTGACCATTGGATGAGAAAAGATCAATGATGTATGGTGTATTTTAGACCAAAAGGAAAAGAAACCCCAATTTGTAATCCTATTCTGAAATCACGACACATGTCCACTCACACAATCGGTGTCTTTCGATGAATATAATTCAATTTTGTTTCATTTATTTCTTTAATGGGACCCGTGACACATGATAGTGACTACCTTCAACCATTGGATGAGCACACATCAATGACATGCAGCGTATTTAGGAAGAAAGGGAAAAGAAACCCCATTTTTGTAAACCTATTTCAGAATCATGACACGTGTACACTCACACAATTGGTGTCATTCGATGACGATGTGTCAGATGACTAGGTGACTACGAGTCTACAATTCTATGTATGATGTATTGGTAACTGTACTTCTACTACTAAAAAGTGTCAAGCCAAAAGTAAATGGAACCTATGACATGTGATAGTGACTTCCATGACTGTTGGATGATAAATGTATCAACAAACCAAGGTATATTTCAGGCCTATTTGGGGAACGGTCACTTATTTTTGCAAATGTCCCCCAAAAATAGGGCACGTGTCATGAATTAACACTCAACTAAGTTTAATTAAAATCAAAATTGGAGTAAAATAGTAACTTAACATTTAATAAGCAATAAGCTCAATTTTGGGTCCTACTGACCTTAGATATTTGTAATGTCAAAAAATTAAGTGATACGTGTCCTAGTGACCTCAGATATCTAAAGAAGAAATAAAAATTAGCACGAGTGAGGAGTCGACTCAGTACTCATGATTGTACAATTTGAACCTAAGTTTTTATATTTTTAGTTGTTACTAGTATACTATATTGGAGATTCAGAAAGAGGTTACAACTTCTAGGTTGAGGATTGAGGAATGCAACAGAGTCTCTCAGCTCTCTGCCCACTCACAGTCTGCACAAATTGATTTTTTGGGTAAAATCCTGAACACCCACGTCCTGCCCTTTAAACTTTTCAAATCTAGTGGTTTACTGTTTAGATTGTAGTCATAGAATTAGGGTTGAATTTTTAAACATGCCTGTAAATTGTAGCTGTCACCTGTATAGAATTATTTGAATTTTCCTACAAGTAAATATTAATACCAGTATACAACTGTCCATGATGGGAAAAAAATACTTAGACTACGAGTAAAGGCAAAGAAAGTAAACAAAGATAATAGACTTCCACAAACTAGTTAAAACACCAGGTTTCACTGATGAATTCCATGATACTTTTGATTCCATTATCCATGGAAATAAGGGAATCATGGAAATTAGATTTGCACTAGAAAATAAGTGGAAAGATCCAATGAAGGATTAAATTTTTTTTCCATTTAACAACATGGTAAATATAAAGACAAATAAAATTGCACCATGGGTTTCTGGGTCAGCATGCATGGAGTTACCTCAAGTATTCCCTTGTCTAGAAATTGTCATGCTCTGCGCCAAAAATTATGATGAAAATAGAAAAGCAATTGTCAATAAAAATACCCGGGAGGCAATTTTATCAATAACCAAGACTGAATTTGCTAGTCTGTTAGACCTAGGGTTCGAAGCACAAAACTCAAATGTGCACATTGACCTACGAAAGCTGGCAAAGAATTATGAAAAAAAAAGATGCAATAAAAAAATATTTGTATATCAGAAGAATAAAAAGCAGTTCTAGTATGGATCCAAATCATAAGCCTCCTTATGATTATGATGTTTTTGTGTAGTGGGTTCAGGATAGTATTTCCTTGGTAGCATTTTTTTTGGGATTGGATAGTAACAAAGAAGTGGGTGCCAACATTCTTGAAATAATTTTTCATATTCATTGTGAAA
Source organism: Thuja plicata (assembly GCA_018584345.1). Taxonomy (NCBI): domain Eukaryota; kingdom Viridiplantae; phylum Streptophyta; class Pinopsida; order Cupressales; family Cupressaceae; genus Thuja; species Thuja plicata. The sequence continues at coordinate 559,782 of MU225548.1, forward strand.
AAGAACCTGTAAAATATAATTTTATTGAGCACACTGTTCAATGCATGCAAGAACAATTACTAATGATTAAAAGAGGTTGACAAAAGACATTTAGGTTCACAACCTACTTGTGCTATCTTCTTTTAGCAAAGCATCATGCAATATTTCAGACAAACAAGCTTCAAAGTCAGGTCCAAAATGCAATATATGAATGGACACCTGAGATAAGGATGAGTGATAACAGAAGGAACTATAAAAATTTTGTAGACTTATTTTTGACACCAATGTATCATAAAATTACATGCACTCTATTGCCTATATTGTCTGTGTCTTGTAGAGATTTCATTCAAATCAGAAGTCAAATACAATTGGCTGACTAATACTTCATGAAAGACTACATTGTGTTAAGGTTTTACCGTTCAGTGGTGTATAGTCAAAAAATCGAAGAACTTCCTGTTATACACTAAATTTTTCACCCTATTCAAGCTCTCATAGTCTTGATAATCTAGGATAACATAGGAATCATTTCCAGGTTGTGGGACCTTTGCTAACTAAAATGAGACCTCCAGGTTCTAGGCTGGTTCCTCTTGGATTATCACCTTAATTTTCTCTTTATGAATTAAACTAAACTGGGTAGGAAAAGGGATAGAAAGAATGCTGAAAGGGAAATGACTGATAAGAAAAATATCCCACTAGGTGATACACTGAAGGTAATTTTCTGAATTAAAACATAGCAATCAATCTTAGAAAGAGGACTTGGATCTAATAGAACACAACTTTCTAGATAGGCTTGCATAAGTATTTCATAGAGAGGTATGAGATAAACAGAGGCTCTTCAGGGAAAGAAGTAATTTCACAAACAATAGCATATTCACTATAAATAGACACAGACTATGACTTGCAAACAAACATCCACTTCTACAATCAGGCATGGGAATGAGACAAAATGACAGGGGACTAAAGAATATCCACAAAATAATCTAAATCAAATCATCCACAGTAGTAGACAATATTGCAGAACGAAAGAGGGCTCAAGAAATCTAGGTTCATTCCAATACCAATCTATGTATTATATTCTAGTAAGAGAAGTACAAACAAGAAGAACCAAGGATAGAAAGAATGTCACAAAAATCCTTTGCAATGTTTGCAATTCAATGAGATAAATAACACATGAAAACTTAGGGGCAGAGAAAATGCCATAAAAATCTTACACTAGCTGGAAAAATCTAAGCTAAAAAGCTCTAAAACTAACTTATATACATGTTCCTCCTAGCACACAGGCTCAGGAACAAACAAAAATATCCCAATTAGGGTTACAAGATATTCTACAATAAACAAATCAAAAACCCTAATACTGTCAATTTTGCTCATTAATGCATCGTAAATATCTAAAATAAGATGATATAGCTTTGAATATATTTCTCATCATCATTAATATAGCCTAAGAAGTCAGCTCGACCAGCTCTCTATCTATTTCTTGAGAAATTGTGCCACCGTCATGAACTCTGAGAATCAAATTTCCATATTTTTGAATATTTAAACCTTAATTCTCATAGGTGGCACGGATTCCAGCATCAACAACTGAGAAAAATCTTGAATCTCCTGTTTAAAACTCAGCCGCCAATCTCTTCTCAATTCCTTTACCTTTATCCTATCTTTGCTAACTTGTCTTTAACTCAGGTTTTTTGAATCTCCCATATCGCTGAGTCGTGAGATAATCTCCTTAACCTTGGTCTCCTTATGAGACAATACGACTAGCCTTAGTCTCTGAGTCACTGCACTTTTTAGTTAACCTTAAGTTTGTAAAGTGATAACATGACCACTGCAAGAACATAATGCAAATCAACGGTGTTGATTAAGACATCTTCAAACTCTAACACTAACCTTACCTTCTTCCCTTACCTTGGGTCTATTTGGAGACTTGGCAACATGAGCAGTCTCGTGATCTCTGAACATTTTGCCTAACCATGATTTCATTACGAGACTCAGCGACCACCGTAAGATCATATTTACATCGACTTGGAGACTCTGTGACTGAGCAGTTGCATGATCTCAAAAAATTTCCTTTAACCTTGATTTCTTCATGAGACTACGCGACCAAAAGGATTTTAACCTTACTTAACTTTGAACTTAAGTTACACTGTAGGGTCAGAAAAATACACCTAGTTGCGAGATCTCTTGACTTTTTGCTAACTTCAAGTTACCATACGAGACTTAGCAACCATCATGAGATTAGATTAAGATCAATGGCTAGCGCTAAGTCTTGAGACCAAAACAACATATTCTTTTTCTTATAGACACTGCGCGACAAAGGCAGTCTCATGATCGCTAAATGATTTGGAATATTATATTTTCATTATGTGACTTAGAGACTAAAAGGGCATTTAAAATGCACACATGACTTTAAAAGAAATTAAGTCACCTAGAAAAGGTAATGAGGAAATAGAAGAGGTCATGGACCAACTAGGCTTTACACAAAATTTGCATAGGGTTTTCAATACTTAGGTTATTTTCATGAACAAGGCATACCAGAGACCTAGAGATATTTGTAGAGTTAAGGAAAACATGGCAAGAAACCATACAGGCTGGGATATACCCTTGTGGGAGCCTCACTTACTCCACCTGTAGCCAAAATTTTCATGATGGGGATTTGGATAACATTTTGGCAATTTCTGCGGGATGTCTACCTACTAGACATTGAGAACCAGTGGCCTTTGACATCCATTGGGCATAGGAGTCATCACTTGTACACTAGATCGGAGACCTCTGGGAAGGTATAAAGATTTGAGCTAGGAGGAGGAACAAATTAACTGTGCAGAAGCACTTCTTGGAAAGTAGGAAACTAACCTAGAAAGCAGGGATGGAAAACAAGGAAACATATTTACAAATATTTACAAGGAAGGACAAACCTAAAAACAAGGTTTCAAGTGGAATCCATTAATAGAAATGGGAAAGGGATCTCCTCCAAGAGTAGATAATTGGAAATAATTATGCTCCTTGCACTCAGTGATGATGAATGGACCTCCCCAGAAGGAATCAAATTTAGTATGTCTGCCAGGCTTGGTCTTGAACTCATCCCATTTGGGGACTACATCTCCAATTTTGAAATCTCTAGCCCTGGCTCTTTTATCAAAAAATTTCTTTGTTTGCATATGATGGAATCCCATATCTTTCATGGATTTATCTCTATGTTCCTCTAATTACATAATCTGAGCATACCTAATTTGTAAAGGATCTCCTTCTTCAAACAAGACATATTGAGTAGCTAAGTCCAAAGCTGGCAATTCGGTTGAAATGGACAACTTAGCTTCTCTTCCATAAACTAACATGTAAGGAGAATTCCCAATGATCTTTTTTGGGGTAATTCTAGATAACCATAAGGTAGATTTCAATTTGGTGTGCCAATCTCTTTGGTTATCTTGTAGGGTCTTCTTGATTATCCTAATCAAGTTCTTATTAGTTGATTCTGCCAAACCATTTCCCTAAGGGTAATAGTTTGAACTTGTGTTCAAGTGAACACCATGTCTAATTGCCCACTCTGAGACTTTGAGGCCTGTGAAAGATAATACATTGTCTGAAATAATGGAGTCTAGGACACCAAATCTATGAATTATATCATCATAAAAACTTAGGACAACATTCTCATTTTCTTCTTTCAATGCAACTGCCTCTGTCCATCTAGTGAAATAATATGTTGCAGTAATTATCCATTTATGGCCTGCACTAGATGGAGGATTAATCATGCCAATGAAATCTATGCCCCATCTCATGAAAGGTTGCTTTGTTCTGATGGGATGAAGGGGCAAGGCTGCAAGCCTTTCTTTTCCCGCAAACATGACACACTTGATGCATTTTCTTACATAATCATGACTCTCCTTGAAGATAGATGGCCAATAGTATCCAACCCTCATGATCTTGAAAGTAGTAGTCCTAGGAGAGAAATGACCTCTAGAAGGTCCATCATGAAATTCAAATAGGACATCTTCTATCTTTTCTGAATCAATGCATCTCAAAAGGATGTCATTGTGGTCCTTTCTAAAAATAATTTCATCTATCGGTACAAAGGGAATGGATTGTAATCTATGGTACCTTCTTTTTCCTGAATCTATATCTATAGGGCATTCCCTCATTTTCAAGAAATGAATCATGTTAGTCAACCAACCTGCTACCTTAGCATGATCTTCTATCAAATGCACAACTAGAGATGCATTCTCTTGATGTTGTTCTCTTAGGGTATCATCCTCTGTCAGTTGCTCACATAAGCCTCTCCCTCTACCCAATTTAGTAATTTGGACATCAGTGTCATATTCCATGACTTTGGTAATCCAACCAGCTCTTTTTTTATTCAGGTCTCTAGAAAGCAAGAACTCTTTGACACTTGGATGAGTGACCCTTAGTTGCACTTTTTTGTGGGCTAACAGATGTCTAAAATTCTTAAGGATTTTGACCACAACAAGAACATGTTTTTCTACAAAGGAATACCTTTGTTCATATTCTTCTAAACCTTTTCTAAAGAAAGAAATAGGTTGCTCCAATCCTTCAAAGTTTTCTTGGGTCAATATTGCAGAAATATTATCTGATCCTCCAAAAGCATAAAGGATAAACTCCTTACTAAAATCAGGATTCAATAGGGTAGGAGATTCTATCAAAGCCTCTTTGATAGCTTGGAAACTGGATTTCCCTTCTTTTCTCCAACAGAAAGATGTATTATTCTTCAACATTGTTGTCAAAGGCCTTAATAAATCTGCAATATTAGGCAAGAAATGCCTGACAAAATTAATTCTTCCTATGAAAGATTGAAGACTTTTCTTCTATTGTGGGAGTGGAAGCTCTAAGATAGCTGCAATCCACTCAGGGTCTACTATAATTCCTTTCTTGGATACTATATATCCCAATAGTTTCCCTTCATGAAATACAAACACACATTTCTTGAGATTAAGAGATATCCCAAAATCTCTACATCTTTCAAATATCTTCCTTAGGTGTTTGATATGATCTACTGCGTGTTTAGAATAAATAGTTATATCATATAAGTAGACCAGTACAAACTTGTACATGAGGCTTTTAAAGGCCATATCCATTGCCTTTTGAAAACTAGCACCTACATTAGACAAACAAAAGGGCATTTCCTGATAAGCCATGGTTCCCCACTTGGTTGTAAATGCAATTTTATATTAATCTTCTTCATGAACCAGGATCTAATTGTAGCCTGAATAGCCATCTAGTAATGAAATTCTCTCAGATCTAGAGACACATTACAAAATTTTCTCCATAGATGGAAGTGGATGGTGGTCCTTTAGGGAGGCTCTGTTAAGGTCTCTAAAGTCAACACATAATCTGATTTCCCCATTCTTCTTCCTAACAGGAACAAGGTTGGAAACCCAACTAGTATTCTTGATGGGGTAAATAATTCCACTTTCAATTAATTTGAGTACCTCTTTGTGCATAAGGGGTTGAAGCTTGGGGTTGATAGACCTTTGCTTCTGTCTGACTGGTTTGGCATTAGGCTCCAGTTCAATTGTATGTTGAGAAAGTGCAGGGTTGAAACCCTTAAGGTCTTCATACTTCCAAGAAAACACATCACTAAATTGTTTAAATAACTGAGTATAAGCATCCTTCTCTAGATCAATGTTTACCTTCCCAAACTTTAAGGTCTTACCTGGTTCCAGTTCTAGATTAGTGCAATGTTCTTGCGGAACTACCAGGCCAAATTTACTCTTCTGTGCTTGGTCATCTCTGTTGAAGACATAGTCTAGGGTGACAAGCCCCTTAGGCATCTTATTGGACCTCAAATATACTATCTAATCATCATAATTTTGCATCAACCTGTCTTGATTGTGCTCTGAAAAAATATCTTCCTCAAATAAGAACTGCAAAATTTTCTCATCATTGTTAAACACTTGCTAATTAACATCACTGCCAGGGATAGAGGGCTTGACAATCACTTTGACATGATTTTGATCCTTCTCTTTTGAAACATTATTAGGAATTTCATACTAGGATCCTATAGCAGCTGATCTATCTGCATTCTGATTTAGTTTTCTAGGGATGGCAACAATATTGAAAGCATGGAAATCTTCTATAGCATCCCAAACTCTATGCTTATATGCTCTCATTTCATCATTTTTTATTGCACTTATCCCTCTTACTTGGCTGACAACTAACTCACTATCACCATATACCTTCAAGGCTTTGACACCTCTTTTTCTAGCCCACTCCAATCCATTCACCAGGCTCTCATATTCAACAGTGTTGCTAGTGCAAGAGAAAATGAATCTAAAATTTGTATAGTACTTTTCCCCCTTTGTAGATATTAGCACAGCACCAGCACCAGCACCATGTCTACTTCTAGCACCATCAAAGTATATTTCCCAAACTTGGGTGCTCTGATCTTCTGGCTTAGTGTCTATTTTGAAAAGATTTGGCTCTATGGATTCATGTTCTTGTATCAAGTAATTCCCAAAACCAGCATCCCAAATTACATTGGCTAGCGCCTCTGAATCTCTCCCTGATTCTAAATCATCTAGATAAATATCATGGATACCTTCTATTTTGGTGTTTGTTTCTCTGACAATTGGGAAATCATTACTGTCAAGTGCAAGATAGCTTTTATTGAGTACATTGGACACATAAGGTTCTATATGGTGTGCTGCCAATGATTCAGACTTGATAGTAACCTTAGTTCCATATATTGTATGGAAAAGCATGTGAGACTAGTCAGAAGAAAGATAGCCTCCTATCTTGGCTATAGAATCCCTTGATAAACATATGGAAAATAAAGCAGAGAGGTCTATGATGTATATGTCAAGTAGGATAGAAAAATTGGGGCTTGCATGAAGAATCAAGCTTATGTCTTTGGAAAAACCTATGGTGCTTACTGAAGAACCATCATGTTGGGTCACCCTTTTTTGGAAAGGTTCATATTTAAGTCCCAATTGGTCAACTACTTTTTCAGGCATGATAGAGCTAGTAGCCCCGCTATCTACCATACAATTATGTACTAAAGATTCTCCAATTATTAAAGATATATAAAAGGGAGGTGGTTTTAAGTTCCTACCTTGTATGGCATCTACCTTGGATTTTCTACTTGAAGTCTCCTCCTTTTGATCAGTGTTAACCAACACTAGCTTAGCAACTTCTTTTTTAGGCTAGGGAGGAATTACCTCCTCAGTTATAGCTTTCTTCAATATTTCAGGTTGTCCTAGAATGGCCAAGGAGTCCCACATAGATATGGTAACATTTTCCTTCTTCATATTGTCTACAATGTTGAAAGGCATTGATGTGTCTTCACCATGATAGGCTTGAGCTCCTTAGGAAATTGGCCTTCCTTGGCTGGAGCCTTCCTTAGTATACTAGGAATAGAAGGGTGTGATGTATCAATAGATGTAGTAGCTTTAGCTCCATCTCCTATTTTCTCCGTGTCTTGGTCTCTTCTCTTAGACCGAGTGTTGGCTATTATGGCGGATTCCCTATTTACTCCACTGAAGTCTTTCTTCTCCCAATTGAAGAGAGTAGTATCATTATGTTGTGCCTCTTGCTGAGGAGCTGACTCACTAGAAGAAGCCTCTAATTGAGTATGCGAAGCATTTTGATCCATCAGTGCTTGGTTCATCCACCCATTTGAGCATGTAGCTTGATTATGTGGCTGATTACAAGGAACAAACCATTCATTGTACAAGACTAGATTATTCTGACTTGGAACTATGTCTCTTGTTGGATTTGCAAAACTAAGAGGCATGGGGTTGTATGGTTGAAATGGCCTCTAATTGAAGTTCTGCCTTTGGCCTTGGTGATTTCCTTGGTATGGTGGCCTATTTTGCTGATAAGATGGTCCCTAATTTTGATATTGTTGGTTGGGACTTTGCATCTGTGGCTGAAAGGGTGGTCTATTCCCTTGATTATGCTTCTTCAAATTGGTCAACTCTTTGGTTAGAGTCTGTAGCAGATTTGTCATTTCTTGCTAGCTACTTTGCATTTTTTGTTGACTACTTCTTAATTCAAGTAGCTATTCAGAAGGAACTGCTTTGGATTCCTCATAGCTATTTTTGGCTTGAGGTGCTACTATAGTGGGTATGGGAGTATATGCAGGGATACTCAAAGGCATGTTGGGCTGAATATTGGGAAAAATAGGCATGGGTGGCCTTCTAGCTATCATGCCTGCCTGGATTAAACAATTTTTAGCCTTGACAGCTATGTCAAAAGCCTGAGGTAATGAGGTACCTCCTATGGATTGGATCATGATAGAGATTTGACCATTCAAACTTTGCAAGGAGTATAAGAAAGCATGGTTAACTGATGGCCTCACTGAGACCAGGATTCTATTCCATGTCTTGAGGAATCTATTGTTAAAGTCTATCATTTGTTCTTGAGGATCTCTCTTTATGGTTGTTAGTTGTTCAACCAAAGATAAATTATCTAATTTATCCTCAAAGTATTTACTTAATGAATCCCCTAATCCATCCCATGAATTAATAGAACCAATAGCTAGAGTTCTAAACCATTCTAAGGCCTTACCTTTGAAAGAGGCTACTAATAGCTTGGTAGCCACAAATTCTTCTGTGATGTTATGTATACTACAGATAGTAGTCACATCTCTTACGTGTTCAAAAGTTGTTGTTTTTCCTTCACCTATGAAATTAGGTAGACTTTTGAGTGCTACCAAAGGTACATCATGATGTTGAACAAAGTTCAAGGGGCTTCCTTGATTGAAGTGTGCAAAAGCAAACTGCCTAGCCATTGCAAGAATTGTAACTTGCTGAGAAACAATTGTGTGAGTTGTATTTGTGTTAAAGAGTGGAGATGAATCTTCTTGTAGCTCTCTAGTTAGAGATCTTCCTCTCCTTTTGTGGTGAAAAGGTAGAAGTCTCTTTTTAGACACCTAAATTGACCAGGTGTTTCTTAATCATCCAAATCTGCAAATCTCAGCCAATTGCGCTAAATCTCATCAAAATGCATCAAAATGGATCAAAATCATTCAAATGGACATTTATCAAGAAAATGGGACAAAATAAAATTAAAATCAAAGGATTAAATGATCATGAAATCAAATAATCAAATTCAAGCCTAAGAGGGATCAATCAAATTATATAATTGATTTTAATCAATTAATTGTATAGTTTTAAATCAAAAAGAAAATCCAACCTATTCCCCTACATGGATAATTTAATTAAATGATGGAATTAAATAAATTCTAAATATATTTCAACATAATTTGAGCAACCATTAGTAATTGAGAACACAAAGCACATGGATCACCCATAACTTTGAATCTCAATCACTCATTTTCAAGATTGAATCTGAATCACTCAAATTGTCTTCTTGTCCTGCCCTTTGAGGACAACCATTTTAATTATCCCCCCATTTTAAACCATCTCAAACCCTTTCACCTAACCAAGGCTTAATCATGGTCAATTAACTCTACTCCCTACCCTTGGGAATTTGCTATAAATACAAGCCATTTTGTAAGCTTAAGGGATCCTAGAAAATTTGAATGCATAGCATCATTATTATAGGCAATTTGTTAGCAATTGAGAGCATTTTGATCATTTTGAGAAGAAAATTGTTGATTCTAGGAGCATAATCATGAGCACTTGAGTTGCAAAGCATACACATCTTGAGAATTTGAACTAGATTTAGGCATTCTGTATCAATTTTTCTCATTCTAGGATTGTCCTTGAGAGAGATTAAGGCTAAGTTCTCTTTCAACAAAGCTTAGTTAGAGAACCATGAGATGTCATGGATTTAATGGCAATTCTTAGGCTAAATTGTTATTTTCTTTCCATAGAATTGTAGTTGTTAATCCTAATTTCATGAAGGTGTAATTTCTCAGACACACTCTCCTCTGAGGCAGATGGTGTAGACTCTAACCTCATTGTCGGGGGTGCTCTTTGAGATGATCTGTGCTAACTTCTTTTCAAAGGCAGCTGCAAGAACTCAGCAGGCTTTGAGCTTCTTGTCTTGACTTTTCTTATAAACTTTGAATAGGACTGGATCTTTTGTTCTTCACCAATGGATTCGCCAGATATACTTTCAGAATGAAACCTCTTCCAAGTCTATACTATGGAATCAGTATATCAGAAATAGCATAGCTTTCAAGATGAACTTCTTTTGGTGGTCCCACCGGGTGTGCTAGAATTGTTATACACTAAATTTTGCACCCTATTCAAGCTCTCGTAGTCTTGATAATATAGTATAAAATTGGAATCATTTCCAGGTTGTGGGACCTTTGCTAAATGAAATGAGACCTCTAGGTTCTAGGCTAGTTCCTCTTGGATTATCACCTTAATTTTCTCTTTATGCATAAAAGTAAACTGGATAGGAAAAGGGATAGAAGGAATTCTGAAAGGGAAATGAATGATAAGAAAACTATCCTACTAGATGATACACCGAAGGTAATTTTCTGAATTAAAACACAACAATCAATCTTAGAAAGAGGACTTGGATCTAATAGAACACAAATTTCTAGATAGGCTTGCATAAGTATTTCATAGAGAGGTCTGAGATAAATAGAGGCTATTTAGGGAAAGAAGTAATTTCACAAACAATAGCATATTCACTATAAATAGACACAGACTATGACCTACAAACAAACATCCACTTCTACAATTAGGCACAGGAATGAGGCAAAATGAAAGGAGACTGAAGAATATCCACAAAATCATCTAAATCAGATCATCCAAAGTAGTACACAATATTGTAGAAAGAAAGAGGGCTCAGGAACTCCAAGTTCATTCCAATACCAATCTTTGTATTATATTCCAATAAGAGAAGTACAAACAAGAAGACCCAGGGAAAAAAGAATGTCACAAAAAGCCTTTGCAATATTTGCAATTCAATAAGATAACTAATGCATAAAAACTTAGGGGCAGAGAAAATACCACAAAAATCTTACACTAGCTGGAAAAATCTAAGCTAAAAAGCTCTAAAAATAACTTATATACATGTCCCTCCTAGCACGCAGGCTTAGGAATAGGCAAAAATATCCTAATTAGGGTTACAATATATTTTGCAATAAACAAATCAGAAACCCTAATACTGTCAATTCTTCTCATCAATACATCGTGAAATATCTAAAATAATCTGATATAGCTTTGAATATCTTTCCCATCATCATTAATATAGCCTGAGAAATCAGATCGACCATCTCTTTGTCTATTTCCTAAGAAATCACGCCACCACCATGAACTCTGAGAATCAAATTTTCATATTTTTGAATATTTAATCCTTAACAATCATAGGTGGTGTGGATTCCTACATCAACGACCAATAAAAATCTTGAATCTCCTATTTAAAACATAGTCATTGATCTCTGCTCATTTCCTTTACCTATATCATGTCTTTGATGGCTTGTCTTTAAATAAGGTTTTCCAAATCTCCCATATCACTAAGTCACAAGATAATCTCCTTAACCTTGGTCTCCTTACGAGACAATGTGACTAGCCTTAGTCTCTGATTCATTGCACTTTTTAGTTAGCCTTGAGTTTGTGAAGCGATAACATGATCATGGAAAGATCAAAATGCAAATCAATGGTGTTGATTAAGACATCTACAAACTTTGACACTAACCTTACCTTCTTCCCTTACCTTGGGTCTATTTGGAGACCTGGCGACATGAGAAGTCTCGTGATCTCCAAACATTTTTCCTAACCATGATTTCATTACGAGACTCGATGACCACCGTAAGATCATCTTTGCATCGATGGCTATTGCAAGGTCATGTTCACTTGCTGACCTTTTTACCTTCTTCAGAGACTTAGCAATAAAGCTTATAATGTCTGGGCCCACTTTTACCATATGTCATTCTATCTTTGATTTGTCAGTGCACACTTGGGTTATTATTAGAACTTGACCATATGTCTTAACCCCTGATTTGAGTTGGACTCCATGTCTGAGTGGTCACATGATCTCAAAAACTTTCCTTTAACCCTAATTTCTTTATGAGACTATGCGACCAAAATGATTTTAACTTTACTTAGCTTTGAACTTAAGTTACACCGTAGGGTCAGAAAAATAAACCAAGTCGCGTGGTCTCCTAACTTTTTGCTAACTTCGGGTTACCATGGGAGACTTAGCTGTCATGCCCCAAAATCCGGGCATAAAAACCTTAACTTATTGAAAACTTTAAACTTTCATTTAAACATGTTAAATCATCTATAGGAAATGAAAGTCTTTTCTAAATCTTTGCACTTTAAATCAATTGAAAAAAAATCAATATAGAATCAACAACACTAATCAGAGTGATAGCCTTAAAGTTCCTTTTGATAACAATCATTATTACAAATAAAGATACAAATGCTAATTTCATTAATAGAAACAACTCAAAATTCCAAATACAAGAGGATTACATTATTT
>MU225548.1:579019-594803 GCA_018584345.1 Thuja plicata
TCCCCGATTAGTACCATGGTCAAATTTCCTGCACACTCATTGCACCCATCAGTACGTCCAATAAATCAATACATAAAAATAATTGAATACAAAATGTAAGTTCGAACACACATTCACTCACACTTGCGTCAAAGATTATTAAACTTTAACAATATCTGCATCTAATCTATATGCATAAACATAACTCTTAATAAATTTGAATCTTGATTTCATCTAACATCCACATATTAATCTAATATACAAAACCATCAAAATTAAGTCTTAAACAGAAGTCTGCATCACTCACACAAAGTATCTGATTAGAGTCCCTGATTATGTAACCAAGTGTTGTTTACAAGAAAAGGATTCAACGGATCCATAAAGATTTCATGCTTCCCAAAAGTCCAACCATAACAAAATCTGAATTGTCAAGAGAACATATGAAAGAGAAATAGTGTTTAAGATTATGTCAGACAGGGTAGGCCTCACATTAGCGACCATCATGAGATTAGATTAAGATCAACGGCTAGTGCTAAGTCTCGAGACCAAAACAACATATTCCTTTTCTTTTAGAGACTACACAACAAAGGCAGTCTCATGATCGCTGAATGATTTGGAATATTCTCTTTTCATTACATGAATTAGAGACTAAAAGGGCATTTAAAATGTACACATGACTTTAAAATAAATTAAGTCACCTGGAAAAGGTAATAAGGAAATAGAAGAGGTCATGGACCAACTAGGGTTTACACCATATTTGCATAGGGTTTTCAATACTTAGGTCTTTTTCATGAACAAGGCATACCAGAGACCTAGAGATATTTGTAGAGTTGAGGAAAACATGGTAAGAAACCATACAGGCTGGGCTCTACCCTTGTGGGAGCCTCACTTACTCTATCTGTAGCCAAAATTTGCATGATGGGGAAATTTTGGATAACACTTCCATTATAGACTAGTTTAGCCCTTCAAGTAAGTGGTTTGGGGTCATGTCAAGTGCCTTTAATGGGTCTCTGACTTGGATCTAGCTTTTTGCCCTATTCTACCCCATTTCCCACTTTTTTCAGTCTATTTTTGACACTCTAAAATGCAAACTAGGATTTTTGACCTCAGGGTCAAAGTCAACCTTTCTAGGTCAAGTTTGAGCTTGACCTTTTTCTGACCTAAGGTCCAGATTTCAGATTTCCAGATGTCGGGCTTCGAAAAGAATTAATTCCTGCTTTTGGGTCAGCTGTTTCGTTCTTCAGAACAACAATACTTAAATTATATTTAATATAGGTCCTCTTGTAAGGGTATAGGTATAACTGAAATTTAATTCTCCTATGTAGGCCTCTCTAGAAGATTGTGCCCTAGATTCATATATAAGGAAGTTTCCTCCTCTCATTTTCTCTAACAATCTAAGACTTGATAACCATGATCATCAACTATCAAAGACTTAAGAAATGAAATCCAAAGGTGAAGAAGCAAGATTTTAAGCAAGCCAAGTAGCCATTGAAGCATTCATCTATTCTCAAGCACTCAAAAACATTAAAGCACTCAATTCATAAAGGAGATCCATTGGTAGCCATTGAAGGATTCAAGCTATATGGAGCTCTCTTGTTGAAGATTTCTCCATCCACATTCCTCCAAGCCTCTCCCTATTACAAGTTCCATTCAAGATTGGTGTTGAAGATCTTCAATCAATTGATTCGAGACATCCTACATTCTACACTCTACACTCTACATCCATTTGGTGCATACATACTTGTGGATCCATGAATTTGAATCTGCCATAAGGGATTCTACATAAGCAAGGTGAATTATTCTATTTGCTTTGTTTATTTATGAAATTTCAATTATATTATAAGTTTAATTCCAAAACTAGGGTTTGAACAAGGCAAACCCCTCCCCCAACAAACAAACCATTTTTCTTGCAGATACAGGTTTGGAATAGCATATCAGAGTGCAGATTCAGATACCCTTTTCGAAAAACTATTAGGATCCAGAAATAGATTTTCTGTCAGAGAATTTTGAAGTCGATTCTTCCCTAGGTTGTAATCGGAAATTTTGGGTCAATGGTGACATTGACTTGAGGGTCAAAATTAGAACTATGTCAGATCAAAAAAAGATTTATGGGTTTTTTTTGTCTCCACGTTTCTGTTCCAAATCCGGTTGCAAATTTTCTACAAACTTAGTGCAGACCCCCAAAAATAGCATTCTTCATATCTGTAACATTTCAAGGTTAGTACTTTTCTCCTATTCATTTCAATTAAAGTTCTTAATCTTTCTAAACCTATTACATATTCTTTTCTTATAAAATGGAATTTAAGATCTTCTTCTTTAATCTTATTTCGAATAGATTGATTCATTTATGCATTGATCTTTCCTTTGGGGTTAATCAATTTGGATCCTTGCTTTGTGTATCTAAGGATAAAAGGAACATCTTATTTATCCCTCAAATTTCAATAAACATTCTAATTTTAAATGTAACAACATCTATGTCAAACATACATCACATTTTCATACCTTACATTTCTTATGTTACATTTTTAGATGTTACATTTTGGTGAACCCGCGATAGACAACTCTTTCTTTTTTGGTGTTAGATTTACATTTTTATGTTAGATCTTGCATGAATATTAGATTATATTTGTTTAATGTTCTTTCATTTACATTTCAAAAAAAATAAAATGAAAATCTTGTGTTTTCTAAATTAGTTCATTTGCATTGCATTGGTGTCTGAGCTTTACCACTTCTAGTCCTACTTATAGTATCCTGGTTAGAAGAAGTTGTAGACTTATGGGTTCCTTTGATCCTGAGTCTTTCTCTGCTTTCCTTAGGATTAGGGATGAAAATTTGACCACTCATGATTCCAATCCTTCTATGGAGCATAACTCTTCTCACTCATCTCATGATAAGGATGATGCTTTAAGAGTTCCTCTTGAACAAGTACAAAAAATTTCAACAGAATTTGATAAAATGGGAAATTGGCTTATTCAAGAAAACCATAATCAAGATTCCATCCAAGCTATAGAAGCTCTTAATAAATTTCTTCGTGATAGTGATCAAGGTGTTAATTTCTTGTGTGATATCACTCATCTTGTGCATTTGAATGTTAAACCTTTAGCTCAAGAGGCTCAAGATCTAGGATTCACTCATCTTGTCACTAGTGAGGGACCTTCTTTTGTTCCTTTACCTAGCATTTCTACTTACACTCCTCCTTTAATGACTACATCTCTTCCAATTTCATCTATTCTTGTGAGTGTTCCACCAGTATCTCTACCTACCTCACAACCTTCATATCATAGTGTTCCTTTTACTTATTCCAATCCCCTTCCAACTATGGTTCTAAGTGTTCCACAGGTTGTGTCTTCCATTCTTGTCACTTCCTAAACTTTTCCTAGTGTTCCTAATATTTCTATGCCACCTATTTCTTCTAATGATTCCACAATCATCAGTTTGGCTCAAACTGTGTTATCTTTACAACAACAACTTGCATCCTTAACCCAATCCAAGTTTAGCATTCCTACATGTGACTTGGGTAGTCCTTTATCCTTAGACATTATTCCTACTACTGTCCCTCAGCAAGACGATATGCCTCATCTTGAGAATTACAATGGTAAAGATGATCCTTTTACTCATGTTAAAACATTTCAAATCCTTTTTAGTGATTATGTTCATGACCATAGGATTTTAGCTAAGTTGTTTGCTAGAAATTTTCATGATAAGGCCTTGCAATCATATTTTTGTTTACCTCCTTATTCTATTGATTCTTTTCCTAAACTTGCTAATAACTTCATTCAACAATTTCAAAATAACATTGGTCTGCAAGTGTCCTTAACTAATTTAATGCATTGTAAACAAAACATTAAGGAAAAATTGACTGATTTTATTGGTAGATTTAAGCATTTGTATGCTCATATTTCTTATCATGTTCCTCATATTGATATTCAACATATGTTTATTTCAAATTTACAAAAAGATATTAGAGATAAGATTCTTCTTACTGAATTTACCTCTTTTCAACAAATTTGTGCAGCACTTCATCATTATCAATTACAAGTGAGTCAATTTGAGAGAAACACTCCAATGGCTCCTATTCCAGTTGATAAGAGTGATGTTGCTCCTAATCCTAATAAGTTTCATAAACCTAACAACTATGTCAAGATTAATAAATAGACGAATGCAGTTGCTGATCAAGTTTTTGTTGCATCCAACAATGCCACTTCTACATCCACTACTTTCTGTAT
The DNA here is from genome assembly GCA_018584345.1 of Thuja plicata. Taxonomy (NCBI): domain Eukaryota; kingdom Viridiplantae; phylum Streptophyta; class Pinopsida; order Cupressales; family Cupressaceae; genus Thuja; species Thuja plicata. The sequence continues at coordinate 583,225 of MU225548.1, forward strand.
GAATCGTACATTTACTCCTCTCTCTGAATCTTTACATTCTATTATGAGTAGGTTTTTAAGTGATAATATGATTAACTTGACTCTTATTTGACCTCTTCTCCCTACTAAGATAGCATCAAAATCCTTTTATTCTAAAGCTTTTTGCAAATACCATCACCAGAATGGCCATGATACTGAAGAATGTTATTCTCTAAAGCATAAGGTTCAAGACTTAATCGATTATAATTCTTTATCTGTTATAATTTTGATGGTAATGGGAAAAAATCTATTTCTCCTCCTAATCAAAACCTTCAAATCTATATGAATCCTTTACCTACACATGATACTAATTCCATCGCTCAACCATCTTCTATGGATATTGTTTACAATTAAAAGATGGATGATCTCAATCACATTGTTAATCACGTGGAGTGCATTGTTTGACCTCAACTCACTATTTAAGATCCTTCACCTTCACTTCTACTTCAAGTTCCACCTAAACCTTAGAAAAAAACTAAAGATAAAAAACTTAGGGAACTCTTAATTACCTTTGATGATTCTGAGACTATTAAGGCTCCCAATGATCCCCTTTATATTTATGATAGGATTGCTAAGATACCTATGCATTTTTGTCTTGTTGATCCTAAACCTTTAATAAATTTCATTACTGAGGAAAACCTTTTTATGAAAAACCTACAACGTGATTGTTATGATCCATCTGATGCATGGATCCAAACTTGTAATAATTTTCTTTATCTTGCACTTGGTTCTATTAACTTGACCATTGAACTTTGTGGCAAAGTTGTAGATACTACCTTCATTGTCATTCTTACTTCTGATCAATTTCAAGTCAAATTTGGTTTGCCTTGGATAACTGCTATGCATACTATTGCTTCTCCTATTCATAAGTGTATTAAGTTCATTCATAATGGAGAAGTGAAAATTATCAATCATAGTTTGTATCAACCTTCTAGGCCTAGATATTCTTATACTCTTTATTTCTTTTGGCGTTCATTACCTAATTCATGTCCTCCTTGCCTTGACAACCATTTCCGTTCATATCAAGCCTATAAACATGCAACATTGTCGAGTTAAGCATACCTTAGATAGATCTTAACTGTGGTCTTTTGCCTACTCCTTCCATACCTCATCTATCCATTACTTCTAGCTCTATTACTCAACCTCCCAGTGTCACTTCTTAGCCTACTATGAATCCTACCAATCCTCCTATAGAACCTATGAAGGAACCAGTTGTTATTCCTCATAGTTTTCAAAATGTGTCAAACAAAGAGAATCATAACAAATATGCTAATGAACATCGTAAGAAGTGTAGATATAATTCTAGGGACCATGCTTATGTTCTTCAAAATTCTTTACCTTCTTTTGACCAACCTATGCCTAATGTGTTGAAAGAAGTTCATAATGATGTTAAGATGAATGAGTATGATGATCCTATTCGCATCTTAGATCCTATTTTAATTAATCTTGATGAGGAGGATGCTCTTGATGATCCTATTGATCCTAGTGATGAATATGAGACCATTGATCTTGATATTGATTTACCTCAAATGCTTTTAACTCAATTGATAATTACACCTAGTATCGAGCAACGCGATTCTCAAGAGGATCCTTGTTTGGAACTGGCTATTATTCCTACTCTATTGGATATAGTCCCTCTTGCGATTTTCTCACCTTCCCTAAATGATACAAACCAAGATGGAGAGGGTAGGAGATGCACCTAATTGGCTTATCCTTCATGGTATCCCTTTTGTGTTTTCCTTCTATATTGTGCTTCTCCCATAATGTGTTTGCTAAATGTTTGTTAGACTCTTTTATACAACCCTTGTTACTTTGTTGGTGCAAGGTGATAAAGGAATCAAACCTTTTTTATAATTCCTCTATATGTATCTTTACTATTCTATATGTTGTTTTCATGTTATGTTGTACTTGTGCTATTGTTCATAAATGTTTTCCTTATGTTGTCCGCTTGGATCTGCGACATGGTAGCACTAATCCTTTTTGGTCTCCATGTTGTGGTCCAAAAAGATTCTTCTTCGTAACTCTTGCATTTTATTTCCTCCATTGTTATTGTAGTTCTACTTTCTTTGGGGAATGATGTCAATTCATTTGCAATAATATCATATCTATATCTACATATTATCCTATGATCATACTGACCCCACAGTAGGTAGATCCCTTCTGTGTTCTTTGTATGTTTATGTGGTATTTCCCTTGATTTGTCTTTGTTTGGGGGCATCTCTTAGAGGAAACATAATTGGTAGAGTTGTTTATGTTTTTGCTAAAGCCATTGCTCCTGTTAAAGTGTTAGCAATGAATTTAACTTGGGGGCATACACTCTACTCACTTTTTACACACACACACATTCAAAATATTTTCAAAACTTAAAACTTTTTTCCTTTATGGATTAAAGACTAATCCTTAAAGCACGGATTTTTACCTTATAGGATCTCTTGATCCCTCCAGTTTAAATTTATATGGATTTCTTGATCCCTCCAGTTTCAATTTACAATGTTTTGATCCCTTAAGGTCGAAAGCTGTCCTTAAGACTGGATCTCCCTGATGGGTTGACTAGTGAGTAGCCACATTCACTAGGTGGTTCAACTCTATCTTTCTAGTTGCACTATTTCCTTGTGTGGTTCACAATGGTACATAATTTATCATTGGGAGAGGTAATCACACCCTCTCTCCCTTTCTCCTTAACTTGTGATGTCTCTCTTATCATGATCTTAGGGTTGATAAATACTTAAGTACTTGGGGTCTTGAGGATTCCTTTTTCCCTTTTGATTTCAATAAGATTATTTTTTCTTTATAATCTCCTTTACCAAGAGTTTGCATTGAGTTCATACTCTTGCTAAAGTGGGGGCTAAATGTATAGTCAGAAAATGGAAGAACTTCCATTATAGACTAGTTTATCCTTCCAATTAAAAGGTTTGGGGTCATGTAAAGTACCTTGAATGGGTCTCTAACTTTGACCTGGATTTTTCCCCTATATTTCCCACTTTTTCTAGCCTATTTCTGACACTCTAATCTGCAAACTGGGATTTTTGACCTCAGGGTAAAAGTCAAAATTTTTGGGTCAAGGTTGACCTCAACCTTGACCTAGGTCAAGGTCATCCTCAACCTTGACCTAGGTCAAAATCAACCTTTTTCTCACCTAAGGTCCAGATTTCATATTTCCAGGGTTTTCGGATGACGAGCTTCAGAAAGAATTAATTCCCGCTTCTGGGTTGGCTGTTTCAGTCTTTGGAAAAACAATTCTTAAATTATATTTAATATAGGTCCTCTTTTAAGGGTATAGTTCTAATTGGAATTTAATTCTCCTATGTAGGCCTCTCTATAATATTGTGCCCTAGATTCATATATAAGGAAGATTTCTCCTCTCATTTTCTCTAACAATCTAAGACTTGATAACCATGATCATCAACTATCAAAGACTGAAGAAGTGAAATCCAAAGGTGAAGAAGAAATATTTTAAGAAAGCCAAGTATGCATTGAAGCATTTATCTATTCTCAAGCACTCAAAGACATTCAAGCACTCAATTCATCAAGGAGATCCATTGGTAGCCATTGAAGGATTCAAGCTCTATGGAGCCCTCTTGTTGAATATTTCTCCATCCACAATCCTCCAAGCCTCTTCCTATTCAAAGATCCATTCAAGATTGGTGTTGAAGATATTCAAGAAATTGATTTGAGACATCACATTCTACACTCTACATTCTACATCCATTTGGTGCATACATACTTGTGGATCCATGAATTTGAATCTGCCACAAGGGCTTCTACATAAGCAAGGTGAATTGTTCTATTTTCTTTGTTTATTTATGAAATTTCAATTATATTATAAGGTTAATTCCAAAACTAGGGTTTGACCAAGGCAAACCCCTCCCCTCCAACAAACAAACCATTTTTCTTGAAGATGCAGGTTCAGAACAATGGATCAGAGTGCATATTCGGATACCCTTTTCGGAAAACTATCAGGATCTCAAAATAGATTTTTTGTCGGAGACTTTTGAAGTCAATTCTACCCTAGGTCAGAATCGGAAATTCTAGGTCAATGGTAACATTGACTTGATGGTCAAAATTAGAACTATGTCAGATCGGAAAATGATTTTTGGGTTTTGTTCATCTCTGCGTTTCTGTTCCAAATCCGATTACAGATTTTCCAGAAACTCAGTGTAGACCCCCAAAAATAGCATTCTTCAGATATATAACATTTCAAGGTTAGTAATTTTCTTCTATTCATTTCAATTAGAGTTCTTAATCTTTCTAAACCTATTACACATTCTTTTCTATAAAATATTACACATTCTTTTCTATAAAATAGAATTTAAGATCTTCTTTATTCTTATTTCCAATCAATTGATTCATTTATGCATTGATCCTTCCATTGGGGTTAATAAATTTGGATCCTTCCTTTGTGTATCTAAGGATAAAAGGAACATCTTATTTATCCCTCACATTTCAATAAACATTCTAATTTCAAATGTAACAACATCTATTTCAAACATACATCACATTTTCATACCTTACATTTCTTATGTTACATTTTTAGATGTTACAAGTGCTAGAACCCTACAAACTTCCAATACATGTTATAGAGAGGGTATTCACCGGAATATGTTTGGCAGATGGAGAGCACAGATGTACTCTTTAATGTTCAGCAAAAGAAAATGATATTTCCTTCCTTTCCTTTCTCATTGGGAGGGTTCACATTTGAGAGAAGAGGATTCAAAGTGGTAGAGGCTTTTTTTTTTCAATTTTTTGCTTTGCTATTGACAATCACTGGCAGTATGATCCACTAAACATAATTGCAACAAAGCTTAGAGCGAATGGGAGCTACACAAGAAAATGTCAACATGAGAGTATGTCATTGATATAAAAATTTAAAAACATGGAGTCCTGGGACGAGGTAAAAAAAGAGATGGAGAAATATGCCACTGAAAATAATATTTCAATACAAGAATTTTCATCACAAATTAGGGCATTACACAAATAGAAAGGAAAAGTGTAGCACATGACATCCTACAATTTCTACTAGCAAGCTTCTCAACCATCTACAAAAGATATTTCAAAAAACCTATCGCTTCAATGTAAAGATGAGTATTGGACTGCAACCAAAGTTAATGATATTTGGGAAATGAGGAAGAATCTCAGAGATCCAAAGACCTCTGCAGATCTTTATGATGCGGACGAGGATGAAATATTTAGTGATTTATGGAATGTGGAGTATTCTACGCAAGAACATCATAGCAATTATAATGAGGATGAGCGAGATTCTATGAATCCCACATCAACTAATGTATATTCAATAAAAATTACTACTGGAGTTGATGCATCCACAAAAGAAAAATATGGCAAAGGGGCAGAGATTGTAGAAAAAATGGGTTTTCTAGGTAGGGGTGGTCTGGGTCCCACAGGAGAAGGGAATTGGTATCCAATTGCCACACCCACTCCACCAAAACATGGTGGGAAACCAGTAATTGGAGGTTCATTAGAAAAAGGTACTACTCAGTCTCATACCCTTGCACCTTCATTTGTTCTAGCTTGAAATCTAGTTCCACCTTTGCCATTCACTTAGATTCAATCTAAATCAAGTGCCACTCCTACTAGTGGGGATGGTGTGGTTAGTACTAGTGGTCTTAAAAGGACATTACAACTGGGCATTACATCAGTAGATCCAAGAGATCAAGGTAGTGTAAAGAAGAAAAAGGTTATGACAATAATGCCAATGGTGTTTGTGACTATGAGTCCAACAAGTGCCACACCTTTAGGAAAAAATCCTTTGAAAAATCCAAAAAATCCACTTTTAATAGGTCAGGGTGTTACTATTACTAATCCTCATGGTGTAATTTTTATAACCACAGGTGGAAGCTCGTACATCATTGCAAGTTCTATTTCACCTTTCAAACATTCAATTGTGTTAGAAAACCCTGATTTTTGTTACAATGATTTTGTAACTAACTTTGAACAAACAAACAATAGGAATAAACAAAATATTAAGACATTGAAGAGGGATGTAGTTTTTATAGCTCGTGATGTAGAACCTACATCAAATAGGTTATTTCCTACATATGACCCAAACAAAGAAATGATGGAGCTCATGGTTGTTAAGCCCCTACCTAGAGATAAAAATCCACTAGAAAGTCAAATAGATCCATCTGAATTTAAAGTTAGCACCCTCCAAATGGATTTATCCAAAATTAAAAATATGGACAAGATAAATGTGTTGAAAATGACCAACCAAGTGGTCTACAGTTCAATGATCAAGTTAGAGAGAGAGAATGGAAAGCTTCAGGGAAAAATAGAAAATTTACATGCAGACCTGGCAAATGAAAAGGCAAAGGAGAAAGTAGCAGATAATAGGTGCAAAGAATAAGAGAAAAGGATAAAAAATTCATCCTCTAAAGAAGCAATTGGACAACAAGAACATATGGAGGTAGAACTGAGAATTGTGAGGGAAAAATTGGAAGAGAGCAATAAAAATCTTGAGGATGAAAGAGCCTCTTCATTAAATTTATACAAAAGCATGGAGAGTATGGCACAAGTAAACAATAACTTAAAGAAAGAATTGGAGGATGAGAGGTTAAAATAAAAACAATGGGAAGAGAAAGAAAACTAGTGGGAAGATGAAGTAGATAAAATAAAAAAATAGAGTGAACACCTGTTGTCAGTATTGAGAGAAGAGGTAAAGAAGGTAAATAATACAACTAAAACTTACGAAAATAGCTTGAATGACCAAATGAAAAATATTGTCAAGCAAATAAAAAGAGACCTTTAGGGGAAAATAAAGGTGACTGGTGATAGGTTGTGTGATTGGTTTGAATTGAATGAAAGTATTAGAGATTTTTTTGGGAAGCTCAAAGAGAACATTGAGAAGAACAAAAAAAAAATTCCAGAGAGAGAAAACTGCAAAATAGATTTTGCATCAAATCAACACAACCAGCGACAGTCATTTGGCAAGCAAGGGAATTCATGACTACGTTCGTGAATCAATAAAAACAAACTTTGTCTTTCAAAAATGTCAGAAACTAAATGAAGTAGAGGAAACTCTTTCCTTATTTGAGAGAAAGCTCTCCAAGATGAATAAAAAACAACCAAAATGATAGGTCATGGTTTGCCAAGTCCTAGTCCTAGTAACTCATTAACGAATTTTTTTGGAAGAGAAGCTTAAAAAAAAAGGTTGGAGGACACAATGATGACTAATTTAGGCAAGCTTCCTCAAGACACAACTAATGAAGAAAAATTTGAATGCAGTATTTGAAGGATCATTGCTTTCAAGTCACTCTAACAAGTATGGATGGCTGACAAGGTTGCAGGTCATTTACTATAACTTGACACATTTTTACCTTCCAAATGATGTAGAATGGAGAAAACTAAACAAATTGGTAGAATCATCTCATCAAAAATAGTATGTGAAAGTACTTACAGTCTCAATCATCTCTATATTATTTATCTATTGGTTTGAATTGAGTTAAAAGTAACAAGTTTGAACTTTGTTTTTTTAATAGGATCAATGTAGCAGATGTTATACTGCTATTTCTCAATGCTAATTTACTAAACCGGTCTATCAATTACAGAAATGTATAGTTGTAGAGATATTGTACTAGTCTTGACTCTTACTGATTTTGATTTTGAGACGTCACATTAGGCAAATCAATCTGAAGCTATTGTTGCTCCCTTGTTTCTATAAAAGAGAATTTAGGGTAATTTTCTAAGGGTGATGAAATTGATATTGGGTATTGACTCTTGAGTCATAATTCATTGTCAATTCACTTTTGCAAACAGAATCACACAAAGTTGTGTTCTACTGCTTACTACTATTAATGATTGAATTGTTGCATTGTGTCATATTTGTAAATAAATTAATGAGAATCTCTATTTCTAAGAATTGGATCATGTGAATTGCTATGTTTTCAAAAAAAAAAAATCTTTAAGAATTGTACCATATGAGCTGAATAATGCAAATGAAAACCATTATTAATTATAGAATTCATGACACTATCAACCACATTCATGTTTTTGACATTGGAATATGATATTATGCATGATTGATGATGAGATACAGAAACTGACAATAGAATAAAACTAAAAGTTTAATAAATACCTAGGACCTGCTACTTCTACAAAGGTTCAAGTTGCCACATCATATCATTATTGGGATCCTCATGCTTGGATTCATTTCCATCAACTTCATAGCTTCCTTGGTTCTTTGATATGTTTTCTTTACTCTTCAAACCTCTGCTTAACTCAAGTTCAACGTTAGCATTACCAGTACCACTGCACGAGTCAATGAAAGTCACATCATTGTCTCTGGCACTCCAAGTTTGGTTTGAAATGTTTCCCAACCCTCTTCTCTGGCATTTATTACTCCACAATTTTAGTGCCCTATCATAAGTAAAATTATGGACTTCATACCTGGATGTATAGAGCCTCAATAAATTTTCCAAATTCTTGTCTAGTTTGTTTCTTAGCTTTGACTTTAGGAACCCCAAAGCACTGAAAAATCTCTCATCCTCCACCAACCCCAATATCATGGTCAGACATAAATCAGCAAGCTTGACAAATTCTAATATTGAATCAATCAACATTTTGCTCTCACATAGATATTTCCAAAGCCTTATTGCTGATCCATCTTCATGGGGGTTTTGCATAATAATATATTGTTCTCTCATTGTCTGTGAAAAATGACTTGATTTTTCTCTCAAATGGGATTCATCTAAAATTCCATTTAGAGTTACTCCATTTAACTCTTTTGTTTTTCAAAAATGATCTATCAAAGTTGGTAGCTTACGTTGATAATCCTTTGAATTATTGATACTCTAATATCGAGGAAACACAATAGGAATGGATTCAAGTAGTTGTACTAAAGGGAATCTTGCTCTAATCTTTGAGGAAAGATCATAGGAAATGCGCTTCACAGAAGTAGTTACAGATTCAATGATCTTGGTAAAGTCTTCCCTTTTAACACTTGATATTCACTTCCTGTTATTCCTTCCTGGTTCCTCGGACTCAACCCTGGTATAGTAGTACATTGGTATCTCAACTCCATGTACTTTTGCACATAACTCCCCATTTACACCAATCTTTAAAAAGTTGTCAGGATTGTCCAAACCTATGATTTTAAGCCAGCTGACAAATTTTATATCATCACATTATCGATAGAGATGATCTAGCATCATGCATGTCAATTTATGAAGTGCAACATATTCAACAATATACATTGCTCTTTACTGGGCCCTTTTTATTATATTTCTCATTTCCTCCAGCAGTGGGAGAAGACCTGCTAACGTTAAGAGTGTCTCTAGATTAGTTAACCTTCGTAGAAGCTTAGGAAATTTGGGTATCCCTTCATCTTCATGAATTGAGTTCATTAGACCAAGAAATGATTGATATTCTGAAAACACTCGATGCGCTGGTCCATCCAAAGAGATCCATCTAGTATCATTATCCTTTAGAATCTTGTTCCTGTCAGTTAGTCCTTTGGAAAAGCGTTGAAATTCCCTCAATCATTTTGGAATTAGACAGAAGCATTGGTAGATCTCTTTGATTAAAACTTTGATTTTTTGTACTGGACCATGCTTGCTGACAACTCCAAAAGCTAGATTCATTCTGTGGGCCATGCAGTGAATGGGAGTAATGTAGGGCACACAAGAAGATTGTATCTTTTTGCAAAGAATGCCCTTGTGGCCTTGCATTACTGAAGCTCCATCCACTCCAACACACACCAACTTATTAGCAATCGTCATGTCATTTATACCTCCATATTCAAGTAGAGAACTCTTTACTAGTTCAAATAAATTTTCAGCTATCGCATTATCCTTCATTTTAGCAATAATTAGTATATGAGGTTGGTGGACAAAATTTTGTATAGTATAAACATGCATGCATACCCATGAATTATTATCTACTACTGTAACCTCGTCTAAATACAATGCAATAAAATTTGACTCTTTAATTTTTGCCTTTAGATCCTCTTTTTGAACATCGACAAGACAACTTGCCCATTCCCATCCACTATTTACTGACCAGTGACTGTTAGGATAGTTACAAACTTTCAAATAGTGTAATAAAGAACTCAATGATGGGTAGTCTTTCATAGGATGACCTCTACTCAAAATATTAAAGACAACATTTAACTAAACAACTTTTCCCATTAGTTATACTTCCAATGCTTTTCCAAAAGAAGCTTCAATAGAGCCTTTAACTTGAGCAGGCTTCGTCTGTATATTCTACTGAAATTCATATAATTATGTATTCCTAACATGCAGAGATTCATCCATTGTTTTCCATCTTATCACTTATTTTTCAACTCCATCTATGGTTTTCTTTTCGTAAACTTTACCCATATGCTTATCTATGGTGTCAATTTTTAACTGCAACCTCTTTTCCTTCTTATTTATCTTGCTGCAAATATTACATCTACATTCTACCATAGGATGACCTTCAATTGGATTGTTCACTGGTTCAATGAATGGATACTTTGACACCAATTCTATTTGAAAATTCCTCGACAACTCCCATTTTTGATCATTTTTTTATTCCCTATCTTTATTTGAATTGTTTTTTCTTTTCTTTTTCCCTGCACCATCATCATCTCTGACATTCTCAGTCTCATACAAGTTGATTATATCATTATGGCTACTCTAGGTATTTAACTGAAAGTCTTCTTCAAGTTTATTGTGATCTGAGATATCAGGTTCACCTACTTCTTCAATATGTTGTGTAGTTTTAGGTTGTGAATCTTCAAAATCTACTTGTGATGAAGCAACTTCCTGATTTTGGAAAGAAACATTTTCAACACCATGACCAAAGTACGATGATAAGGTTCTGCATTTTTCTGGCCTCTCTTGGCTTTCCCCACTTGCATAATCCTTACCCTTATTCTTGTTTGACATCTCCATTCTCCAACGACTTTGAGTACAAAAAAAAATGTTAAATTGTTGAAGTAGTGACAATAGACTATAATATATATAAATATGAGTCTAGATTCATTGGCCCTAAAATCATGTCTGAGGTCTCCCTGGTCACCAATGTTTGCTAACTTTTTACCACTAAATAATAATGAACTCAAAACTACAGAGTCGCAAAATAAGTATCACTTACCTTTGCCTCAAATTAAATTGCAATCATGACTCGCCAATACAGTATGCAGTTGCACTCAACAATCTGAAACGTTTCTATCAATCAAATATTTTTATACTAATCCTTATTTGGTGAATTCGGCGCGAGGTATTAGGCATACTGTAGACACCCTAAAATGGACAGGCTTGCAACTTTACATTAAAACCCTAATTTTCATCTATTAATTAATGGTTTTTTAATCATTAATTAATCATCTATTTTCTTCTAAATTCATCTTTCTCAAATCATCTAATCCAATTCTCAACATTAATTAAATAATTAATTTTATTTAATTAATTAACATTTAAATGATTATTTACCGATATTTAATCAATTAAATTCAATTTCCTATAGTTTAAATCAAATATTTAAACTTACTAATTATATTCTCCCAATTAAATTAATTTCAATCAAATTAATTTAATTTCATCAAATAAAGCAATTCTTAATTAAAAAGA
>MU225549.1:25727-39044 GCA_018584345.1 Thuja plicata
TTTTTTTGATATTCAATCTCTAAGTGCCTCAAATTTTGACATCAATTGACAGACAACTTGAAAATCAGGGAAAACACTTCCACTTTTTGCCCAAAAAGTGGACTCAACTTCTTGCTGGCACCCCACTGAGCAGTGTGTTATCGAGTGGAACACAAGCGAACCGAACTCCACCGAACAGACACTACTGAGTAGTGTGCTACCGAGCGGAACACCACCAAGCACAAAACACAACTGGGCAAAGCACCACTGAGCACCATCGAGTCTAGTCACCGAGTCCGTCGATGAAGCAACACATCATCCAACCGAGAACTATCACCAAAGTGACCGAGAAACTCAGGTCTCCAACCGAGCTTGCTACCCAAAACCAAAACCAAAACCAAACCAAAATATATTTTTGGTGATACAGGATTGCCAAGAACCCAAGATGCTCCTGCATAAGTTCTTTATACCTAAATGAGTGATCATGCCAAGTGGCAACCTCCCAATGCAAAGTTTGATATTTTTGCAAGGCAGTGATTAAATGGGTTTCAAGGTGGTTCTGGTACACTCGTTTGCAAAAACAATGAAATTCCCTACTTTGATGATTAATTTCTTTAACTCAAATTGTGTTATGACAGAACATTTGGTGGTTTGATTAACATATAGAGAATGATTATGTCTTTGACTTTTAGGGATTGAGGAGGTCATGTGATCAAGTTTTAAGGCCACTCTGAAGGCCCCCTGACATTTATCAGTCATAGGACAAAGATGTCAAAGTTGGTTGCAAATGAAGATTTTTTATTCCATGTACATTCAGGGTTACATTCAAGGCAGTGAGGTCAAAATTTCTTTCAGTTCATGATGATTTTTTTTAGATCGAGCCCATTAATCACCCAACATTCACCTCATAGCAAACACGCATTTTCATTTGATTTTAAGTTAAATTATTATTTAAATCACTCTTTTGATTTAAATAATAGCATTTTATTGAGAAGAGGTAAAAGACCCACGGGCCATGAACTCTTTATTTTAATATTTCAACAGTGCCATGGGTTGGAGAATAAAGTATTTAAATGAGTTAAGAGTGGTGGAGCCCAGTGTTATGAAAGAAATTTTTAGACATTGCCAATGTTTTTCCCTGCCATGCTTAAGTCTCTCACACCTCCCGCAAGTAAGAAAATAAGATTATGAGAAGGCTGCGGTGGTGCGTTTAAGAGGGAAAATTAAAATAAACAAATTTTAAAGTTAAGATTTAAACGGAGGCATAAAGTGAAAGAGACATATAATTTTTTTTAAAACAAAATGGTGGGCCCATATATCCTAGGGTTGGAGAGAAAGATGTTAATTTTTTTTAATTTTTATGGAGGGTTTAGGAACCGGATACGGCTCACATGTGCCTCTTTAACTTCACCAGTAGACCAAGGGCCCATTGACATGTTAATTATTTTAGATGCAAGGGCAAGTTTGAAATGTAAAAAATTTAAGTCTTGTTTAATAGTTTTTGCTTGATAAAAAGTGGGCCCTCCTTTGTAAGCAACTGCTGCTCCGAAGGAAAATGGGAAGATGTCATTACCTGTTCCAATCTCCTTTACAAGTGAGGAAGATAATAATAGGATATGTAAATATAAGAGGGAAACATAACCAAATATCAAATTTCGTATTTATTAGTGAAAATAAAGAAATATTAATTTCTTTTTGTTAATATTTAGCATTTTAAAACTTTGAATTCATAATAAATTCAAAGAGTGAAAGTTTTTAAAATTTGTAGTTTGAATTTGAACAAAATAAAGAAATTGATTAGATATTTGTTTAGGAGATCTCATAAGAAATCATAATCTTTATCTACCATAAAATATTTTTTGTCAACTTGTACATAAAATTACATCAATTTACACATTAATCAATATATATAATTTTTTTTTAATCTAAATAGATCTATAAAATAAAGAAAAATATCATACACTTCATTTTCACCTGTATATGTTATTATACAGATTAAAAAATGTTAATAAATATGAATGCCCTCAATAAAAAAGATTGGCTGTTGAGTGAAGCACAAAAATAGCGACATAGAAACTCTAGCCCTTAAGAAATTTCAAAATCCAATGTATTCACTACTTATAACTTATATATCATCGTCTATGAGTATCGGTCTTACATCTTCTTCAGATGAAGTGCTAGTATTTCTTTCCCAACAGTAAATTAGGGTTTTCTCTCATTGCAAGCTGGCCCATTTGAAGTGGAAGCTTTGGGGCAGGGAATGTACATTCACTAATACATAATGGTCATGCGAATCCAATTGGCGGCCGTAAAGCCAGATCTACAAACCTTGCCAGCATCTTTCTATGCCAGTACCAAAATAGGAGCCATGGATCGATTATGGACATCCATCATGATGTGGGGACTTTTGCTACAAGTGTTTGGCATTTTCTACTAAAAGAGGGGTAAAAATTTTATTGAATACCAAAGAGTACAAAACAAACGAAACAAAGAGCACTAAAGAGCTTTGCCCTGGTCAACAAGTTGAGCCAGCTTATGAGACACAGATTCCAGAGAATTGCATAACTGAATGATCTGTTGAATAACTAGAGCCAAATGCCAATCCACATCCACAAGGTTTCGTCTATTCAATAAATTCACTACCCCCTGCGAGTCTGTCTCACAAGTAATTCTTCTCCAGCCACGTTGACAATACTGTTCCACTGCTACCAAGATAGCAAGGGCTTCCATGAGGTTGTTTCAAGTGTTTGGCATTTTCAGTGAAATGTGCACAACTAGTTTTAGCAGGGAAGCTCTCCAAATCTGTGAATTTGTGATGCACTCGAAGATATATTCAAACATAGTAAAATTTTCTTATTATGATTTTGGGTGCAATATTAGGTTGTACGAGCTTGATAAATTTTGATTTTGCGTGAAGAGCCTGTGTTGCATTATATACATTACTGGTCAGAGGATTTGCATACACAGTCATCCTTCGTACCCATGCTTACTAGTTTTGGGATGCCATAGATTCCACTATTGAAATGCCGGTTGGATGTGTGGGTGTATTATTTCAATGAAATGCAAATTCAATTATGTATGGGGCAAATTTCCTGGTATCATATGTATGGAGCTGCTTGAATACAGAACATTGATCTCAAAGGGTGAAGAAATTATTTATATTCTCATTGATCAAAATCACGTGTAATCGTAGGGTGAAAAAGTGTCACTGGATGAATGTTTTCACATTAACAAAAATGATTTTATGAGAACATGGGTGAAGTGTGAAAACTAGGAGACTCATACATGTGAAAGATTAAAATATGAAGAGATGAAAATTGTGATTGCATCTTTATAGATAAAAGTATACATGAATAGACAAGAGTTAGGGGATGTATACTAACAATTGGCTTTGGTTATTAAGCAGATCTTTCAGTTATATAGGTCTTTTGTATCTGTTATTTTTAGGTATATTTCTGTGAGTGGAATAGTGTTGCTGACTGCATCGCTAAATGAGCTTATTAGCATTTGTAGGATTGAAATATTGTTGATCAGAGGTATCTTCCCTCTGATTTATCTCATTCACTAGAGCTCTTTGTTGTACTGTTCTCTTTGGCTTTCAATAAATTTTTATCCTTCTTTTAGTGATTAAGGGACAATTATTTGAACTACAGATTTTTAGTGCATTATCAAAGGTTTTCACTTGAAATGAGGTATAAAATGATGAATATTTGTGTAAGCAGATGTAGTGATGCTGTAATGAAAGGATAATTATTTTAACCTAAAGGAGGGAAATGATTTAACACGGTGAAAAATGGTAAAATGTAGAAATTCTGTGGATAAAAGATAATTTATCAATTTAATGCATTATTGGTTGATTTTAATTCAAAAAGGGTGGGCTGTGAAATATTAAAATTGAGAAACCAAGTGAAAAGTTTTTTTTTAAAGGGAGTAAAATGAAGTGGAGAATATAAGTAAAACTTCTTAACAAAGTGAAAATGCAGTTAATGATCTTATAAAAGTTTTAAAAATTGGCATGGACATAAATGTGAAATATTAAAAGATTAGGGAAATGATTCTAATGATAGAGTTCTCAGGAAGCTTGCCTATGCTTAGCTTTATCGAACCAAAATCTATTTAACAAATGTTCTGAAGAGTGTACATCAATATGGGTAATAATCATCACACTTTTCATTTGTGTGTTCCATTTTGCCTTGTTGTGCATCTTCTGTTGTATAATCATTATGTAACAATTTTCTCTTAGTGTTTTCAAACATCCATTTTTTTTTTTTCATCAATGCACATGGTAATTTAGCTCATCTTCTATTTTAGTAACAACCACTCTCAATCAAGTTCAGAAGCAGTGAAGCATATATTGTGTAATTAATAGTGTTCAATATTATATTTATGTGAGTTCTATATTTACAAACATTTTAATTTCTGTACAAAGTTGAACTTATACATTTTCTTGGTCAGTTTCAGGCTTCCTTACTCATTGGTTTAACATCAATTCCTGTTGAATCTGCTCTACATTTCTGGGGACATATAGAAAAGAAGGGTGACAAGTGATGATTTATTGCCCTTAACTTTATTGTTGATGTCTATTTTAGATGTCAAGTCATTGAAAAAAAATAAAAAAAATTCTTCCATTATTTGTTTAACTGCATTCTGATTGTGGTGCACATAAGTTTATATAATAACCCATTTCTGTGTTACTTCTAAAATAATGCATCTATCTTTTTTCTTCTGTTTAAAGCAGATTATAAATATTTTGGTTTGAACTGGATCATGCATAGATTATAAATATTTCGGTTTGAACTGGATCATGCATTTATTATATGTTTTTACAGCATAGATAAGAAGGGTTTCTTTATTCAAATTTATATTTATTTTGAGAAATCAATTCTATTTTCTCTTGTTTAAGGCAGTCACTTCAAATCTATCTATCTTTTTATTTTTATATATAGTATAGTGAAGTCTTATCTTTAAATTGCTATAATATTAAATGCATTACATTTATTAAATCTATTAGAAATTTATTTTCTCTTAAATTAGAATACTCAAACAAAATGTATAGAAATAAAATATATATATATATATATATATATATAAAAGATAGTTAGAAGTTATTAACAATTTTTTACAAAACTACAACTTACGCTCTGTTTGCAAACCAAAATGTGCTGAGGGAAAAACTATGTTAACTCTTCCATCCTTAAACAACAACAAATATTGCAAGAATATATGTGAATGCTAACATGTTATTGCAATGTCTTAATAAAATAAACATTTATTTTCAAGAACATTATAACTCTTTATACAAAGCACATATACATTGTGCCTATAAATACTTTTTGACAGTATACGAGTGCTGATATGTTACATTACTAAAGGGACTCGCCAACACTTTTTTTCTAATGTGTAGAAATGAAACAAAAGGAACAACCAAAAAGATTTTCTGATATTCATTTTGTACCAACATAGAGTACCATCAACTTTCAAATCTTGAATATATAGACAATAAAAATAGAATTCCTCAACATGTTTATTTGGATATTATGCTTCTTTTTTAGATTTAGATATTATGTAAATGTTTCAAATATTTTATTTTACAAATAGGTTACTTTGTGGGCAAATCACATATCAATATAAAAAACTTCATTTTTAATATGTTTTCTTTACACTATTGAAAGTGTTGCAAATCTTTTCTTTAATTATATATAGGCAAATAAAAAAATTGAAATAATTTTCTATTGTTTCACAAAATAGTGTATGTGTCTTATAATCATACTAACAAAATATAACCACAATTGACAATATACATCTATTTTATTTTTACTTATAAATACTTTTCCTTCACCTCCTTTTGGGTGAAGTGCTAGTTGGTTTCTATGATCATTGAGCAACTGTATCTCATAAATGGAAAACAATTAAATGATTACTGATTTTAGAATTCAATATTTTGAAACAATTAGCTTAAATTTCTTAAACTTCAAGAATATTGTGTTCCTTCAAATTGTTGATCATAAATTTTGCAGCACTATGAATCACATTTCAGTTGCAATCTCTTTAGTTAGAATTTATAGTTCATACTATTTAAAAACGGAACTCATGGAAACAAACAATAAGCAAGACGAATTGATATCAAAATGTAATACTTTATTAATTGCAAATGTTAACAATGAAACTTAACTATTTTAAACACTAGAATCCTTGAGTTTTTCATTTTTTTTTTTGAATCTTTGATTCATTAAACCTTGGGAATTACAAACCAAAAAAAATTTCGACGTTGCTATTTCTTTTCTTTTTAGCTTTAACTTCTTATCAATATGCACTCTTTGAGGCCATAATACAGTGAACAAGTTGTAAACCACAGATTGTAAATGATCCTTGTCGATGAGAAATTTTACAATAGGCGGTAAACGATACTCATCGATGAGAAATCAGAATTTCAGTGTATAAAAATTATCGAAGATTGTTAGCCCACAATAAAATAGTCTCAACAATATATGAAAACATATTTCCTTTGTATGAAATGCCATGAGCAAAGACAGATTTAAGATCAAGAGTACAATTCTTTACAATTCATGTTTCTTATATTACATTAATAAGACCCAAATCGTGATGGAGATCAAAATCCTTTTAGTAATAGGAATACATGACCCACAATCCTTTAATCATGTGGGAGGAGGATACTTCTCAACTCTGTAAATGGTAGACGCAAGAAATGCAACAAATATTGATAGAACAAATATTGATAGAACCACAGTCCAAAAGAATTGATTTTTCTCCCTTTTCTCAACCCTCCGAAAATTATTTATTTCTGATTGAACTAACTTTTCTACAGTTTTCTTCACAAACCCTTGTTCTACCTTGAGATTCTTTTCCTCTAGTTTACAAACCCTCTTTTCTAGTGCACTAAATCTAGGGTTTTGTTTTATGATAGTAATTTCTGGTACAGATTGTGGTGCTAGATTTGAAAATGTTGGCTTAGGGAAGAAGCAGTTTGTGGAGTTTTGAATACTGAGTATGAGACCCCTAGAATTTATAGTATGAAGTTTCATATTTCCTTTCATGGCTTCTTCAATCGCCTTAGAGTTACTAGAATTTAGACTATAAAACTTCATATTTCCTTTCATGGCTTCTTCAATCCCCTCAGAGTCACTAGAATTTTTGGTATGAAGTTTCATATTTCCTTCCATGGCTTCTTTAATCCCCTCAGAGTTAATGAGTTCTATTCGTTGTTCTAGGCATTGGGTAACACGGACAACTTCATCCTTGGCAAAATGGTTTGCATTTGGAAGTTCTTTCATAATGGTTTGATTTACTAACTTCTGAGATTGTACCAAGTTGATTCTCAATATTTTATCCTTTATTTTCAAATTCCACTGTGACTTATCTTTATCATCAAATGTAACATGGGATTCTGGTCTTTCTATGACTTCGAGGGCTAGTTTCAAATCCTGCTTCTCTTCATCAGCAAGATGGACATCTGTAAATTTCTTATAGGTGCGAGTCTTTTCAATTTCTTTTTCCAATTCAGTAAGTTCATTCCCCTCAAGCTCTATGATTTCCTTTTGAAAAGAACTATTTGGAAGATTTTCAATCATCCTGTTTCGGCTGAGCAAACCCTCCATCATAACTATCTCATTCATTTCATCCTTAGGATTAAGACAAGATGCCACTTCTATGATGTTTTCCTCGGCAGCATCAAGAGAACTCAACTCCTTTGTTTTGTTTTCAAATTTGGGCGTTATATGTGCAAGGAAGCCATGAAGTTTTTGATGGGACTGTTTATCAAGGAATCTCCTATCAAGATCTTCAAGACATTGTATCTTCATAGGGACTTTCATGTTCTCTTGTCTCAATTTCCAACTATCATTGAGATTCTCAATCTCCTCTTCTTTATTTTTTACCATGTCTGATAATGCCCAAACTGGGAGGGGAGATTCATCATTATCAAAATGCACTTCATTTCTCCACTCCTTGAGTTTGGATTGAATATCCAAGATTGTTTTCTTTGAGATTATATAAACGTTATTCAAGTTGTCTTTGGAGGCTCCAATAGTCGGTTTAGCCATATTGGAAGAGACTTCATCAACATCATAACTTAGCATATCTTTCTTTTCTTTAGGGCTCATGGGCTTAGTAATGTGTTCAAGGGTGCAAGAATTATTCTTAAATGTGCTTTCTTTGGAGCCTTTATGGGTATCCCCCACTTTATCATTCTCTTCTGAAACTCTCCTAATAGGATTTTGAATTCCACTATTTCTTCTCATATTAGAAGCATAAAAAATAGTCCCACAATCTTCATTGGTCTCATCTTCCCTTTTCTCATGATCATTTGGCCTTGCTGGAACCTGAAATCCACTGTTTCTACTCACATTAGAAGTCTTTAAAGTCATCTCACAACTTTCATTACTATCATCTTCTCCATGCTCATGATCACCATGCCTTATGCAAATATGAATTCCACTATTTCTTCTCATATTAGAAGCCTCTTTAGGTCTCATTGGAACTTGAAGTCCACTGTTTCTACTTACATTAGAAGTCTCTAATGTCGCCTCACAATTTTCATTATTGTCATCTTCCCCATTCTCATGATCATTAGGCCTTATCTCAATCTGAATTCCACTATTTCTTCTCATATTAGAAACCTCTGAATCAGTCTCAAAATCATCATCACTCTCATTTTCTCCATGCTCATGATCATTTGAACCAAAAGATTTTGTTGTATTTTTCCGACTAGGACATTCTCTAAACTTTTTTCTCATACATGACTCAAATGCCCCATTAGTACTTTCTAGCCCCATCACATTTCCATCTTTCTCTCTTAACTGGACTAAATCTCTACTCTTATCAGCCAAAAGAATCTGCATTCCACTCTTTCTTCTAATATTAGAAGCCTCTATAAATCTCTCACAATCTTCATTTCTCTCATCTTCACCAATTTCATGATCATTTAAACCAAAAGATTCAACCATTTTTTTCTCGCCAGGAAATTCAATACACTCTTCACTCAGAGATGAACCAAACTTAGTGCTTTTTAGCCCCATCACATTCCCACCTTGCTCTCTCAAATGGACTAAATCTCTACTCTCATCATCCAAAAAAATTGTTGATGAAGCAAAATCCTCATCAATTCTCATGTTTGTTAGGTCCTTTAATCTTCTGCTATTGTGCCTTCCAGTGGTCAGTCTTCTCTCTCTGTCATCCTCCAATGCTAGCCTTTGATCCTCCTCTCTCTCTTTCAAATCCACTAAGCAACTCCTCCTAGACAACTCCTCATCAATCTCCTCTACACCTTCATTAAACTTTCCATTCTTACCACCCAATCTTTCTTCATTAGCCATTTTGACAGTCTCTTTATGTTCATCCCTCACAAGCACCATTCTCATGGAACCATGATCATTCTCAAGCTTAGAAGAACTACTTCTTACTAATCCTTCAATAAATCCACCATTCTTACCACCCAATCTTTCTTCCTCAGCCATTTTGACACTGTCGTTATGTTCATCCCTCACAAGCACCATTGCCAAGGAATCATCATCCTCTACAAGCATAGAAGAACAACTTCTCACTAATCTTTCACAGGAGGAATCTCCTCCATCAGGGGAAGTTATAGACCAACCAGACTTTGAAGCAGATTTCATAAGCACTGTATTATTCCTAGTATCATCATAAATCACACCACAAAGCTCTTTTCTAGCCTCTTTCACCTGTTTCTCCCATGACTTGTACTGTTTTTCAAGTGCATTCATCTCTCTCTTGGCTTCTTCACAAAACTGTTGAACCCTTTCCTGCTCTCTTTTAGCAGTTGCCATGTCTCCCTGCTTATGGAGCCTGTGAAAAACAAGGGGCAGTGTGTCCTGCTGCCTAGCTTCAAGTTTAGTGAGGTCCTTCTTTAGATTGTTCAACTTGGTTATAAAGGCTTTTCCTTTGGTTTTTGCAGCCTTACAATCTTCAAGTGTTTTAATGGGGAGTTTTGTAAAGCCTCTAAGCTGGTTTTGCAAGCCTATGAGTGTGTGTTCTTCTTTCATTTGTTTGGTTTCATATCTCCTCCTGTTTTGGCTAAGAGGGGAAGTCATGACCACAAATTGCAGTTGAGTTGGGTATCAAATTTTGAATCAATATGTGTTCTTGTGTATTAGAATATGTATATTTTTTGTCACCAATATTTTAGATCAAGCACTATGAACTACATCTATCTTTGAGATCTTTCAACTTCCTCAAACATTCTGTAAACATCAATTACACCCACCAAAAAAATTAATAAAAATTAAAACAAATTTATTAAAAAAATTTTATTTAAGAATTATTACTCTTATTTTATATATAATTTTCAACATTGAATATCAATAATAAAATTCTTATTCTTTTTAAAATTATTTTGTTTTTCTACTTATAATAAACACATAAATTTTATACTATTTTCTTTTATTAAAAAATGTATTTTATTTTTAACAATTCTTTTAAAAATGAAATAAAAATAATATCTTAAATATATATTTATAAATACATTCCTTATTATTTTAGGTACTATTTAATAACTAATGTTCTATTTTAAATTATTTTAATCTATATTTTTTCTTAACTAATATTTTTATTTAAAAATTATAAAAAATTATTTATTTTATATTAAGTAAATAAATAAAATTCTAACCAATGCAATGATTTAATATAAATTTATTTTAAAATATTTAATTACTTTTACCTATTATTAGAGTAACCTTCCTTTATTCTCCTCGAACCTTTTTTTATTTCATGGAGGAACCTTTTCTCTTCAATTGGTAAAACTAGAATTGGTTGAATTTATTGAAATCAAATTTACAATTAGAGGGATGCACCTTTTCAATGTGATACTTTGATATAAGAGACATGACTCGTTTATCTACACCAACAAATTTTAAATACCTTTCTAGTTTACTTAACTTGCACTTACACAAGTAGTGCATACATAACATTATTTTAAGTGCTTAAGTTAAAATTTACAACATTAAAAATATTAAGATTTTTTAAGTAATTTCCACATAAATTTTGAAAACCATAAAGTTAGAATTCTCAACTATTAAAGCTCTTTCTTATTCTATACTTCTCCTATCTTCTTTTCACTAACTCTATCTTATTTCCACTAACTTCTAAGCCTACGGAGTTGTTTCTCAGTGTTGTAGTTTTCAAAAAATTTCAAGTCATTTGTATGGGGAGGTTTTTTTAATTCTAACTGGTTGTGCCTTTATTTTGGAGTTTTTAAAAATTTAAACGTCTATTAAGAAATCTTTTTATGTATCTTGAATTAATTGTGAATCTTTTTACATCTTGCAGTATAAATAGGAAAGATGACCCAATAGTTGAGCAAGTTTCAATAGTTATTATAGGACTTGTTGATTTAATGTTCAATATTTTTGACAATATTGTACCAATAGTTGTGACTTAAATTTTTTAGTGTTCATAAAAAATTAAAAGATTTAAAATTTCCACATAAGATTTAGAATGCATAAAGTTAGAATTCTCAACTATTAAATCATTTTTCTTATCCTATATTTCTCCTATCTTCTTTTCACTAACTCTATCTTATTTCCACTAACTTCTATTCTCCAACTTGAAGACATCTCTTTTTAAAAACCTTACATTAATAGATTTGGCATCACGCCATGTTTTTTTAGCATATCACAGTGCTAGATGCCCATGTGGACTCTTATATGTGGCAAAGTCCGAATGGATGAGAGGCAAAAAGAAAAATAAAAATAATAATAATAAAAATAAAAAATAGAAAATAAAATAAATTAATAAATAAACAAATTAGACAGATGGCTGTATATTCGATATACAGTTTATTTGTTTTAGTGTTCATGGATGCCTATATATATATATATATATATATATATATATAGCCAGAGAGAGGTAGGCAACCATTATGAGTCGTATGTTGGGCTAAGGTACTATAGTATGTCTTTGGCAATTTCAAAGTGTAAAGCTTCAAATCATTAATTTTTAATAACCCCGAAGATAATGGTGATAGTAAATTGAAATTGATGGGTGCGGACGATGACCAATCATTAATTGTTATCATTTGTTGTGCCCATAAAACTGATGCTTGAAAAGAACAGTCATTCAATTTTGTATTGCTAATTAGGTTGAGTAGCTACACAGTCCTATTACATATCTCTAGGCTCATAGAAAATCTATGATTCACCTTGGAGCCATGTCTCTCCTTTCTTTGGTCGACTGTGCTTGTGGTTAGACCATCCCAGAGTCATCCAATATACTTTTTTTCCCCCCTTAACACTGCATTACTCTTGTTAACTTTTGAAATCCTACATGAGTACTTATATATTATCTTTTCCTTCCATTGTCCATATGACTAGTATACATATATTTTAAAAAATCTATTTAAAAAGATCACAGAGATATCATTTAAACAATAATAAATTTGATAATTTTATCATAAATTTTTTGATATTATGAACTTAAAAAATGTATTGAAATAATTAAATTGAAACATAAATTAATAATTAAAAAACTAAATCAGATATATATTTTTTTTTTTTAAAAATAAATTTTAAATAAAAACTAATGTATATTTTAAAATCTATTGAAGAACTTGTTTATGAGTAAGGTGATACAAAATAAAATGTTGATGAAACAAGTGCCCGCACTTGCCTTAAGTAGTTATAATTATATATCCAAAAGAAGGTGAGATATTTAAGTATTAGGGTTATGCCATGTGTCCTCCTCCTAACCTTTCTAATATAACCTATGCAAGCTTAAAATGTGTAGAAAAAATAAATATTCCCTAGCACAAGTTAAAATAATAACTGAGAGAGAGAGAGAGAGAGAGAGAGAGAGAGAGAGAGAGAGAGAGAGAGAGAGAGAGAGAGAGAGAGAGAGAGAGAGAGTCTATGTTATGATTGTTCTTATGAGTTATTGTGCAATGAGTGTTATATTATTTTGGTTTGTTTCCATAACTACTAATTTCCTTTACTATGCCCTCTAGGGTATGAAGACTACATTAAGATATTTTTGGTGTACAAAATTGTTGACTGCAGTCTCCCCTTAGCTCTTGCTAACACATAGCTTGCAACTAGCTTGACATAATCAACCCTTGATTACTAGGAAAACTAATTTTCATTTACCTAGTAAAATTTGCTCATCTTGAGATCATATGTAACCTTGTCAAATATTTAAATCTTAAACCTCTCACTTATGACTCACAATAAAAATTAGTAATGCTCTTGAAATTAAATAGAAAATTTCAATCCTGCCACGTAGTGCCTGCACTTGCCGTATTTAGTTATAATTATTTATGTAAATTTAATTTTAATTTTATTATAAATATATATATATATATATATATATATA
>MU225549.1:40767-51649 GCA_018584345.1 Thuja plicata
TATTAGAATCATTTTTAAGACCCTGAATATACCTAGTAATTATTTCAAAAATATCAATGAACTTGGGATAAGTTATTCCAAATAAAGCCCAAACCTTCTTAGCAAATTTACATTCAAAAAAGATATGTCTACAGGATTCAGGTCTATTGCAAAGACTACAGACATCATTAGGAACCGGGTATCTGCTGATGGGAAGCCTATTGATTAGCATAAGCCATTTAAAACACCTGATCTTAGGATCAATAGAAGATTTCTAGTTTCTATTAAAGATTTTGTTCCAGTCCTTAATATCCAGGGATGTATACCAAAAAACATTGACATGCTTTATAATATCCGGATTATTACTCAGGGAATTGTACACATTTTTGGCTTTAATTTTGCTAAGCAAAGTACCATCAGGCCATTTGATATTAAGGTATCTATGTGAGTCTATGAGGCAGGAGGAAGGGATATCAGAGCAAGCTCTAGAGATCATGTAATACATTTTTTTATGAGCAGCCAGAAGTTTGTATTTATTTCTTAACTCATCCCAATTAATCAGATTGTCATTCTCAAATATATCAATGAATGTGGAAATACCCAAGTTATTCCAAAATTTATCCGAGCAACCTTGGGTCAGGGCAAGAGGCTTCCCCTGGAGATACAGGTTCCACCAAATGGACCTTTCACCATGTAGAAGGTTGTCAGAATGGAAGGAATTATTAGAAATATAGTGTCTAGAAGACTCCCATGCTTTCCATATGGTTTTAAATACATCAGAACCATGTACATTAATAGGAAATTTACCAAATGAAATATCAGCAAGTGGAAGATCTTTCCAAGTTTTAGCCTTCTTTGGGTATCCCCTCAAGATATTATTTCAGACAAGCACCTTCCATGGTTCATCCCCCTCAACATAGTGAGAGACCCATTTGGTGGCAAGAGCTATACCTTGGAATCTGAGGTCTTTCAAACCAAGCCCTCCATATTTCTTATCAGTGCTGCACCAATCCCATTTAACCGCATGCAACTTTTTGTTACCTTTACCATCCGACCAAAAAAAGCTCCTTATGGCCTTCTGGATTTCCAATATTTGGTAGTTGTTAAACATCTAGGACGAGGCGTAGTATATGTTATATGAATATAATATTTTTTGACAGACCCGAAGTCTACCAGCAAGCGACAAGGATTGGTTGTACCAGCTGTTAAGTTTTTTAGTGATCTTATTTTTAACCCAGAGCCACATATCTCTAAGTGAAGGATCAATAGCGAAGGGGATACCCAGGTATCTGACTATATTGGTGGGTCCACCTCACTAGAATCCATGTTTCAAAAACCAACCCGGAGGCTGCTCATCCCATCCAAGACAGATACATTTGGATTGAGACAGCCTAGCGCCCGAGATCGAGCATAAAATATCAAGCTTTTTAGTAAGATAACTGAAATTAATTTCTTCCATCTTAACAAATAAACTAGTATCATCAACGGATTGGCAAATGGTCAAATCTTCACTGTTGGGTAAGGTGATGCCTTTGACAGCTAGAGATATAGTATTATCAGTAAGGATGAAAGATAAAGCTTTAGAAGCAATTACAAAAAGAGCAGGGGCAAGCGGACAACCTTGTCTAATAGACTGGGTCAGGGGAAAAGGGTCAGAGAGAGATCCATTTAAGTCAACTTGGGCCATAGCATCTTTAAGCAAGATCTTGGTATACTTGCAGAAGAGGTCAGGGAAGCCAAATGCTTTAAGCATTAGATCAATAAAATTCCATTCAATTCTATCATATGCTTTCTCAAAATCCAAGAGAAAGATAGCTGCATTCTGGTTGGAGGACTTAGCCCAGTGCATTGCTTCCCAGCTGGTAATGAGATTTTCCAGGATATATCTACCTTTTATAAATCCGGTCTGTGTAGAGTTAACAAACTTAGGCAGGATGCTTTCCAGTCTACGAGCCAAAATTTTGGCAAGTATTTTATATGAGACATTCAATAGAGTGATTGGTCGCCAGTTTTTGATAATAGTTTTATCACCCTCTTTAGGGATTAACTTAATGATACCTCTGTTAATCATATTGCCCAGAGAACCTTTCTCATAAGCCTCATTATAAAGATCAAGGAGATCCGAGCTTATCCAGCTAACATTAGCTTGATAGAACTCAGTCGGAATCCCATCAGGACCAGGAGTTTTGTCTTTTTAAAGTGAAGTGATAGCATTAAAAATTTCTTGTTTAGTAATACTCTCCCCTAGAAGAACAGAGTCGGGTTGAGTTATCTTTTTAGGGATAATGGATCTGATCTTGTTCCTGAGTGCAGAGGATTCCCTGTTTTCCTCAGAGGTAAACAGATTACAGTAGTAGTTGGCGAAGGCTTTCTTGATCTCAATAGGGTCAAATATCTCCCTATTATCAACAAAAATGCTAGAGATAGCTTCGTTTGCATGTTTTTGCTTAAGGTAGTTAAATTTTTTTTTTGAACCTTTGTCTCCATGTTGCAACCAGTGTGCCCTGCATCTAATCTTGGCTCTACGGACCAGTGTTTGTTGATGCCTACGAAGGTTGTCTCTAGCATTAGAAACAATGGGGACCAAGCTGTGATTGGACGGGTTGTTCTGCATAAGAGTTTCAGCAGACTTAAGTTCATCAGTAAGAGTTTTCTCTAGAAATCTAAAATTCTTGGCCTTCTTTTGACCGAGAGTTTGGAGTAAAGCTTGCCAAGCATGTAGATTTTTTTGCCACCTCTCACAACAAGAAAGGGAAGGGGATCCAATCTTATTGAAAGTACTGATAAGTTGAATAACAACCAGGATGTCATCATCTTCCAGAAGGGAGGTGTTGAGGATATATCTGGAACTTCCAGATAGAGGAGATTGAGGAGCACAGGTAAGCTGAATACAGGCAGAGATGGGATGATGGTCAGAGAGAGCCGTAGGATAAACCGTAACTAGGTTGCCAAGCTTATCAGGGATGAAGGAAAAACCATTCGTGTGAGCGTAGAATCTATCAAGCCTGACATATATACGGGAAGAGCCCTGCTGAAAGTTACACAGGTGTATCTCAGATTAGGATTGGAATTGTCATTGTTCTTCAGAGGATCAAACAGTCTTTTAGACTAGATCATATTATTCCAAGGTTCAACCTCCGTAGGTTTCCAGTTAAAGGGTCTGCCACCAGATTTATCCTTTTGTGACTCAACCATGTTGAAGTCACCCCCCAAAATCCATGGGATGTTTGGGAGGGAGGTTAACCACACCCACAGGTCAGCCCTCTCCAGAGGGTCATTAGGAGCGTAAACAGAGCAAATTCCAAAAGACAAATCGTTAATGCAGAATGAGGCCCAAACAGCTCTATTACATGGAGACCTTCCTTTGTCCATGATGTGCTTGGACCATTTAGGGTTAATAAGAAGCGTTGTTCCTCCCCTTCCTTTGGAATGAGCAGAGAAAATTTTAATGGCATCTTTCCAGATGAAGTCTAGACTAATATCTAACATAAAATCAACGGCTTTAAGTTCTTGTAGCATAATAAAATCTTTGTTATTAACAGTGTCTAAAAAATGCTTAGAAATGTATTTTATGTCCGGGGACTCAAGACCCCTTACATTCCACAAGATATAATTCATCCTGACCTGTTAACAGTGGGGACGCATATAGGGTCCATGGATCCACCTGTACTATTGGTTATGTCCGGTTGAGAAGCTTCCTCATTTCCTAGCCCACTAGAACCTTTATTCTTTGACCCAGGAGGTCTGCCCCGTCGTTTAGATCTGGGGAAATCTTTTTGCCATTCTAAGTCATCAGCTTCCGCATCAGAAGTCTTAGAGTAGTCAATTCCACTGCCAGGTCTAACCGATGGAGTAGAGTGATTATGGGCTTTTGTGGGCTCTAACGGGATAGAGATCTTGTTACTATTATTCGCAGGAAGGATTTCCAGATAGTATCCCTCATCAATTTCCTTGAAGGTCTTAGCTTCTACAGAGGTGGGAGTGGTATCTATAGAGGTAAGAGTAGCAGAGGGTATTGGAGTCACAGGTGGTATATTTGATTTGTTAGATTTATCAGCTTCAACTTCCGAGTTATCAACTTTCCTTCTTTTTTTATCAGATTTCCTTTTAACAACTTGGAATCCATCTGACATATTAACATCTAGAGAGGGTTCAATCACATTAGTAGGGGCTTGTTTATTATTATGTGTTATTGGTGGTGAAGACAACACTGGAGACGACAAAGAAGTATTAACATATGGAGCAGATTTTTTTTTTTTGAGTTATTAGCAGAATTTGGGGTAGGGATAGCATCACTTTTCCTTTTAATAATGGGTCATTCATGACGAAGGTGCCCTTCCTTTTTGCACAGAAAACATGCATTCAGACCACCCACAATTTCCAAAGGACATGAGATGATTTCCCCAAGAATGTTGATCTCAAGAGCCGGAGGGATTTCAATGCTCGGTCTAAGAAAAAATAGAGCTCTAGCATCCATGTGAGGAACCAGTCGAGTAGTGTCATCAAATCTAATGACCTTACCGAGTGGTTCTAGGATCTGATTAATAAAACGCCAAAGAAATGGGGGCAGGTTTTTAATAATGATCCATCTAGGAGTCGACAGAGCAAGCACCTCTTCATGAATAGCCTTTGGAGTCCAGGCTAAAGCTCGAAATGAAGTGTTACCTACATTCCATTATTGTCTTTTAAGGACAGCCTCCTGAGCTTCTGAGGTTTTAAAGAAAATAACAAACAGACCCTTCTGTAACTGCCTACAGAATGAAATGCTATGCCCTAGCTTGAGATTCCAATAATTATAAAACCAATCGTCAAGAAATTTCCTTGCAGGGCACCTTTCAACATCAACAACAGCGAAGAAAATAGCAAAGTTTTTTAACCTACTTTTTTCCTTCTCAATTTCACCAAGCATTTCAGGGTTAGGGGAGATGGAAAAAGGCATCAAGGCATCCACAAAGCTCTTACCTTGCTCGGCCTCTTCATGGTGATGTGAAACACTAAACCTAGCAGATGCAGAGACCATGGAGGAGTTAGCCACCGCCTCTGAGAATGTTTTCGCTGTTGGAGATGCATTGTGAATACCACTTT
Organism: Thuja plicata; assembly: GCA_018584345.1. Taxonomy (NCBI): domain Eukaryota; kingdom Viridiplantae; phylum Streptophyta; class Pinopsida; order Cupressales; family Cupressaceae; genus Thuja; species Thuja plicata. The sequence goes on from MU225549.1 coordinate 45,832, forward strand.
CGTGGTTAGGTAGTTTAAGCGCAGAGGAGGTTGCAAGTTCATTGATGGGAGTTAAGGCAGAAGCTACGGCTTCTGCAGGAGGAATAAATGGCGGGGCAGACATTACAAAACAAAAAAAATAGAACGCACACACCTGGGTCATCGGGGGATGTGTCTTCGCAGGGAGGACGCCATGTCGCCGCGTTTCAGTGCCTAGTAAATGCAGTCAGTACGCAATCAAAATCGCAGAGCGAAAAACGCATAGCCACCTTCTAATGTCACTTTTCATTCTATTGTCTACCGAATTGTAAAGTTTGGATTTTTAATATAATGGTTATATTTGTATTTGTAGTAAATCATTAATCATTGACTTTTATTTTTGTTAGGAAAAATAAAACATATTGTTTCAAAAAATAATTAACCCTTAGACATTGGATCTTTATTTTTATTAGAAAAATTCAACATATAATTTTAAAAAATAGTTGACCGTTAGAAATTGGCTCAATAGTTATCCGTTATATACATTAACATTAATTATATAGAAAGAGAGATTTCCGTACCCATGTTTATATAATCCAATTACTTCCTTTAAACAAGACCCTGCATTAAATATTAATATTTAATGTCACCCAACCCTTTAAAAAATACAAAATTGACATTTAATAAATGTATTCTGAGTATATTTTATTATCAACTATTAATAGAGGGTAATTTGATTAAATGTAGAATTCTCCTTATAACTGAGTTCAATCAAGGAACCTAGATTTAAGCAGGTAAAGAAGATTCTCAGGCAAAGTCTGCGGTTGTTACTTTCTGCTATCATAAGGTATTCACAAGCAAAGTCTGTGGTTGTTACTTTCTGCTATCATAAGGTATTCACTGCATTCACATTTTCTTTGTAAAGATAGGTCAAGAGTTTCATTCTTCTATACGATGAACTGAATTTTGTTTGTATAGCTCTGTTTTTGTAGTTTTTTTTGTTTGTATAGCCGTGTTTTTTACTTCTTTCTGATTGAATAAATTTTCAGCCCTCCTTTATTTCAAATTCTGTTGATAGTAGTAAAAAACCTATTTTACTAGGTAATTATGTGGAAGTGTGACAGTTGAGGACAGCAGTTTAGGTCACTGTTAATGAACCTTATTGTTTATTTATTCTCTTTAACATTCTATGGGTTGTTCACTTTTTATGAATGAGTGTGTCAGCTAATTTAAAAAAAGGTAAGAGGACAGTGTCTGAAAAGCTAATTGTGCCGTTTACATTGCAATAATGAGCAGCAGATGTGTCCAGTCTTCTCCATTCTGCACTTTACTGTCATGAGTCTCCTGTTAGCTGTCATCATAGTTTACAGACTTATATCAAATTTGTATCATGTAATGGGAAAGGAAGAATGGGAAAGGATAAAGATATTGGAACTATTTGTATCATGTAATCAATAAAAGTGTGCAGCGAGAGTTTTAACTGTTCCAAGTTTTTTTTGTTAATTGTGCTCCTCTATTTACTTTGGCTTGAGTGCTCAGTAGAAAGTTGACAAGGTGAATTCAGTCAAAGGCTGAAAAGCCCATTGGTAAAGAATCTGACTGACAAGGGGAAGGCTGATGCAAATGCACCAGCAGAAAACATGACTGAGAGTCATTTCTCAATCTTGATATCAATCAGGGCTATCAGTAGTAGTTCACTTGATATCATTTAGGAGAAATGCTGACAACTGAAGAAAAGTTACAGTCAATGCTATGCTGAAGATTTTTGAGTGAAAACTCTGAAGATTGTTTCATCAATTATTGGCTATTGTTGTGTGATATGATAGTGATGATGACATCATTATAGATGAAGACAGAGAAGGATGTTGTAGAGGCTAGATAGATGGTCAATAGTCTGATAGATTTGTGGATTGGTGAAACTATATCTCATTCAAATTATGAGACATCCAATAAATCTAAAATCTAGAAATTCAGCATTATATCTTTACCAGGTGTACAAATGATTTGCAATGATGTTGGGAAGGATGATAGTTTGATGACTATACTTCAATTAGAGAGCGAATTGTTACAGTTGGAAAGCAGCTTACAAAAGTCTTATTTTATTGTATTTTGGTTTATATTGCTAGTCATTTTAATCTCTAGTTTCTACTATGTATAAATATGATAGATATCCATAAAAATACAATTATTATGTAAAGGAAGAGTGTTGAAGAATATAATTCAAAATTGAATCCTAATTGTGCTGCGTACAAGTCAATAATGAGCAGCAGATGTCTTCTGCTCAGTCTTCTCCAATTTGCTGTCAAGAGTCTTCTGTTAGTTGTCATCATAGTCCACAAATTTATAAAAGATTTACTATGTGTAAAAGAGTATAAGGTGCTCCATGTTTTTTCAATTTGAATTTCATTATGTGTGATTTCTAAAATGCTTCTGATGTATAATAAACTAATGAAAGGGCAACTTGAATCATTGCATTTTATGTTAATCAAGCTTAATCTAATTACTGAATTTTGGTGGCATGCAGAATGGGACTGATAAAGATACTCAAACTGCACTTCAAGAAGGCAGGAAAAAGGAAAGATAAATCAACAATTAGTGCAGTGCAACAGAGGAGTAAGACTTAGATTTCATAGGGTTTTTTTTTACTTGGATTTCAAAGTGTTGTTTGTTTTTTTTTTTTTTTTTTTTTGGNTTGGGGGGGGGGGTGGGTTTAAGTGTGATGAGAAAACTGATGATAAGCAGGTATATATTTCAGGTCCCAGTAATGCCATTAGAGCATTATATGCTGAAGTGAAATCCTGCCCTTATGAGGATGTGCAGATTATGTGGTCTCTTCTTGTTCGAAATGAAGATTACTTTGAAGCAGCAACAAACGAGTCTTGCATTAAAAAATGAAAATCAAACTTCTTAAGATGAAGTGTCCTTCATCTTTCCTAATACATTGAAAACTTTGTGCATGGGGTTGTCTAGCTCGACAACCAGTGTAAACTTCTACCGGTTTTGATAAGATATGTCGGAGGCATTTTCATTGAGAGAGATACTGTGGCGGAAATGAAGATTTTGGTGGAGCTAAATCTAGCTAGATAGGAAACCAAATCTAGTGAGAACCTATGTTGAGGGATCAAAATCCTTATCGAGGACATGTCACTTTGTCTAGCAACAATCTTATTTTATTTATCTTTGGTTCTATATTTAGCTAGCGGATTTGAAACTGTCTCTCACCGATCTCTCCACCCCATCAAATAACTTGAAGATAGTTTAACACTCAAATACAAGTAAGAAAAATAAATTTATTCAACTTTTTGGGGGATTGAATAACGATAGGATACTGAAATTTATAAATGTTGGTTAATGGTTTTAGTATTTTTATATTCTATTTTATAGTATTTTAGTTGGTGAGTGCCTTTGATTTTATAAATAATTAATAATAATAACATACATATTTACAGAAAAAGGGGTGACCCGCAGCCATATTCTTAGAAGTAACGGGTATTTTGAGCATGAAGTATTAAGATATAAGTTTGATTAGTAAAAAAATTGTGTGGTAGGTATTTTGAGTATAAAGTATTAATATATGATTTTTATTGATATGACAAATCTATTTTTTTCATTAATAGAATTATTTTATTATTCATTAAGATTACTAAATGAGTTAAAAAATATTTTAGTTCATTTGAAATATATTTTCATTTATTGGTTTCTCATCAAAAAATAATTTAAGACTACTCATCAATCTAATATGAAAGTGTATTAATTATTATTGTTATTTAGTTGTAATTAGAATGTTAAAAATATTGTTATGCTCTTTTTAAAGTATAATGTTTAGTTAGTACAAATTGGAATGCTGTATAAAAATATTTATTACAGAGAAAAAATAATTATTAATTAGTTTGAATTTTACAGTTTATTTGGCTAGAAATTTATTAATTCATTGAACATGCTAGATTTGGTAGTTCTAAATCATTTTCAATAATTAATTTAGAACTACATTGATTGAATAATTTGTAATAGTTTATAGGGTCCTATAAGACAAAATTAAATGAACCAAACAATATGTTTACATAATAAATTACAAATTATAAAATATAGTATCTCATAAATATACTATATTGTAAATTAAAATACTAGTTTCAAAATAAATTAAATGATATATAAATTATAGATTACAAAACTATGGTTAAAAACTATGGGAAAAAAACAAATTTGGGAAGCCTCCGAAAAAATGGGTCCTATAAGACCAAATTAATTGAACCAATCCTAATTGAAAAGTAATTTACTTTAAAATAATTTTTTTTTATCAAAATATTTAAATTGTAGCGCCTCTTCAAATCTAACTGTAAGGAGATATTTTTGTAAGTAAACTCTCTATCCTTTGAGTAAATTGCTGGTTCAAGTTGCTAGACCTACCTTAATCTAGACATAGACCTAAATATATGAATAATATATTTTGATTTTATGACTTTCATATATATATATATATATATATATAATGTTCAAATGGTAATTACATATTAAAAATTACCTAAAATTTAATATTATAAATATTTTATTTAGAAAGCAAATGTTTTATTTATTTATATTATATTAAATATATATTCTTTTCATATAAAAAAATCCTAAAAAACGACTTTTTATAGAAGAGATTCTTTCCATTTTATAAGAAGATAATTATAGCATTTTATGGGATGTAATGTAAAAGAAAGAAAAAGATACGTGGGAGTTCAGAAAGGGAAGTTTTTTTGGTTTTAATCTTAGAAAACTTAGAGAACAAGTTTTAGAAAGGTGCATTCACCTGGGAGTTTTCTGAATTTCAACCATCTGAACTTTTAAATACGAACCAAGTATATTGCATATTATCACTGGATTGAGATTTGGCATTCTACACCAATGAAACCCAGCTGTTGGCTATCCGCTCCCACAGATTTCATGTATTATTTATCAATCAGATTGTTGTCTTATGTTTAGCTTAAACCAGTGTGCAATTAGAGACTTGTTATTACAACCCTGGTCATCGCTTGGAACTAGATTTGTCCATTTTTATTTCTTTGTTTGTTAAAATCTACCTTGAATGAACAGATCATGTTTGTATCATATTATACTGCAACTAAGTTGAAGTTTATAAGTTAGGTTGGTCAATCGTATGGCATAATTTATTTAGTTTTACCATAGCCTTGGTTAGGATTTACTTATATATTGAAACAATTTTTAGGATATTGTAGTATGTGGTAAATATAGTAGTCTAGGAAATGATTATAGAGGATATTTAATAAATTATAATAAGCATATTTCAATATGATAATTCTAATTAGCAATAAGTTAGTAGATTTATATATAGTTAGAATGTTACATTTTTGTTCACAGAATGTTTAGTTAGTGTAAATTTGAATTGGGTATATAAGTATTGCATACATAGGAAATCAATTATTAATTAGTTCATGATTTTATATTTTGTTTGGTTAAGCATTTATCAAGCAAACAAACTAGATTAAGTATTGGATTTTATTTTATTGAAGCTTCTTTTATCTATAGTTAGAAATTATGTTTCTTTTTATTAGTTTAGCTTCTAAGATGATTCCTGTATAAAATGGACTATAGTTAATTTATTAAGAAAGATTCTCATAGTTTTCCACAATAGTAGGAAGTTTGGCTAAGTCTAATTAAATAGATTTATACTCATTAATTTTGAAGTTGTTAACTTTATACAAGTTAGTACTAGTGGAGCAAGTGTAGGAAAGTTAATTAAGATTAAATTATCTTACTTTGATTCCTAAAAGATAAGAATAATTAAATGATATCATAGTTAGTTTAGACAATTTAATAAATAATTGAGTTGAATCATATATATATATATATATATATA
>MU225549.1:68369-82040 GCA_018584345.1 Thuja plicata
GATTGGATGAGAAGCGAAAAAGATAGGGTAAACCCTAAAATTTGATAAATGAGGGATTTAGGGCTTCGATATGTAGAATTTGGGGTTGGGTCGTCAAGGAAGGAAGTATGCGAAATGGTATTTTAGGCGTTCTGCAGAAGTGTGACAAAAAACGGAAGGAAAGCAAGGAAGCTATGGCTAAAAAACTGAAAAAATTTTACTGAGGAAAATTTACTCATACGGAATAACAAAAAGGAGGTATTGCAATAACAAAAGATAATAGAATTGAAAGGAACCTGAAGGCCACGAAGGAAAAAATTAGACGTAATTTCCACCCAGCGAGCCCAAGAAAGTGCTCTGATACCAGATGAGAGGAACCTCCTTACAGCAATTTGGTGAGAATGCACGAAATAACAGAATATAGAGTAATATAAAAACTCAGAATGAATCTATTGATCGCAGGCCACTTCGAGGGGGTAACCTCCTTTGAGCAAGCTCAATACAATAAATTCGTCGGTGTCCAGCAAAGGCCTCAACCTACTCTTATATACTAAGTACGATCTAAAAAAGTAATACTAGCTATGCATGTGGGATAATAAAATATACTCACGGGACAACTTACAAAGCATATGCGTCCAACAACACAACACTAACAAAATAAACAGAAGGAACACACAGGTTCCTAACAATATATATATATATATATATATATATATATATATTCAAGAAGAAAGAGTAAAGCTAACTAAATTACATATAGAAAAAGTCATCAATAAATTTTGAAGATTGTTTACATGTCATTAAATAGAAAAACAAGTCAAGAAAAGAAGCATATTACTGGTTTCTACCCATAAAAGAACCCCATGATAATCTAAAGAAAATAATCATTAAGGTCAAACTTAAACCAAAATTCCTCTATATGGAGAGGATACAAAACAAAACCCACAACAGTATGAGAATTGAAAGTGTGTAGACTAATATACATGTGTACTCTCTAAGATTGTCTTCCTAAAGCAAGCTCTTTATGCAAATAGGATTCTATTTCTATCTTCTCATAAAGCCATCACCTATACAGATGTATCAAGTGTAAGGACAAGTACCACTAGGAGGGATAAATCTCTTTGGCTAGGGAGGTGAGAACAATGGTAACACAAATATTTTATTCACACTTAAGCTAGATGAAGAAGATTTGATTGTAGAAAAGACCTCTAGAACATAACTTTTTATCAAACAACAATACAAGATATTGAGATTGAAAAATTAACATAAAGTAGCTCACAAAAAAATAGTATAAGTAGATATTAATATGTACTCCTTATTATTATGTACTAGGAATATGTGACATGGGAGACATAATTTATCAAATGAAAAATATATTTAATAAGCCCTGTGAAGAAAATCTGTAGAAAACTATATGTTCCAAAAAAAAAATTTAGTGCCAAGTTTCCTTTTTCCCTCATCGACATCACTGACCTAATGATATAATTTGTGCAAATTCTTGATGTGAGTCACTTGCCATAGTTTTAGCAAGTTCTATTTTAATGAATTTGTGCACAACTCGATCATTTTTTTGTTATGTTTTCATTTTTGGCTTGGAGCAACGATGGATAATAACTTCCATATAGAAAAAAGTACATAACACACATCAATATTGTATCGATACCAGTGATTATTGAGGCTGTAAATGAGATTAACAAAGGTAGCGAGTTTTGTAGCTTCAAATTTCAACATTTAAAGAATTAATGACATCGTTTGTTCTCCTAACACTACTTTGGCATGTCAGTTATGTCTTAGCATATTTCAAGCATTGATTCTGTTGGATCATTTTCTTGCAACCCTCAATCATAAAAGAGATATTGGGAATTGAACCTAAGGATCTTCACCTAATTCACAAACTCTGCATGATCTACAAATTGAGGACAAGAAAAAGCCAATATTAACAAGGCATACAATCCTTCTTCACTTCGTGTTCCATGTGCTCAAGAGGGTTTTCCTAATAACATAAATCTGCATATATGATAAACCTTTTGTTAAAGAAAACTATGCAAATACACAACTGTGGATAGTTCTCAGACATATATATAGGTAATGGACAATAAAGCTCCCACTTCTTATGCACAATCCCACTTGCATTAAGTGTGCTGAGAAATAGATAACTTAACTCTCACACTAATAAATATGAAATTAAAATGATGTTTAATGATTTGAAGAATTTCTGAAAGTACTTCTACAATCATACAGATCAGTGCCTTACATTGGGTTTACAGAGTTGAACCTTTCATCATAACAAAAAACTCATAAATAAAATAAAATAACAGATGCTCGGATATTAATACCTTACATTAACAATACATTTGGCATTAAGTTCCTCTTACAAATCCATTTTTGCATCCAAGATTACAAATATCCATTCAAAGCATTTAACTCTTCCCTTGGAAGAGACCCAGGAATAGACACTTCATAAACAACAAACTGTAAAGACAACTCTGAATATCATTGATATTTCAAAATCATATAAACTTAGATACAAACCTCAAGACTACAATTATCTGAACAAAGATTTTAATCTCCTCCTTGAAGAGAATCAATGAACAAACAATTCTATTGCAGAAAACCTACAAGAGACAAATTGAAACACCATTGATGCATTCAATTTACATAATCTTGAATTCTCAAACAGGAAACAACTTAATGACCAGTCCACATACCTGCACAAAACTACATGGATTCTCTGCTCATTAAAAGACTTTTACATGAAAATCATCCTATCTCTATAACCTAAATACTAAGTGCCCTCTGTACATACAGTTAGAAGAAAACATTTTAGAACTAGAACCTCTCTTGGAACCAAATTGGAACCAACAATTGAACCCCCCCTTCTTAGAAAAGAAGACAATACATAGAAGAAGACAAAAATCTAGATTCAACTTGAAACTGACATATGTCCTCATTTCTTCAATCCATTCTACCTTGTCATCTTTACCCCCAAACTGAAAAATCTGATCTGATCAATCATATCCTTAAAATAAAATGTCTACAACTGCAAAATATTTCAACCTTATCCCCTGAGCTATGTATAAATCTCTATGCACATTGCAATTTAATATATGCATAGTGTTTCCATTAAATTTAACCATTATTTAAAATCTAACACTTGGCACCCTTTAACTGACTCACAAAGTCACGCCCTTCAAACCATGACCATCAACTAACTTGTGACTTGGTGACTAACCATAGTTGCACACTTGCAACATGATTTCCTAACTTCCTTCTTGTCTTGTGATTGGGTGACTAACCATGCTTGCGCACTCCAAGTCATATCACCAACTACCACTAATCCTTTGCGAGTTGGCGACTAGCTGCTAGCGGCCTAATATCCTACAAAAACTTTCATAGCTTCCAGGCCCCCACGTGTCACCCTCAGGTTGGTCACTGATCTTCCAAGTCACCTACCATGTGGGATCGCCTGAATCATCCACTTTCCGCATGTCAGCACTGAGTCGCCTGCAAAACTTCTTTAGCAACTAAGGTTCCACAACTCACCAAAATCTCTCTTTCCTTTACTTCATATAACATGTTATACATTTTAGGATATAGACATTTAAATCTAACTCCCCACCGCCAATGTGGGATATAACCCATCCTTCTTTAAACTTAGAAGTCTGTGTGATGCTTTCCCCTGGCTTCTACACAGTGCCAATCTCATTTGTTTGGATTTTCTAAGTGCCTCCTCCCTAAAACATGGTGCGCATCCCCTCAACAACTTGGCATAGGCAAGGAGACGTGTTGCATTACACCTGCCAATGCATTTTCTTGGAAGTTTCAAAAACCTTATCATTCCTTTTGCGCAGCCCCCTTTGGAAGTTTCAACAACCTTAAAAATGTTTCACATGTCTGAAATTTTCTTCTATATTTTGGTGTTGGCAAGGGAGCAGCGCTGAAAAAGTTGTGGAATATGGCATTAAACCTGCCAATTCGCATTTTCTATGAAAACTTCCAAAGTCCTTTCAACATTTCATGTGTAGTACACATTGATGTACTCAAGTTCCAATATACACTAGGAATATAAATATATGAAGAAAGTTGAGGATATAATCTTTTGAAACTATAAAAAAAACATTCACTATTCTTTTCCTCATATATGAAAATCAATCTCCTTTAGAAGACTCTCAAGCACTTCATCAATCAACCACCTATAATCAAATGCAGGAAAAATACTGTGCAAAATATTGGTAACTAGCTCCACAGTTGCCAGTATCTATAAATGTTGTATTGGTCAAATACATGTGTTGAACCTTGACAACAACTTTATTCCCATCAAATGTGTGAGCAACATGTACTTGAGAAAGTGAAGCAATTGCCAATGAGATGGGATTGAACTCTAAAAGCACTTCATAGGGAAGCTTGCCAAGTTCTTCTGTGAACACATCACAGACTTGTTAATATGAAGATGTAGGACATTTGTTCAACATTGAAGCCCTCGTCACTTCTATAGACTCCTGAGAGATCTGTTGGATGTATTTCTAGTTTTTCGAGTCTTGCTAAAAACTTTGGGTTCCCAGTGTCAGTTTTGCCTAAAAATGTCAAGGTCTGTTCAAGAGTATGATCATTTTTTCCTGCAAGTGTTAATTTCCAAGCAATGGAGTGCGAAAATGGTGAAAAACCCTAAAACCTAGGTCTCTTGTGAAAGAAATGAGTTTAAAATCCTAGACCTTCAAGACTTGTTCTAATTTTGTGTTTCTTTTCCAAGCCACTTAAAATCCTTTTTTGTCATGTGCGTAGCCAAGGAATATTATTTTATCTCGCGAAGCTCTTTATATCTTAATCTCCAGATAATATGGAATATTCTCTTTCCTTTCTGAGATCACGCGCAGGCCGTTGATCAGGTTCCCTTTAAGTTATGATCATGCAGCTGGCGCATAATCTCATGAAGAATTGATCAAGTGCAAGAATATTGCAAGACTTGGCGAGGATCGTAGATCGTGATCAAGATGAGTGATTGGCGCTTAGTCACAATGAATTGATGATGTCATGAAATGTCTAGAGATCTAGAGAGAACCGTAGATGCTTTGTTGATCATGTGGATGGCGTTTAATCTTGGACTGAAAGTGCAGTTAAGTGAAAAGTCTCAAGATTCAACACAGACTGTTGGATTAAAGTAGAATCAAGGGCTGCCATGTAATCTCAAGAAGAATGGATCAAGTACAAAAATTTTGTGAAACATAATGTCGATTGTTGATTGAGAAAAGATTTGAGGGCTGACGCGTGATCAGCAAAAAGAACCCGAGTTAGAAGATTTATTCAGCGACTTAGAGATTCTTTTAGTTGCTAAATCTCCAATTAAACTATGGTTAGTTGTGGTTAAGTCAAAGCTAGTTTAAATTTTTTGTGGGTGAATCTGAATCATTGATGAAGATCAGATCTTGTGGCTGGCACTTGTAACATCCAAAATAGAAGTCACCAAAATGTAAGATAAGAAAATATGTGTTTAAAAATGTTACATTTGAAATAGATGTGTTTATTGAAATGTATGGGATAAATTTAATGTGTGTTATAAGAATGGTGAAGAAGGTAAGATTGTCCTCTTAACCCCAAATTTCTTAAAGGGAAGATCCAAATTGATTAACCCTAAAGCAAGGATCAATGCATAAATGAATTAACCTATTAAGGATAGGGATAAAGAGAAAAACCCTAATTCCCATTTTATAGAAGAGAGTGTGTGATAGATTTAGAAAGATTAATAACTTTAATTGAAATGAATATGAGTAAAGTACTAACCTTGAAATGTTGCATATCTGAAGAATGCTATTTTGGGGGGTCTGCACTTAGTTTCTGGAAAATCTGAGACCAAATCTAGAATAGAAATGCAGAGACGAACAAAACCCAATTTTTTTTTTTTGTTCTGACACGGTTCCAATTTGCACCCTCAAGTCAATGTCACCATTGACCCAAAATTTCTGATTCTGACCAAGGGAATAATCAACCTAAAAATTCTCTGATAGGAAATCTATTTTCACATCTTGAAAGTTTGTTGGAAAGGGTATCCGAATCTGCACTCCAATCTACTGTTCTGAACCTACACCTGCAAGAAATATGGATTATTTGTTGGGGGGAGGGGTTTGCCTTAGTCAAACCCCTATTTAGGAATTAACCTTGAGATCAATAATTGAAATAAAGAATGTTAGAAAGTAGTAGAAGTAAATCTAATAATGAAGCTATTATATTCAATAGATATGCAATTATATTTCGAATGTAAACAAGTATGTAAATATGAAAGCTTGGAATCAATTAGAAACCATAAACCTCCATGATTGTATGCTTGGAATCCACACTGAAGAGAGAATGAATGAATGTTTGAGGATGCATAAAGGATATTGAAGGAAGATCACACCACCATGATGGATAGATCTAGGGCTTGAATGATGAATCTTGAATGCTGAACCAAATCCCTTCTAAGGCTTGAAAGCTTGAATCCTTGATCTTCAATGAAGAACTTGAATGCTTGGGAGGAAGACTTGAACACTTTGAAAGCTTGAAATCATGTAGAAAAATGGATGCTTGAACTTTTTTCTTGATTATAGTTTTTCTTCACCTGGAGCTTGAGATTATCCTTCTTACCACTTAGTTCCTGGTTAGAGAAAATGAGAGGAGAAAACCTCCTTATATATGAAACTAGGGTACAATCTTCTAGAGAGGCCTACATAGGAGAATTAAATTATAATTAGGCCTATACCCATATAAGAGGACCTATATTAAATATAATTTAAGAATCATCTCTTCAGAACCCAAAACAACCGACCCGGAAGCCGGAAATGAATTTCTGATGAACTGTGGCAGCCGACAATCTTCCAAATTTGAAATGGGGACCCTGGTCAAGGTCAAGGTCATCCTTGACCTAGGTCAAGGTTGAGGTTGACCTTGACCTAGGTCAAGGTTGAGGTAAACCTTGGCCCAGGGAGTCAAGACCCCTGGAAAATATGCCAGATGGGAGAGATGGTGCCCAGAGAAGCCCAATCGGTGTCCTAAATAGACACAGAAGTAGGAGAGGTTGCAAAAATGAGGGGACAATATGATGGTGGTCAACAAAACCCCCTAAGGAGGGCTAAAAATTATTAACATATAATTTCTTCCATTTGAAGATGATACATTAATCCCCCACTTTAGTGGGAGTATGGAAATCAAACATACTAGCGGTAAAGTTAGAAGAAAGACTTTGGTGGATCGCAACAAGGTAGAGAATCACTTAGTGAAGGACATGAGCCCCCAGACCAAGGATTCTAACTCAACATACATGCATAAAGATATGAAAGTAAAGAGAAATTAATCATAGAAAACATACATGACTACATAAGCAAGACAAGAGCAACATTATAGATAACATAGCTTCATGATCTAATCCTACTAGCATGAAAGTGAAAAGAGAGAAAAGAGATAGTGATTAACTTGCCTAGTAATATTCCCACCTTACCATGAATCACCAAGGAGGGAGAGCCCAATAGGATCACCCATAAACTATGCTTTGTAATTGTAATGCATCTTCTGACGGCTTTTTAAATATCCATTGATCAACATTCTTGTATCACTATGGAATATAAAATGCGTGTCTTCTCAAGATTTACCAACTTATGTGCGTTACCTTCCAAGGATTTAGCATATTGTAAAATGTGTATCTCTTCAATATTTAGCAACTTATGTGTGTTACCATCTAAGGATTTAGAAAAAATAAAAATAAAAATGAGTGTCTCTTCAGGATTTAGCAACTTATGTGCGTTACCTTTTGAGGATTTATCAAAAAATAAAAATAAAAATGCATGTCTCTTCAGGATTTAGCAACTTATGTGCATTACATTCTGAGGATTTAGCATGTTGTAAAATTTAAAATAATGTAAACTATAGTATAAGGGAGACCCTATATATGCCCCCCTCCTTATCATGACTACCCACTAGGCAGGATAATGAAGAGAAAGAGGATACCTAATTCACAAGGTAAGGAGATATCTAGTTTAACAACAATATACACTATATCCTTAACAAAGAGTATTGACCTTTACCTCTAAGAGCATAGATAATCGTGAAATGGATATGTCTCATATAGAAAAAATATCCTCAAAGAGGAATAGATCTTATCATCAAGAACCCTACCATAAAGGAGTGCTTAGGATAAAATGTCATCTTCCAAAGAAAAGAGGGACCAAAGATTCAATCATCAAGCCCCCTGTGATGAAGAGGAAGAGGAATCTTGGAATGAATGAATCAAACTCTAACCCAAAGCAAAGGAAAAAGTTTATAAAGAACATAATTTGCAACATAAAGAAGAGGTGATTACCTAGGACAATCACCTCTCATATAAGAGGGTATCCATAGCCAAAACATAAATCTTTATAAGTAAATAATGTTGTATGATAAACAAATGCCACTAAGCCAAGGAAAGTATATCCTTAGATAGAGGAAGAAGGAAAATACCTTACCCCCCAGGGGTGAAAGCAAGAGATATATCAAGTTATATCAAGAGATGTTGTAGCAAAGAGATATCTTTACAAAACAAAATGTCCTAGAAAAGATATCATGAATGATTATGAGCGAAGGAAGTATGTATCATAAGAGAAAATTATAGGGATAGAATATAGAAAGAATAACCAATTAAACTTAAAAAAAAAAATTCTAAGAGCAAAATGGGTCTTAGAGGATTGGAAGGAAATACCTCTTTCCCCCTAGTGAAGAGACAAGAGGAGAAAAATGATCTAATTTATAGAAGAACAAGGGGAATGCCCTATATAAAAATTATGAAGAAATTGTAATACTGTACAGGAATGAGATATAATTCCTAAAGAAGATCTTTTTATAACATATTGTTTGAAATGCACACAATCAACAAGTAAATGCGTATTACTATAATGAAAAGGAAATCTATATTTAGAGAGAGCATTTTTGGGAAAGGGTTTGAAGATTTCTTTCTTAGAATTCATTAATTGGACATACACTATCTTAGCCACGTCTTGAGGAGTATCAGGGTGATATAAAGAAGGTGTTGGAAAAAGAACATGAAGAGGAGGACGATAGTTAAGATCAGCCTCCTTTAATTGAGAAGGCGGGAGACCTATACCATGCACATCTTGTTTAGGAGATGAATGATTTAGGTTTTTAATGTCTTGTTCATTGATACCAAGCCCTAAACCCTTATAGCCTTGTTTATCCACAATAGTATACCCGGTAGTGTACATATCTTGCAAAGCTTCTACAGGAGGAGATTGATTATGGTGTTCATGAGAAAATGTTGTATATGGTGGAATGATAGGTTGAGAAGAGGTTTCCTTGTTTTTCCCTTTAATATCATCATGGATTGGATAATAATGGGAAGGTAAATGGAAAAATTCTTGAACATCGACATCATGAACCTTAGCTTGAGCCCCATCATAAGTGTGGGAAGAACTAGGGATAGAAGATGGAGAAATAGAAATAGGAATATTTGGAATTGGATTAGGATTGATAGGATGAGGATTAGGAACATTAGGAACTAGATTAGGAATGATAGGATTAGGATTAGAAATATTAGTAAATAGGGTATCATCTACCCAATTCTTCACATAATCCAAAAGAGAAATAAGTCCACTACACAAATCCTTGACGAAAATTTTGAAAGTAGGAAGACTAGTATTAGTTAATCTCAAAATAGCATAAGCAAGTGAAACATGAAGATTAACAAACATGATGAAACGAATGATACTCTCATATACATCATAAGTACTATAAAGAGATGCTAAAATAAGCATAATAAGAAAAATAGCCATACCCCAAAGCATCATAAAGATCTTCATAGTGAATGAAATGAAAGAAATGTTTTAATATTTTTATGAGTATGTAGATTTTTTTGTATTTTAAAATACAAGAGAATAAAAGAAAATTAATTTAGTATGCTTGAAAGATCTAGTCTCTAAGGAAAAAGATGCAAAGTATCTAACACCAAAAAGAAAGAGTTGTCTATCGCGGGTTCACCAAAATGTAACATCCAAAATAGAAGTCACCAAAATGTAAGATAATACAATAGGTGTTTAAAGATGTTACATTTGAAATAGATGTGTTTATTGAAATGTATGGGATAAATTTAATGTGTGTGGTAAGAATGGTGAAGAAGGTAAGATTGTCCTCTTAACCCCAAATTTATTTAAGGGAAGATCCAAATTGATTAACCCTAAAGAAAGGATCAATGCATAAATTAATTAACCTATTAAGGATAGGGATAAAGAGAAAAACCCTAATTCCCATTTTATAGAAGAGATTGTGTGATTGATTTAGAAAGATTAATAACTTTAATTGAAATCAATATGAGAAAATTACTAACCTTGAAATGTTGTAGATCTGAAGAATACTATTTTGGGGGGTCTGCACTTAGTTTCTGGAAAATCTGAGACCGGATCTAGAATAGAAACGCAGAGATGAAAAAAAACCAAAAATATTTTTCTGTTCTGACACAGTTCTGATTTGCACCCTCAAGTCAATGCCACCATTGACCCAGAATTTCCAATTCCAACCTAGGGCAAAATCGACCTAAAAAGTCTCCGACAAGAAATTTGTATTTGGATCCCAAAATTTTGCCAAAAAGGGTATCTAAATCTGCACTCAAATCTACTATTCCGAACCTGTACCTACAAGAAAAATGGATTGTTTGTTGGGGGAGGGGTTTGCCTTAGTGAAACACCAATTTAGGAATTAACCTTGAAATAAATAATTGAAATAAAGAATGCTAGAAACTAGTAGAAGTAAATCTAATAATGAAGCTATTATATATATATTTTTTTGATGGAAACAACTGGATTACATAGATATCGGCATCTCTGCCATTATATAGCTGATTACAACATTATGAGTAAGCATACATCTAAACCTGAAGTCATCCTTTGGCTAAGCTGCCACGTGCAGGGGGATCCAGTCTGTTAAAGTCACCCAGGGGTCGAACCTGGCCAAAACGTGCCTCCGGGGGTTTGAACCTTGGTGGATGGCAATGTCAATCATACCATCATCCTCACCAATTGTGCCCAACCAATTGAGCTACAACCCTTTGGCATGAAGCTATTATATTCAATAGATATGCAATTATATTTTGAATGTAAACAAGTATGTAAATATGAAAGCTTGGACTCAATTAGAAACCATAAACCTCTATGATTGTATGCTTGGATTCCACCTTGAAGAGAGAATGAATGAATGTTTGAGGATGAAAAAAGGATCTTGAAGGAAGATCACACCACCATGATGGATAGATCTAGGGCTTGAATGATGAATCTTGAATTCATGAACCAATTCCCTTCTAAGGCTTGAAAGCTTGAATCCTTGATCTTCAATGGACAACTTGAATGCTTGGGAGGAAGACTTGAACACTTTGAAAGCTTGAAAGCATGTAGAGCAATGGATTCTTGAACTTTTTTCTTGATGATAGTTGTTCTTCACCTAGAACTTGAGATTATCCTTCTTACCACTTAGTTCCTGGTTAGAGAAAATGAGAAGAGAAAACCTCCTTATATATGAAACTAGGTCATAATCTTCTAGAGAGGCCTGAGTAGGAGAATTTAATTCCAATTAGGCTTATACCCCTAGAAGAGGACCTATATTAAATATAATTTAATAATTGTCTCTTCAAAACCCAAAATGACTGACCCGAAAGCAGGAAATAAATTTTTGATGACCTCCGACAGCCGACAAACTTCCAAATTTGAAAGGGGGAGACAGGTCAAGGTTGAGGTCATCCTTGATCTAGGTCAAGGTTGAGGTCAATTTTGACCTAGGGAGTTAGGACCCCTGGAAAATATGCCAGATGGGAGAGATGGTGCCCAGAGAGGCCCAATCAGGGTCCTAAACAGACACAGAAGTCTCCAGATGCATAAATTAGGGGAAAATATGATGTAAATGCAACTGAAACAAAATTCAGCACTGAATATAATTGAGAAAGTATTATTTAGAGTAAATCACCTTTGTCAAAATCTGCGTATTTAATATCTCTGTTTACTTGGTAGTTGGAGGAGGAACCGCACTTATCAATTTCGGTGAGTTCATTTTAATCCTCAACCAGCCGTATGTATATGTGCTGTAGGTGGGTGTGAGGGGCCACGTCTATAATAGACGTGACTACTCAAGGAGTCACATCTATTATATACATGGCTCCTTACATGTTGCCTTGTCACTTTCATAAATGAATAACCCGATAACTATAATAGTTATCATTCATTGAAAATCGGTAATGATCGGTGTGTTTAATAAGTGATGCCAAAACATTAATATGCTAAGTCTATCATTGGTGAAATATAAATCGACAGTTTAGTCGATATTATCCATTCGATCAATAATGATTATTATCATTATTACTATTATTATTAGATAATAATAATAATAATGATAATCATTGTTATTATATTAAAGCAATAATATTGTTTATAATATTAAATATAAATATGAATAATAATAAGCATTAATATTATTTATATATATATATATATATATATTTCTATTATTGTAGATTGAACATTTATTTGATCGATGCTATAAATTTAACACTCCCTCTTAGCTAGGGAAGATGAATTTATATATCACATTTCTTGTAAAAGATTCACATAACTTGTGAAATCAATTTTACATATCTTGTGAGGATAATCATCACATAACACGTGATGATAAATATCACATAACTTGCGATAATAAGCCTCACATATCTTGTGAGGATAATCATCACATAACACGTGATGATAAATATTACATAACACACGATAATAATTCTCACATATCTTGTGAAGACAATCATCACATAACACGTGATGATAAATATCGCATAACACGCGATAATAAGTTTCACATCTCTCGTGAAGACAATCATCACATAACACGTGATGATAAATATCGCATAACACGCGATAATAAGTCTCACATATCTCGTGAAGACAAACATCACATAACACATGATGATCAGTATCACATAACTCATGCTAAGAAGTCTCACATATCTCGTGAAGACAAACATCACATAACACGTGATGATAAGTATCACATAACTCGTGATAAGAAGTCTCACATATCTCATGAAGACAAACATCACATAACATGTGATGATAAGTATCACATAACTCGTGATAAGAAGTCTCACATATCTCGTGAAGACAAACATCACATAACACATGATGATAAGTATCACATAACTCGTGGTACTTAAAGGATGATATGTTTGAGAATATCACATTCTCCTTATACATCCTAGCTATGGTATGTGCACTAAAATTACGTCACATAATGTCTACCATAACAGATCATGGCGCATCCATGAATGATATCAAGTCAGCATGATATCAATATTACAAGATCGTCATCTTATAATATTTGAATACAAGTATTCATCTCCAAAAAATTGTCACCTTTTAGATATGAATACAGGGGTCGAGCCCATAAGGTCATATATCAACACATATGACAAAAGAAGTTTACACACTAAACATCTTATATATCAATAAAGATTACAATGAAAATTACAATTTAATCATACCAAGACCTTCCCTGAAGTAGTCAATTTTCGTTCGGCAAGTGAATTGGTGAGAATATCATCCATCTATACTATATCTCTTATATAGTTTGCATCACTCTTGGTGAACCCCAAGTTTAGACATTTTAGTCAGTACACATGGGACTCATCTCATGATCATAGTCCTCTGACTG
>MU225549.1:92108-103686 GCA_018584345.1 Thuja plicata
TTACCCAATAAGAATTTTCACATTTAATCAGGTTATTCAACATTATAGTTCCTTTACCTTCAACTGGACAAGGTGTATCATTACCCATTCTTACTGTACCACCATTATAATACTCAAAAGTATTAAAAGTTTCTTTGTCACTGGTCATATGGTGAGTGCAGCCACTATCTATAATCCAGATGTCATTCTTGTAACCTTAGATAGGAGTGCAATTTCTACATACATTTCATCTTCATCTGAATCATCTTTCACAGATACAAATACCATCTTGATGTCTTCATTAGGTTTGGTGTCAGTATCTTCATCTTTGCAAGAAGCTAGGTAGCTAGCCTTCTTTCCTTTATCCTTGTAGTCTCAGGCATCTCTTCTTTCTGATTGTCGGTAACTTCTATAATCTTTGTTATCACCTCTGTCACATTTATTCTCAAAAGATATATCATTACCTTTTTCATCTTTTCTTCTGTTAGGACATCTTGCAGCAAAGTGTCCAATCTCTCTACAATTAAAGCATACAAGTGGTAACTTGCCTTTATATTTACCTTTGCCTCTCTGCATTCTCCTTGCCATGAGTGCTTCTATTTCATCTAGATCTTCTTCTTCACTTTAACTTTCACTATCTCTTCCAGATGTGTGTCTTTGACTTGATTTCCTTATTCTTATAGAAGACTTAAATGCAGACTCTAAGTTTGGTAAGACACTATTATCAAAGTTATTCTTCTCAAATGAAATCAGTCTACCAATTAAACTATCAAGAGTAACTGTGTTGTTTGCTACTGCTCTCATTTCTTGAATAGAAGAAACTCTAATAGCATATGTAGGTAGTAAGGTTCTTAAGATTTTACTTACCACTGTCTCCTCTTCAAGTGTACCTCCAACACCTCGTATAGCATTGACTACTTCTTTTATTCTTGTGTTGTACTGTGTGATTTTTTCTCCTTCTTTCATTTTGAGATCATCAAATTTTCCTCTAAGGCTTTTTGCCTTGGCTCTCAGAACATTTGTATCACCTCCATGTACAAGCTTCAGTTTGTCCCACATTTTCTTTGTAGTTTTGCAATCCTTGACATCTTCAAATTGAGCATCGAAGAGTGAGTAAGAAAGATCTATAACCATGCAGTTATGCTCATGCTTCTCTCTCAATTGATCTACTATCAAAGCTCCTGTAGGCAACACATATTTAGTATCTAAGTATTGAGTAACATCATTACCAATACCTGATAAGTGGAGTCTTATCCTGCTCTTCCATGAAGCAAAGTTGTCTTTGTTCAACTTGGACACATCTCGTCTGTTCATCTTGTGATCCTGAATTAGGTCTTGAAACATTCCTTCTAAGCACACAAGCTCTGATACCAATTATTAGTAATAACTGAGAGAGGGGGGGTGAATAAGTGGCTTCAAAAAAATTTCTTTATTCTAACCACCAATCAAATAAACCTCAGATTATTACATCCCTTACAAGATGCATGCCATGAAATACTTTATAATAATTAACTGTGTCAATTTTCCTTTTCTAACCTTATTCTCCTTGATTACCGATAAGCAGTAAAACTTATTTACCAACACTCAGTGAATATGTAGAGTATACCGATAAATCTAGAAATGCATATGTGAAATGTAAAACAGTAAAGTAATAAACCATACACACATAACACAAGGATTTTAACATGGAAACCTTGTTAAGGGAAAAAACCACTGGGATCGGTACCCCAAATTTTCACTCTTCTGAAGTGAGCCCTGTTAGGAGCCAACCCTGTTAAAGGTTACAAATACACTATTAGGTGTGACCTTGTTAGAGGATTTTATACATAGAGGTTGTCACTTAGAATCGGGCAACTCAATTTTCTACCATCCTTGAATCAGCCTCCTTCTTAGACTGTCAATAGGCTTTAGGAAAATCTAGTGCTACTTTCATGAATCAACCTTTTTGGCACTCCTTGGGATGTGCCTCAATATATAGAAGACTGTTAAGTCCTGCTCTATTAAGAAACTTGATGCTTCAATGGTTAAACTAAAACACAATGACATGTTTCTAATGAAACTTAAATTGTAGATTTTCAGATCTATTTAAGTACATTACCTGTCTGATCAATGTATCAATTCAATTCTTTGTGCTCCACACTTTCTTTTCTATGATACTGTGCTTCAATGTTCGTCGGTGTCTGTAGAATTCTTTAGCTCTCCTTCATCTTGATTGATCAGGACTGTATGAAGTTATCCTTCATCAGTTTCTCTTCAACATCCTCTTTCTATTCACTCCCCCTCTTTGTGTGTTTTGAAAATGAATTAAGCTTGTCTCTTATATAGAAATGATATTCACGGTTTCTTGATTCTTGATTCTTGATTCTTGGCATGAAAAACAATCCAGCCAATCTAATTTAAAGCATAAATCCAGATTTATCTCATAGTTATCTTTATGCCAACTGTAAAAATCTTCTTTAAATCAATCAATTAACTCTGGTCGAATAAAACAATGAAAACAACCAATTAAGTCTATCTTTATCTCTTGCCAACTAGATTTGTTTTCATTTTCTGAACTCTTTGTTCTATCGGTCAACTCTGCAGTTAGTCGTCGGTGACAACTGCCAGTTTCGTCGATGTGACTCCAGTCCTCTTCAGGACCTCCGTCCGTTGGGCATCATTGGATTTTACTAATCGGGCAACTCTGTTCTCATCTCATTGGGCATCTTGTGATTTTGCTTCGTTGGGCAATACTGTCTTCTACTTGTCGGGCATCACTGTGACTTTGGTTCTTTGCCTTTACCGATGGTGTGCACTCCATCGGTGTTATCTATCACTTAGTAAATACTTGACTTTTATGCATTTCTGAAAGCATAATCTTTGTTCTATTGATTCTCTAAAGTCTTTGTCATTATATACATGACTATACAGATGATATCAAGTTCACATCAATGACAATACAAACCATTAACTGATTTAATGTCTTGCATTATCTTCAACTTAACATTATCAAACATTTAATTAGTTACATGTCATCACAAGATACATCAAGGGCTCATAGATATACACAAGAAAGCCAACCCCAAGTTCATGCATTATTCTATTTTAATGCATTTAATTTTGTACTTCAACGTCAACAACATGGACACACAAAATCTGAGACCAAGGATATAGTTCCATGGCCAACCAAACCCTGTACAACTCTGGCTTAGGGTTTGGAATTATACTTCAAATGAAAATGAGTTTTGTGGTTTTTAGAACTATATTTCATATCCACTTTTAGGTATTCTAGGTCTAAATGTAACAAGGATGCCAATCAAAGTGCTTCAACTTCTCAGAACTTTCTAGTATGTGAAAATGGGTAGGAGATCACAATTGGGGATATTTCTACTATCAAAAAACCTTTACTTTGATTAGGGTTTATAGATGCTCCCAACCCCCATACATACTTCCATAGTATGTGCCTCCACGAATAATTGTAATGGAATTTATTTGGCAGCTGATGTGGATAGATAAAGAGCACTTGGATCCCAACAGGAAGGGTACATTCACACCATGCAATTCAAAACTTATAACTTTACAATCTAGAAAAGAGCCATGGATGGAATAAATAAGTGGTTGGGTCAATATAGAATGAGTATGGCCTTATACATGTAAGTAGACCCAAAAGGCTTTATCAAGAGAACAAAGAAGCTATTGACTCAAAGTATAACTGCTGTCAAGGAGAATGAGGAATGCATTGAAGAAGACCTTATCTGAAATATTCAAGAAGATGAGAAGGTATCCACCAAAGTTACCAAGTATGAGGACCTTATATACTTGGAGTAAGATAAAGAAGGCATGGATTCATTTTGGAGGATTTTTCACAGAAGTGCCTTATTTGGAAAGAATTTCTAAGATGTTTGATTCGTACAATACTTTGTATAATAAACTGGAAGGCCAAATTAAAGATAAACAGAGAGGCCTTGAGAAGCATTCTTCCTCTGAGTATGAAGAGGATAGTGGTGGAGGATACCCAGTACCTATCCCTCCTCACATGAATCAACCACTTGCAACATAACAGAGCATGGAAGTGGATCTTACATAAGTACTTGAGGAAGAGATAATTAATGAACCCCCAAGAAAGAAACAAAGAATAGAATCAGTGGAGCCTTCTCAAGAAAAGATACCAGGGAAGAAGAGCGATAAAGTATATGACTTGATTAGTGGTGACAGCTAGTATTACCATCAACTTAGGAAGACAATCAGGAAAGGGAAGAAATTAAAAGAGGATATACAAAAGAAATTGAATTACCCCTACAGTTGTGTCAAGATGAGAGAGAGCTTCATCAAGAAGAGTTCCTCAGTGATGATGCCTTCATTAAGACACAAGAATTCAAAAAATTATTTATTTGGAGGAAGCAACAAGAAGTGGGGGCTCAATTAAAATTGAGATAGGGTGGTCCTATACAAAGTGAAGCCTTACAAGCCTTGCAAGCTTATGACCCTAAAATAGAAACCATTACACTTGAAGAGGCTAGAGAACTAGTAAAATATAGTGGATTGTTACTTGTGCCTGGGTGGGATTTGGCTTCAGCATTCATAATTGACTAGATCAGAAAATAGCCAAATGCTAAATTGTCTTTTGAGACTTAAGTGGGGGAAATGATAAAAGGTTGTAGATATGACCCCGAATGTCAGACTTTAGAAATGTGGTCATTAGCTCCAAGGACACAGAATCAATCTCTGGTGAGTATTGAAGAAAAGATGGATGGAGGAAAAATTATATTGGCTATCCACAATACTTTGGATTTAGAGATCTCCAAGGATGTCACCCACTTTGCATACCTCAATGAAGAAAAAATAGATCAGATGTCAAATAGGTATACAAGACTCTTTGATGAGTCAATTATTGTATTAAAGGATAGATATGTGTGCTTACTTAAGATCAAAGCATTACAGGGAGAACTAGAAACTTTGAATAAGAAGTTAGAAGAAGCTCCCAAATCTCTCCCCACTCTAACCAAAAAAATTGTGGATGCTCAGACAAAAACCACAACAATTTTTGCACTTGGAACAGATAAAGTTGACAAGGATCAAAATAAAGTTGCTTTGTAAGCCTTATAGAAAATCTTGTAGTACAGGATTGATGTCCTAAAAGGTAAACTTGACTTGGTGCACAAGGTTTATAATAAGCTACCTATCCTAGAGACAGAGGTCAAAAGCCACGTTGCAACTTTGGACCCATACTTTGGCACTTAGTCAGGTAGGGGATCATTTTTTGAAAGGTTGGAATCCTTTTAGCCACATAGGACAAATCTCCTTGAGATTGTTTGTCAAGTGGGAGAAGTAGTTGAACAAATTGTAACAACATTGTCTTTATTTAAAGTCAAAGCTAATCAAATTCAAGAAAGGATTAATGTGTTTTGTCAAGATTTCAACAGGTTTATTCCTCCAATTAATGGAGAAGATGGTAAGAGAAAGTCAGTGGAAGAATGGATAAATGAGTTTGACACTCTATTTCCTATTAAAGAGGCATTCATAAGAGATGACAGTGTCCTTAATATGGATAAATTCAATAGGACTTTGGATGAAGCCTTTAAAGGAGAGAAAATTTTTATGAAGTTTGTTATAGATGTCAAGATCATAACATATGCCAGATAGGAAAAGCATAAGGCATAGTTTTAGAGCATTTAAGTTTTAATTGGCCTTCACAGGAAAAGGTTGCATAGTGGGATATCATCACAAAGCCCAAGAAGAAAAGTCTAGCAACTATTGACCTGGATGTGTTGGATGAGGAGTAGAATGACACCTGGCACCTGATCAATGTGCACATGGAGGGTAATCATCAGCAAGAATAGTGTAATTTAGTCTGTATTAGTGGTCACTAGGTCTCACAACAACCTTAAGAGGTTATGTAGAATATCTACAGACAAAGGTGCCAACTGCCAAATATTTGGAATCATATCAAATCATCTACTCAAGTATTTTCTCCACCGACTGAAAGTGTAATTGTAATATTGTCTTCTAGCACTTTTAGTTTTAGCCTAGCCATCCAAAGCTTGTTGCATCCTTTCTCTCTAAGGATTCTAAGATGGCTAGTGCTCTCTATATATAGCAAGTTGTAAGATATTTCAGAAGAGGGTGAATTTACAACTGTGAGGCAGATTTCTTATTTTTGTCTACTTTTCAAGCTTCTTGTCTTTCTTCATGTATTGAAGCAGAAGTATATTAATAAAATATAGTGGAGTTTCCTATTTCAAATCTATGATGTCTTCTTGTATTTTTTTTTATTCTCTTGTATATTTAATCTGTTAGGAATTTTAAACCTACTAATTATAAGGTAACTGTGCGATTATTTGTAATTTTCTTTCAAGGAGGGAGTAAATCTTATAAGTGGTTCTAGAGGGCTATATATTAATGTGATAATTTGATACATGGGTGTGGGAATGAGAAGATAGTTTGTAAGGCACTCTATGTTGGCTTCATATGTGTTTCAAATAATTGATTTTTTTTAATGTATATCTCATTTGACTCTTTGCTCAGGATTAGGCACTGGTTTAGGTTCTGATAAGAAGTTATCATCATCACTCTAAAATATAAACAACCATTTAGATTTTTTTATCAAGAACATATATGCTTAATAAGTTGTATTGAAGAATACAATTTAATCTGGTGATTCCTTGGTGAGAGAATCATTAGGCTAGCCTTCCTGAGTTGAGAACTCTAAAGAGAAGAAGGATGAGAATCCTTGTTTCATTGTTATTTTCCCTTTACAAGTTCATGGTCTGGCTTGTTAAGCTCTGTGTAAGATTGGTTTTTATTATCTACAAGATGTGCTAGCAATTATTGCAGTAGAAGGCAGGAGGCAAATCACTACAACACTTGATCCACTGTTGAGGTTACTAAGAAGTAGTAATCTATAAAAGGTACACCCGCCTGAGTCTGTGGAGCTCAAAGAAGGAGGATTAATCCTCATTAATTAGAATTTTCCTTGTATGAGTCAGGAATTGGGAATCTAATAGTCAAGCATTGATGCTATGTTGAGATTCTGCAATAAAAATATCTAACAAATTGGCGACTCTACTGGGGAGAAGTGGATATTTGTAAAGTCTATAATGACTAATTGTTTATAGTCCATTTCTTGGTCATTTTATTAATATTTTCCCATACTAGTTGTGGGTGACGACTCTAACTCTGCGCATTCCAGTGTGATTTGCATATTGCAATACTAAAAATTCTTGTCTGATTTTAAAATGAGTCAGAAAAGAAACACCAGGTCTTATTTTAGAGCTAATCCTAAAAAATATATAGGAGAAGAGCTCCATACACCTGGAAGAGATAGTGGTCTAAGAGAGGTGGATCAAATAATGATTCCCCAAATACTTCAAAAGGGAGAATGGTGACCCATGTCCCTGAGAGGATTTCATCTTCATCTGAGAGTACTGAAAAATCAAGGCCCATAGATCCTTTTGGAGCTAATGTACCTTTTGATCCTTTTAGAGAGGGAGAGATGATAGATGTAGGATTCTTCTTTGCAGAGGAAACTTTAGAACAAACAAGAGAGATGTCTGTTGTTGAAACAACATCTTATGATTATGATAAACTAAAAAAAGAGATCATGGCTTGAAGAAGAAAGAAGCATGAACAAGAATTAGAGATAGAAGATGTAGAGAAAAGGCATGAACAAGAGCTCTATGACTTGCTAACGAAGAGAGAAAAACTCTTGGCAGAGACAAGAAGAAATGAGCTTAAGGCTAAAAGCCTAAATGAAGAAGTTAAAGGTCTAGACACAAACATGTTTGGTGACCTTGAATATTTGAGGTAGAAAGTAAAAAATAATAGATCAAATTCTAAAAAAGATGAGTTTGCTTACGAAGGACCTATCATGAGAAAATTCCACCCTCATAAGATTGAGAAGAATGCAAAGCTCAAGAGAAGTGATAAAAATGTCTCTGATAAAGGAAAGCAAAAGGCTATTAGCATGAATATCAATGAGAATAATAAAAATAAAACTATCCCTAAAGGAATGTCTCAAGTTGACATAGAAATTGAGCAAGCCATAAATGCCAAAGAGGATCTAGCCAAGAAGCTAGAAAAGATGGAGCTAGAGGTTGTTGCTGCTAACATGAAAATGAGGATAGATTTCTTGCATGCTAATACTAATACTACTGCAAGTAGTTCTATGCCTCTTAATACTGGGACACAAAAACAAAATAAAGGTGTTACTGGTCCTAGTATTCAACATACTAGTCCTAGTCCAAATACTCAAATATCTGGTCTGAAACAAGGAGGCCCCTATCATACCCAAAATCAAGGAGGTGCAGCAGGACCAAGTGGAAATAATGCTTTGGAAAACTTCCAAAGAAAACCTGTTCAACTGGATAGGTATAGAACTCTTTGCTTTGATGGCATCCCTGGTCATCCCAACATGATTCCTAATGAGGTAAGAGATCAAATCCCTAAGTTCAAAGGAAATAATGTCATAACCTATGAAGAAAATTTAAAAGCTTTAACATATAAGATTACTGATTTTGAAAATAGAACATGAAGATGTTATTATGAAGCTTTTTGTTTAGTCTTTGACACAATATGCAAGGGATTGGTTTAGAAATTTGTCTAATGATAGCATAGCATCTTGGGAAGAATTTGTTAAATATTTTAGGGAACAATACAGATAACACATTAATTCTCGTTATATGTTGAATGAATTTAACAACATCAAAAAAATCCATAATGAAAGCATGGCAAAGTTTAACAATAGGTTTCAAAAGGCCATGAACAAATTGTTCCAAGTGTTGAGGTTAGATGAGGAGGGATGTTTGACCACTTAAATTAATGCTACTGATGGGAAGATGTCCTATCTTCTTAGAGATAAGAACCCAAGAACCTTGGTAGAAGCTTATAAAACAATAGTAGACATTGAGAGTAATAGGCAAGCCTCAGAAAAAATGGGGAAGAGATAGGATGGAAAAATTTGAAAAGAAAAATGACAAGCAAGAAATCCTATCAAGGAGGATGATAGGGTTGATAAATTAATGACTGCAATAAAGGATCTTACTACTAAGATGGATTAAAATGATATCAGTTACCGTGATAACAAGTATCAAAACCAAAGGTTTGATAAGTAGCCTAATTTGAGGGATTTCCCATACAAAACAAATTAGAACAATGGTAAGACAATCCATGAAGACTAATAAAACCAAAAGGCCAAAGAAACCCCTGCTCCCCTGAAAAGGAAAAGCACAAATTATGTAGAGAACACTCCCTGGTGTGATTCTTGAAACATGCCTCACTCTTCATACCAATGTGTGGTAGCCCAAGCCCTAGCTTATCAAATGGGTGAGGGAGATGAACAATCAGGTCTTGAACAAGAAGGTCTTCTTGTGAACATGTTCAGTGTAAGGAAGCCTTGTCCTTGGTCTCCTGAAAAAAGTGAACCTATTGAAGATGTGATTAGCAGAAGGAGCAAGTACCTAGAATACCAGCCCCAACTTATCTCTGATTCTAATGATAAGATTGGTATTATATCTCAAAGAACTATCAATGCAGTGGGTGATGAAAAGGAGAACCCCCATTTCACATTACCAAGTGATGAAGAGAAAATATACCTAACCATAGAATCAATAAACCAAGCTAGGGTGTGTACAATCTAAGAAATAGAACATTTGAGCCTGATCAAGGTAAACTTGCCTGTGTTTTTATTAAAGAGGATGCCCCACAAAATGGTGCATAATCTCATCACAAGGTTAGCAAAGGAAACAAATATGCAAAACAAATAGAATTGACTTCTGATCATAAGGAGAAAGAAGCAAAAAAAGAAGAACAAGTGGCTATTGATAAGGCCAAGAGAGGTAGAAAGATAGGTGATGTATCTTCAAAATTGCCTATGTTTGACATGAGACATGCTCTTACTCAGATGAAAGTTTTAGTTCCACTGATGGAGATGCTGAAAAATAAAAGAGCATAAGGAAGCTGCACTTGCACTTCTGAGAGGGATAGAAGTGTAAAGTAGAAAAATGATGTTTATGGACTAAGAGTGTTTTGATACTCAAATCACTTATCACCTTACATTTAATGTTTAGAGTGGAGTGATAAATGAGACATTCCCCTTTATTCTCAAATGCACAAAGGAAGGATCCAAATTGATCAAACCAAAAAAGGATGAATGTATAAATGAATCAATCTATTGGAAATAAGAATAAAGAAGGAGATCCTAGGTTTCCCTCTTAAAATGTGTGTGTGAATGAATGTAAACATGTGATAGATTTAGAATTGATTAAGTATTTGAATTGAAATGGATAGGAGAAATACACTAACCTTGAAATATTGCAAATCAAAGAATGCTATTTTTTGAGGTCTGTACTCTGTTTCTAGAAAATCTGAAGTATGATTTGGAACCAGAACGCAGAGATGAGAAAAATACAGAAATATTTTTCTGATCCGACACTGTCTTGAGAAAAAGGTCAACCTTGACCCACAAATGTCACCCTTGACCCAATAATTTCAACCCTGACCTGCACAGGTCTGACAAAAAATTTGTTCATGGATCCTGAAAGGTTGCCAAAAAGGGTATCCAGATCTGAGTCCAAATTTGTAGTCCTGAACCTATACCTGCAAGAAAAAGAGGTTTGTTTTTTGGGGGTGAGGGGTTTGCCTTAGTCAAACCCCAATATAGGAATTAACCTTGAAATCAATAAATTATAGAATGCTAGCATGTAGTAGAATTGAATCTAACAATGAAGCTATGATATTCAAATAGATATGCCAATGTAATACAAATGTAAGAAAGTATGTAAATATAAAAGCATGGAATTTAGAAACCATAAACCTCCATGATTTTATGCTTGGAATCCACCTTGAAGAGAATGAATGAGTGTTTGAGGATGCACAAAGGATCTTGAAGGAAGATCACACTGCCATGATGGCTAGATCTAGGGTTTGAATGATAAATCTTGAATGCTTGAACCAAATCCCTTCAAAGGCTTGAATGCTTGAATCCTTGATCTTCAATGGAGAACTTGAATGCTTGAGAGGAAGAATTGAACACCTTGAAAGCTTGGAAACATGTAGAACAATGGATACTTGAACCTTTTTCTTCTTGACAAAATCTTGGTTAGAGCTTTTTGCACTTAGAAGACTTAGAGAAAATGAGAGAGAAAGGCTTCCTTTTATATGAAATTAGGGCACAATCTTCTAAGGAGGCCGACATAGGAGAATTAAATTCACATTAAAGCCTTTAACCCTAGTGGTACCCTAAATTTTGATAATTTACAAGTCCCAATCCATTATCAAGAAGCATGTTTCTCCATAAAAACAAAAGATCAAAGGAAGGAAGCTTTATGACACAAATAAATAGAACTAACTAATCAAAGCCTTCAGAAAATGCTGGAATTTAGACCTTCTACAAAGATGATTTCTACAGAGGATAAATATGGTCAAATTTTAAAAATCTAAAAAAGATCCAGTTCGGAAAATCAAATTTCCTATTTCCAGCAAAAATATTAGCTTTTTATGAGGTGTTTTGGATTTTCTACCAAAGCCAAATCTGAAAGTTAGGTAGTTATTTTTTAGTTAGTTTATTGTTTTTTCAAAATAATTTGTAATAAGAGTTGTGTCTTTTCACCCTAAAAAGGTGTGA
>MU225549.1:133367-161818 GCA_018584345.1 Thuja plicata
TATATATATATATATATATGTGCAAGAGATTGGAGACTCTGATAAAGTGGCGACTCTACTGATTCTTAATGCAAAATCCAAAAGAGTTGTAAGAATGGGAAAAAGACTAGGCCCCACTATCCCGAAGATTCTTCAGATGAATGATAAGGTTTTACAAGATTTCTGGGAACACTATAAGCAAAGTATTTCAAAGGTTGTGAAGTTGAAGATAAGCCTTGAAGATGACCACAACTCTGCATTACTATGGATAAGTTTGTGTCACAGATTTCACAAGCTCAAAGATTTGGAGGCCTACAAGAGAAAAGTGTAGCAGCTCGAAAATGAACTGGAGGTTGTGGAGGAAGAAGCTCCAGTGATTTCATCTAATTATATCTCTTGCAACTACTCAGTTATGAGAGAACAAGAAATCAATTTGAGGGATCAGCCTCGAAAGAGACCTACTATTGATGAGATAAATTCTGACAAAGATTCGATGCTCCAGCATTTGTGGAATGCCTTCAAAGGGAGCATTAGTAAAGCTGAAAGGGATAAGTTAAATCCTGCTGAAGATCGGCAATCTACCTTATTATTAGAATGTGTGCATAAAAGATATAATGATCTCAAGAATTTTGATCACAGAATTCCAGCTGCTATAGAGATATCAAGAGAAGAATTAGAGATTAAAGAGCTCTTGTTCTCCCATCCCTTAGTCTCTGAAGATTAGGATGTTTCAACAACAATGGCAGAATCATCGGCGCTTTGGAGTTCTAATCAGCAGCAAAAGGGAAATCAATGAAAATTCAGGCAAGAAGAGCTATATGTAAGAGAGGGGTTGTTGGTAATTGATGATAAAGAGGTGAATACTTCTGATTTCCATCTTTATTCTCACTCGAGGAAGATTTTAATTCCATTCCTAAATAAGTTCTTCCTATGAAGTTTGATCCTATGATTATTGAAATTAGTTTCCAAAAATCATTGCCTCTAACTATAGGCTGTAAGGATATTTCATCTTGTAACATGCATGAAGAAACTTTGAATTTTGATTTCCCTTTTGTATGCCAAAAAAAAAATGTGGTTGATATGACAGCAGTAGGGAATCAATCCCAAAATAATGATGATGAGATTGTTTGGGGCAGCGTGAACACATTATACACACCTGCTGAGTATATTGAAGATTTTGAAATTCTGGATAATCCTCGTTTCATTCCCTGTGACCTATGTGATAGGAACGAGCAAGAGGAGGGTTATCTTGAAAACCATGGTAGCATGATCATGCATCAATTAAGCAGGAAGGTGGAAGTGCATCCCAAGTATAACAGCCAATTAGAAGCCTCACCAACAAATCATCCCTGGCTATTTGAGGCAGCTAAAGAAGGCAAGATCGTTGATTTCCAAAAGATCATAGAGGCACATAATG
The DNA here is from genome assembly GCA_018584345.1 of Thuja plicata. Classification (NCBI taxonomy): domain Eukaryota; kingdom Viridiplantae; phylum Streptophyta; class Pinopsida; order Cupressales; family Cupressaceae; genus Thuja; species Thuja plicata. Next base: position 134,764 of record MU225549.1, read on the forward strand.
AATACCATACTAGTTTGGTTGAGGCAAAGAATAACTTATCTTTGATGCCTTTGATTTCTGAAATTAAGGATCCAAATAGCTGTTGTGTTGAGTCGAGTGTTGTTCATAATATGATGATTGATGAGCCAGAATTTAGATTTTGTGCATTTGATGAGGAGATAGAATACGAGGCATTCTCGTTTTATTTCACACCAACTAATGAAGAATGGTCTCGACCCCAAAAGTTAGAGGAGAAGGATGCAACTCATATTATAGTTGGAGCTCTTTCTGTAGCAGCCACTAAATATTTATTTGGAGTGGTACATCTCATGTATCAATCTCTCTTCCACACTGGCAGATGCTTCTCACAACCGGTCAATGGTTTCATATGAGAAATGAGAGACATATTTGGAGGTATGGGCTACTAGCCCTGTCTTTTGTAAATAAAGTTTTGGTTGTGTTGGTTAGTTTGGGTGTTTTGGCTTGTTTCCAGTTTTCTTAGTTTAGGGGTTTTGTTTTGGTAGTTGTTCTGTTTCCTCTCTGCCCTATCTGCAAGAGGTCTCTGTGTTCTCCATTTTTTCTTTGACTCTATTACCCAATGGATAGGCACTGGTCTCCTACCAAAGATTGTTGTATTCTTCATGTCCCTCACGGTCCTATCCCCAGTCAAAGCCACCTATTGTAGGTCAAAAAGCCATTGATTAAATTTTTATCAAAGTAGCATGTAAAGTGTCAGGTTGCATATTGAATCTTGAACCTTGAACTCGACAGTTCAAAGTTCAAATTTCAATTTCCCATTTCCCGCTGTGCAAGTCTACGCTTGTCTTTTCAGTCGGTAAGTTTTTCAACCCCTGTCATATGTGTAACGTAATATTGAATCTTGAACCTTGAACTCAATAGTTCAAAGTTCAAGGTTCAATATTTCAAAATACATCATGCAAGTTCAAAGTACAAGGTTCAATATTTCAAAAGACATCGTGCAAGTTCAAAGTTTGCAGATCCAATAGACTACCATTCCAGAAGTTCAGTTTGACAGCTTGAAAATTCTTATTTTGCACTTTCATGGCATGTGGCATCAACTATGAGAGAATTAATAATAAAATGGAAATCTATTTCATATCATGTTCTATTCTTGAAATAGTAATATATGCAATTGTCAAATTCCTCTGCAAACCCAAATTTGCTGATGACAAAAAAATAGTCATGTTACAAGGGGCATAACTTTCAACTCCACCGTTGGATTGAGTCAAATTTTAGATATGTATTATAACACCTATTCTTATAAATTATCACCATAGAGATTTCCAAAATTATATCTGGTTGGAAAGATATAAATAGCAGAATGAAGGTCTATAAAAATAGACACATTTCCAGATTTTCTGATGACAGACAATTTAGTCTCAGTGCGGGGGCCATAAATTTTCATTCCACCGTTGGATTTATCAGATTTTTAAATATTTTCTTAGAAATCATGTCTTCTAAATCTCCACCAGAGCGATTGGAAAACTATGATTGCATTCAAAAGTTATGCATGACTGTGTAGAGGCCTATCAAGAAGACCAACAACCTCTTATTTTGACAGAAGATATGTTGGAATTGTCAACTCCATTTCAATGGGAACAAAATTACAGAGGAGAAAATGATAATTTATTTTCATATGGTGTATAATAATCTAGGTGGAAAAAATCCTATGTGGATTATTTATATTTTTACATGATACAAAGTATTGTTTAAATAAAGTGCGCCACATGTCAAACACTTATGCATGCCAGCCCAGATATTTAATTAAATATCATTTAACATTGCTGGAGATAATAAACTAATGTTTGGTTTTCATAACCGAATAATATAAGGGGATTTATAAGAGTTTTATTAAAACTTTAGAAAGTATTCAGTTTTCAAGAATCGGTTATAGGAACTAAAACACAACCGTGCAAGACATTATTTATTGTAAAACCTTTGATTTAAACATGGGTTCTTCTTCTTCTTTTATGGGAGTCTTGTGGTTGCAAGAGGGGAAGGAGAAAACATTTTTCTGGACAGATTGTAATAGAGGGAGGGAGGAATTAGTTTATTTTTCTGCTACTTGATTGTATTGGCAGTGACAGAGTGATCTTATGGTTATTTTTTTATGTTTTCTTGAAATAAAGAGGAATATTTGCATGTCAGATCTTGAGGTCTGAACATTTATTTTTCTGATTGAAATCAATCGTGTGATTGTTTCTTTCCTATTCTGGGATACAGTCCTATAGTATTATGTCAAGTATGTGTTTGTTTGTAAATCTGTTAGTTGATAACTTGCAATTAGCAGAACAAATCTTGTAATTCCTTTAATTTTCTCTGTAATGTGGAAGACTTGGTAGATAGTCTTGTGGCTATTTTCTGGTTTTTCTCTCAGCAATCAATTTGTAAATCTTATAATTGCTTTCATCCCATGGTGATGGGTGAATGTTAGAAAGCCTTTGTGTCTTCAGGTTAAAGACATAATCTATTATTTAATTCATTATAGATCTTTCTAAGAGGGAGCTGTACTTCTGAATTCAGAGGGCAATTACCAATACAATGGCAATCTATCCAACTATTAGTATTATTTGTTCTTCATGCTGGGCATTCTTGAGTCATTTTTCTTATCTCTTTTCGAAGGACAAATCTGTTTACTAACACTAGGCATGAAAGAGGAGATGGACTCCTTGTTGAAAAATAAGACTTGGGATTTAGTCCCTTTAGCTGAAGGAAAAAAATCCTTGCCTAACAAATGGGTTTATAGGCTGAAGGAAGAAGATGGAGGAAAGAAAGGTATAAGGCTAGACTTGTGGTAAAAGGTTTTGCACAGAAAAAGGGTATAGATTTTGATGAAATATTCTCCCATGTTGTAAAAATGACTTCAATTAGAACTGTACTAAGTCTTGTGGCTACAGATGACTTGCATCTTGAACAACTAGATGTCAAAACATCCTTTCTCCATGGAGATTCGGAGGAGGAAATTTACATGCAGCAACCAGAGGGAAATGAGGTCAAGGGTAAGGAGAATTTAGTGTGCAGGTTAAGGAAGAGTCTGTATGGCCTAAAGAAGGCACCCTACCAATGGTATTTACAATTTGATAGTTTCATGGATGAACAAGGTTACCATAGATGTCATTCTGATCACTGTGTATACTTTAAGAGATTGGATAATGAGAGTTACATTATCCTGTTACTCTATGTTGATGACATGCTTGTTGCTGGGTCTAATATGCAAAAAATAAATGAACTTAAATAGAAATTAGCAAGGTCATTTTCTATGAAGGATTTGGGTGCTGCTAAGAAAATCCTTGGTATGAGGATTACACGGGACAGGAAAAATAGAACCTTGAATTTGTCCCAAAGTGAGTATATAAAGAAGGTGTTGAAAATATTTAATATGTAGGATGCAAAAGTAGTCAGTACACCTTTGGCTAATCACTTCAAATTGACTAAGGAAATGTGCCCAAAGGCATAGGAAGAGGTAGATAAAATGTCTAACATCTCGTATTCATCAGCTGTTGGTAGTCTGATGTATGCAATGGTATGCACACGGCCAGATATTGCTCATGCAGTGGGAGTTGTCAACAGGTATATGAGAATTCCGGGTATGGAACATTGGAATGCTATCAAATGGATTCTTTGATATTTGAGAGGTATTACTCCAAAGGCATTATGTTTCACAGGATCCAGTTCTACTTTGAGTGGATTTGTTGACTCTTATCTGGTAGGAGATATTGATACAAGGAGGACTACTACAGGGTATTTTTTCATTGTAGGGGGTACTGCAGTCAGTTGAATTTCTAGATTGCAAAAGGTTAATGCACTTTCAATCACGTAAGCTGAGTATGTAGCTGCTACGGAAGCTAGCAAGGAGATGATTTGGTTACAATTTTTTCTATAGGAATTGGGTCTGAAGCAAGATGATTGCCCATTTTACAGTGATAGCTAGAGTGTCATTCATCTTGCAAAGAATTATTCTTTTCATTCAAGGAAAAAGCACATATAGATTAGGTATCATTTTATAAGGTCTATTTTTGGAGGATGACCAATTACTGCTTGAAAAGATTCACACAAATGACAATACTGTAGACATGTTCACAAACACAGTCCCCAAGGAGAAGCTGGTTTCTTTCTCAGCTTCTATTGGGATTCTTGACTGATGGTCATGGAGTTAATGCATAGCAAATTATTTTATCTAGTGGGAGTTGCACATGCTACATTGTCGTCTGGTTTCATTCTCCAAGTGGGAGACTATTGGGTGTGGAGCCTGATCAGTCTCCAAGTGGAAGATTATTGATATTGTAACGACTGATCATGTAGTGGGTGTTGATATTGTTTCCCTTCTCATCTAGTTTCCAGGAGGTGAGGGGTGGTAGCCCGAAATCTCTGGCTGGCCTGAAGGGCCAAAATTATTTGGTGCTTTTTTGGTAATAAGATTTTCTTTTTCAGGAAAAAAGAAGATCGACATTGTAAAACACTAAAATGGTCAATTTTAGAGGTTCCCTAAAACACATGTTATATGCGGCTAAGATGCATAATGCATTGTAATGTTGGTGTACTATTTTTTTGGATAATAAGAAAGGTTGGACGGCTGTGTAGGTGGATGTAGCCTAGGTTTTGGGTGAACCACGTTAAATTTGTGTGTTATCTGTGTTCATTTTTATTCTTCTTTTGTTTCTGCATATAACTGTTTAATTTATATTTTTTTGGATCTATCAAACCCTAACAATTTTCACATATAATAAGGTTTTAAAAACTAAAAAAAAAATCCTAACTTCTCCAATTGGGCTTTTCAAATTTGATTATCTGTCAACTTTAGGTTCCACGACTAGGAAAACATTGATGTTGAGGCACACAGAGTTATGACAGAAGTGATTGAGCAATGGTTTTCAGGTCTTTGACTAGACTGGTACATTGAATTATTATTCATAAATAGGTGCATCCTTTATACATTTTTGATTACCAGTTTTCAGAGTACAAAATGAAGAAATTGCATAAGTTTCAAAGTTTTTGGAAGCGAAGAATTTCTTGAGTTTCAGAGTGAATTATAAGGAGAGATTTGTGTCTAAGAGAATAATTGTTTAGTAAAGATCAACAAAGATGAGCCAAGTAGGACCAAGCGAGGCTTGAACCAGTGGAGGAACTAGAGATATAGAAGAGGAGCATAAATTGAAGAGAAAATACTCTAAGGAATTCGTGGCTTTGCTACCTGGGACAAACAAGAACCAAAAGGTAAACGATGAACTTTTCTCTGATGATATGTCGTATTGTAGAGATCCAAATACTCCAATGGTTTCTAGATATCATTTATTTATTTATTTTTATTGTAATAGGGACAAGTCAATTCCCATATCAAAGACTTTGACATTAGGTCTGGCTAAGTTAAATATCCCAAACATCGTCCTAGATGTAGATTTGTTAATTATGCTAGCCAGAAAGTATGATTCTCTTTCTAGAACTATGAAGAAAAGTGATGGGATAGCTTTAGTCACTTTGGATAGGGAATCTTTCATGAAGGCCTTTGATATTTACCATCCCTATACCACAGAGATTGATTTAACCAAGTTATAGAATAAGTATGTCAAAAAGGCTACCATTGTCAACAGATTGATCTAGGCTCATGTGCCTAGATCAAATAGAAACTACATAGTTGTTCTGCCAAATTATGTTGCACAATATTTTTATAAGGATTTAAGCTTTTATATGAAGTATATTTCTTATGGGTTGTGTAAGGTATTGGGAATATATGGGGGTAGTGAAAGGTTTCTTGCAGATCTTCTGATGATCATCTTGGACCTTCAGAACTCACATGCCAATACTGACTTTGACTACATCTAGTATGTCATTGACAAGATAAATCAAGGGCTCATAGATATCCACAAGAAAGTCAACCCCAAGTTCATGCATTATTCTATTTTAATGCATTTAATTTTATACTTCAACATCAACAACGTGGACACACAAAATCTGAGACCAAGGATACAGTTCCATGGCCAACCAAACCCTGTACAACTTTGGTTTAGGGTTTGGAATTATACTTCAAATGAAAATGAGTTTTTTGGTTTTCAGAACTGGATTGCATATCCACTTTTAGGTCTTCTAGGTCTAAATGTAACAAGGCTGCCAATAAAAGTGCTTCAACTTCTTAGACCTTTCCAGTATGTGACCAAATCGATAGGAGATCACAATTGGGGAGATTTCTACTATTAGAATACCTTTAATTTGATTAGGTTTTATGGATACTCCCAACCCCTACACATGCTTCCACAATATGTTCCTCCAAGAATAGTTCTAATGGATTTTATCTAGCAGCTGATGTGGATAGATAAAGAGCACTTGGGTCCCCACAGGAATGGTACTTTTACACCTAGATAATTCAAAATTTATAACTTACAATCAAGAAAAGAGCCATGGATGCAATGAATAAGTGGCCGAGTCAATATAGAATGAGTATGGCCTTATACATGTATGTAGACCCAAAAGGCTTTATCGAGAGCACAAAGAAGCTACTGACTCCAAGTATAACTACTATCAAGGAGAACGAGGAATGTATTGAAGAAGACCTTATTAGAAATATTATGGAAGATGAAGAGGTATCCACTAGAGTTAGCAAGTATGAGGACCTTATATACTTGGAGCAAGAGATAAAGAAGGTAGGGATTCCTTTTTGAGGATTTTTCCTAGAAGTGCCTAATTTGGCAAGAATTTCTAAGATGATTGATTAATACAATACTTTGTATAATCAACTGGAAGGCCAAATTGAAGATAAACAAAGAGACCCTGGGAAGCATACCCAGTACCTATCCCTCCTCACATGAATCAACCACCTGTAACAGAAAAAAGCATGGAACTGGATCTTACACAAGTACCTAAGGCTAAAATAACTAATGAGCTCCCAAGAAAGAAACATAGAATAGAATCAGGGGAACATTTTCAAGAAAAGATACAATAGAAGAAGAGGGATAAAGTAAGTGGCCTGATTAGCGGTGACAGCCAGTATTACCACCAGCTTAGGAAGATAATAAGGGAAGGGAATAAATTAAAAGAGGATATACAAGAAGAAACTAAATAACCCCTACATTTGTGTCAAGATGAGAGAGATCTTCATCAAGAGGAGCTCCTCAATGATGATTCCTTCATTAAGACACAAGAATTCAAAAATGTCTTGATTTGGAGGAAGAAAAAAGAAGTGGGGGCTTAATTACAAATGACAGAGGGTGGTCCTATACAAAGTGAAGCCTTACAAGACTCGCAAGATGATGACCTTGAATTAGAGACCATGACACCTGAAGAGGCTAGACAACTAGTAAAATCTAGTGGAATGTTACGTATGCCTGGGTGGGATTTGGCTTCAACATTCAAAATTGACCAAATCAAAAAATAGCCAAATGATAAATTGTCTTCTGAGACTCAAGTGGGGGAAATGATAAAAGGTTGTGGATATGACCCTAGATCTCAGACTTTAGCAATGTGGTCATTATCTCCAAGGACAAAGAAGCTATCTCTGGTGAGTATGGAATAAAAGATGGATGGAGACAAAATTATATGGTCTATCCACAATACTTTGGATTTAAAGATATCCAAGGATGTCACCCACTTTGCATACCTCAATGAAGAAAAAATAGAGAAGATGTCAAATAGGTATAAAAGACTATATGATGAGTCAATTGTTGTGGTAAAGAATAGAGGTGTGTGTTTAATTAAGATCAAAGCATTGTAGGGAGGAGTAGAAACTTTGAATAAGAAGTTAGAAGAGGCTCCCAAGGCTCTCCCCACTCCACCCAAAGAAATTGTGGATGCTCAAACAAAAACCACAAAAATTTTTCCACTTGAAACAGAGAAAGTTGACAAGGATAAGAATAAAGTGGCTTTGGAAGCCTTATGGAAAATCTTGCAGCATAGGATTGATGTTCTAAAAGGTAAAGTTGACTTGGTGCACAAGGCTTATAATAAGCTACTTGGCCTAGAGATAGAGGTCAAACGCCACATTGCAACTTTGGACCCATACTTTGGAACTTGGTCAGGTAGGGGATCATTGTTTGAAAGGTTAGAATCCGACATCCATATAGGACATATCTCCCTATGATTGTTTTTCAAGTGGAAGAATTAATTGAACAAATTGGGACAACATTGTCTTTCTTTAAAGGCAAAACTAATCAAATTCAAGCAAGGATTAATATGTTTGGCCAAGATTTCAATAGGTTTATTCCTCCAATTAAGGGAGAAGATGGTAAGATAAAATCAGTGCAAGAATGGAGAAATGAGTTTGACACTCTATTTCTTATTAAAGAGGGATTTTTAAGAGATGAAAGTGTCTTGGATATGGGCAGATTCAATGAGACCTTGGATGAAGCCTTTAAAGGAGAGACAAACTTCATGTTTTGTTACAGATGTCAAGGTCATAATAGATTCCAGATGGGACAAGAAGAAGGCACTGCTACATAGCATTCAGAGTTTTAATTGGCCTTCAGAGGTAGAGGTTTCATAGTGGGATATCATCACAAAGCCTAAGAAGAAAAAGCCAGCAACCATTGAACTGAATGTGTTGGATAAGGAGTAGAATGGCACCTGGCAGCTTATCAATGAGAAAAGTGAGGGTAATCATCAGAAAGACTAGTGTAAGTTAGCCTATATTAGCGGTCACTAGGTCTCACAACAACCTTAAGAGTTTATCTAGAATATTTGTGGACAAAGGTGCCAACTGCCAAAGATTTGGAATGATATCAAATCATCTACTCAAGTGTTTTTGCCATCGACTGAAAGTGTAACTGTAATTTGGTCTTCTAGCACTTTTAGGTTTAGCCTAGCCATCCAAAGCTTGTTGCATCCTTTCTCTCTAAGGATTCCAATATTGTTAGTTCTCTCTCTATATAGCAAGTTTTAAGATATTTCAAAAGAGGGTGAAATTACAACTGCGAGGCAGATTTCTTATTTTTGTCTGCTTTTCAAGATTTTTGTCTTTCTGAATGTATTGAAAAAGAAGTATATTAATAAAATATAGTGGATTTTCTTGTTTCATGTCTATGATGTCTTCTTTTATTTCTTTTTATGCTCTTGTATGTTTAATCTGTAAGGCATTTTAAATGTACTGGTTATAAGGTAATTGTGCGATTATTTATAAGTTTCTTCCAAGGAGGGAATTATTAGAAATATGTTGAGGTTAGGTGACTAAGAGGGGGGGGGGTGAATCAGGAACCAACAAAACTTAATCTCTTTAATCCTTTATTATATTATCTAATCTGATTGCATGCATGAAACAAAAAAGTAGTAAACATCGACAACACTTGACACAATATTTGGTTACCCAGAAACCTTCCAAATAGAAAGGAAAACTGGGGTGGGAATGACACCCATAAGATTTATTATTATAGTATAAATTTATCCTGTTAAAGCTTACAATTGACCACTTTTGATGGCCTACCTTGTTAGGAGCAATAAGGACTATTAGGTCCACCCTGTGAAAGGATTTAGTACAATACAATTAAGTATGCAACTCTATTAGGACATTTGTAAAGGATTGTTAAGTCCACCTTGTCAGAGGATTTTTTTGAAGCATCTGTTAGGATGAACTAGTAGATGATCTTCTATGTGAAAACAATTTTGTGAATAAGATCCAATGATATAAAACTAATCACCTGAATGTGATGGATGAGTCTCTGATGTTCCTTATACTATTGTAGCTCTTATTTAGTCTGCCACCTCATATTTGCATACACCCTTTGTCACATACATTTGGATAAAAAATACCATATATTTATACCTTATCCAAATCCAATACTTCTGTAAGTCGACTGCCATAAGATAAATTAATATCAAACAATATAAGCTAAGTCAGCCCAAAACTGTTACTGAGCTCCAGGGATCCACTTAGGAAATATACTGGCACTTGGGCATTATGGTGTCACTTGGGAAACATAGTAAAATTTGGCACCCAAGCTACTCTGTGTACTCGAGCTATATTGATCAGTCAGGTAATAATGATTACCATTGTCTACTCGGTCGACATTACCATTGCTCGGGTTACAATGTAACTGCTTGGGTTGCATTGCTAGCTTGGTCAACTCAGTGATGAATAAGTGTTTTTGCACTAATTGACAACATGTCTTTCCATAAGTTCATAAATCTCCCCCTTTGACATTAGTGACCGAAAATACTTATCATGTTCAAAAATTGCTCAAACTTCTGAGTAAAAACTCACCCTTACCATATGCTTGGGTACTTGCTTGGTTTTTGACAATAGATCTGTGACCTGGTTACAACTGACTCTATTTTTTATTTTTGAAAATTGTTTTTGTAACACTTATATATATCTCTTCTTCTCTTCTCTTCTATACATGTATTTCCTTATATGTATATACACTAAATTTCCCTCTTGTTTTTGACACAAATGAAAAAAATATCTATATGGTAATACCAAAGTAGGATAGGAAATCACTATGTACCTTCAATATCTAAGACAAAGTGTTCTCCCAATTATATTGCAACACCTTCAAGATGTGCAATTCAATCTGTATCTTTGCTGACAACTCCATCATAAGCTCAACAACTAAAAAGTTGTTGTCATGTATGAGTGCCTTGGCATGAGCTATATGATTTTGAATTACATCCATGTGTGGAAGGAGTTGGCTTTGCATAGCTGTAAGATATTATCTTATCCTTTCTTCTTCCCTTAGCAATTCTTGCTGCATGTATGTTAGATACTTGATTTTCACAAAGTGTGTTGAACTCGAACTTGGGTTAAGTTCCAACTAGTTTACATTTTCCTTCAAATATGTATCTATCTTTGTCATCTTAGTCTTGATTTCTATGGTGAGGTTGGAAGTACCACTCAACTTTACAAATAATGAAGCAAAATTATTAATAGTAGTTTCTAGAGAGCTAATAAGAGAGTTTAGCTTTACTTGATCAATTGCAATTTTCCTTGCAACATTCTCTAGAACTTTGTTCTCAAACTTCCTTTTTGCCTTCTACAGTAGTTTTTCTTGACCACTTAAATCTTTATTGAACTTGTGGACTATGTCTACTGTTAGGAATAGTCCCAAGAGATAATTGAGAGGGGGGGGGGGGGGGGGGNGGTGAATCATTTGTCTACAAGATTCAATTCTTTAACCAATGAAGTACAAAATAACATTAAGAGAAAACACAACAAGATAACACAAATAATAACACCACAATTTTGGTTACGAGGAAACCAAAAATAGGTAAAAAATTCAGTGGGAATTAGCACCCACAAAGAATTGCACTAGTGTATAATGATCCTTGTTAGAAGATCTTACAACACTGTTAGTAGTTAATCTTTACAATGCAATAAGTATAGAGACCTAGTAAAAGGTCAGACCCTGTTAGGAGTCTTTTACAAATAACCCTATTAGGGGTGAGGACACACTGTCTGAGTGCACACTTCTCAAATGGTGAAGGCTGCAACCTTCTGCACAACTGATAGACACTATATCTAATAATGAACTATGAATTAGACCTGTTGTCTTGATCAGTTCTAGTGAATTGTATACTCTCTCTACTTCTTCACATAGATCTTCAACTGATGAATGATGTAGCTTTACTGACTCAACACATCAAACATTTTGCTCTGCTCTATATTCTGCTATATCCCATCCTACACCCTTGTCGATCACAAATGATCTACTATAAGTATCTTCCTCCAAAGATAATATGAAGTTGGCTTTTAGAAATTCTTTAAAAACTTTCAAGTCGGCCAAACCAAACACGCAACGCAATTAGAATAGCACAACTCAAGATGAGTAGATGCATTGCTTCACATAGTCGGCTTCACCAAATTAACTCAAACTTCACTATCCAGAGGAAACACGATAAACACTCTTAACTAAACAATTTAAACTCATCAAACAACTAAAATACAAACACACATATCCCAAAGATAGGAACAACTGAAGAATCAATAAAACTGATGGCGACTCTTAATAAACAATCTCCTGAAACTGTAACTGGAAAACAAATCATCATAACTAAGCTTCAACTGCACAACAGAATCTACGTCTATGAACATTTCTAAAGCATAACAATAAACATGCAAGGCTCAAACATATCCATTCTGATAATTAAGTATAGAATATTGTTGCATACTATATGTTGTCATCAATGACAAACATACAGTCAACTACTGCTCAAAGGAAAATCTCCAACAATCTCCCCCTTTGAAATTGATGGCAACATATGATATGAAAAACACCACCCATCCAAAAGTATTCTCTCTTTTTATAATCTTCTCAATATCCTCAACAATCTTCTCAATATTCTCAAAAATCATCTCAATATCCTCAACAATCTTCCCAATATCCTCAACATGACTCCCCCTAACTTGATGCATCTCCTTATTGCTAATTTTCATGTCTGTGTACTCCCCCAGACTATATACTCCCCCTTTGACATTAATGGAAAAGGGTATCAAAAATATTTAAGCATGGGTACTAATCTAGAAGTAGAGTAGTCAACCATTCATCAGTCACCAAGGACTGATGCACTTGTTGTAATTTCTAATCAGACTCATGAAAGGGAATTACTCCCAAATTCTCCCTGAGATACTAAAAAGTATCTTTTGATAAAGGCTTTGTGAATATATCTGCTAACTATTCTTTAGTTCTCACATAGTCCAACTTCACTTCTTTCCCTGCAACTTTCTCTCTTAGGAAATGATATTTTATTTCAATGTGTTTTGTCTTTGCATGCATCACAGGGTTTTTAGACATATTAATAGTGCTTGTGTTGTCATAATGAATTACAATAGATAATCAATCTGAATTCCTAAGTCTTTAATCATCTGCTTGATCCAAGCAATTTTAGAACAATTTAATGTTGCTACTACATACTCTCCTTCAATTGTTGACTAAGAAATATAGTTATGCTTCTTGCTTGTCCAAGTAACCAATCTATTTCCAAGAAATATTGCTCCTCCTGAGGTACTCTTTATGTCATCAACGCAACCTGCCCAAGCTGCATCTGTATACACATGAAGTTCTACATTCTCTAAGTTAGGATACCATAAACCATAGTTTATTGTCCCCTTTAAATATCTGAATATTCTCTTTATTTCCATTAAGTGATTTTGTTTAGGTTCAGGTGTAAATCTTCCAACAATGCCAACTGCATTAGAAATGTCAGGTCTAGATTGAGTAAGATATACGATTTTTCCAATCATATACTTGTATAGTGTTTTTTCAACTGTTGTAGAATAATCATCTTTAGAAAGCTTGCTTCCTATTATTATGGGGGTGTTTACTGGTTTAAAATCTTCCATATTGAATGTCTTCAATATTTATTTCACATAATTGGACTGATTTATGAATATACCTTTGTCTGTCTATAGTACATTTAATCCCAAAAAGTATTTGATAGGTCCAATGATGCTCATTTCAAACTCGCTCTGCCTCTCTTTATCAAAGTCTACACTAAGCTTGTCATTACCCCAAAAATAATGTCATCAACAAAAATAGCAACAATTAATAATCCTTCATGTGTCTCTCTTATGAATAAGTTACAATCTGCTGGTCCTTTCTTGAATCCAATCTTTGTTGAGTATCCATCGAGTCTTTCATACCATGCTCTAGGGGCTTGCTTAAGTCCATAGAGGGCTTTCTTCAGTCTGTATACCATATCAGGTTTGTCAGATAAATTAAATCCTTTAGGCTATTCTATGTAGACTTATTCCTTCAAGTCACCATTCAAAAATGTTAACTTGACATCCATCTGATATACTTTGAAGTTTTTAAATGTTGCATAAACTAAAAATAACTTTATAGCTTCCAACTTACTCACAGGGGAAAATGTATCGAAGTAATCAATACCTTCTCTTTGCTCATATCCTTTACATACCAGTCTTGCTTTGTTTCTTACCACTGTACGATCTTCATTCATCTTTTTTTTGAATATCCACTTGGTTCCAATCACATTTTTGTCACATGGTCTAGGGACCAATTCCCATGTGTCATGCTTAATTATCTGATCTAACTCTTCTTTCATTTCTTTCTGCTAATCTGAATTATTACAAGCATCTTCAACACTTAAAGGTTCAATTTGTGAAAGTAAGCATACCTCATCATCAACAGTTAAGGCTTTTTCTTTAGATCTTGTCAAAATTTTACTGTTATGATCTCCAATGATATCTTCTTTTTAATGGTATCTAGATGTGAATTTTGGAGCTTTAGTTGTGACATTCTCATCTATTATCTTTGATTCCTCTTTACTTGATTTAGGGTCATTGCATGATACATCAATGTAGTCAAACTTTTCTTCAATGACTATATCTTTGTTGATAGGTCTTGGTTCATCCTCAATCACAGGTGCATAGTCATAGTGTGCGTGTGTATTTGGGTACCTGATGAAAAAGACACAAACACTCAATAAGTCATTGCATTAGCTTGAAAGGTTAGATACAATGTTCAAAACCACTAATATCGACCTATTTCTTGCTAACTAGGAAGAGTGTAATTAGTAACATATCAGCCCTCAGAATATGCTACAAATCAGTGACAAATACAACCTAGCATGAAGGATTTTAGATTAAAAATAGGCTAAAAGATGATGAAGCATGCAATCTAGCTCTAAAAGTTGAAATGAAAACAATGCAAAAGCATGAAATGAAAGATGAAATATAAGTCTAATGTTAATTCAACAACATAACAATGTATTTTTGATCTAATGTGAAGGCTTATGTACTCTCAAAAATGGCTTCTATTTATAGAAGAATGAGGGAGAGAGAGGGGGGACAAGGTGAATTAATGAGTGAAGGGGCTCATTAATGAAGGTGTAAGAGCCATTAATGCCCAAGGAATTAATAAGGCATGGGAGAGACATAGGCTTAAGGCATCTTTCATTAATAAGGCATTAATGAAAGCCTTAAAGAAGCAAGGTAGAGTGTAAGAAAGTGGCTTGAGAAAATGGACTTTAAGAAAGTCCAGCTTGAGAAAGTAGACTTTCTCAAGTGGGTTGAGTTGCTAAGCATTCCTTAAAGGAATGTGACAACATTAGGAGGTGGGTTAGGACTAGAATTAGGATTAGGATTATATTAGCATGGGTGAATGGGTTGAGAAGGGTTAGAACTTAGGGTAGAAGTGGTTGAGATAGGTTAGGTTGGGGTTTAGGGGAATATTAATAAATGAAATAAACTTATTTAATTCATTTAGAAATAGAGGAATTAATTATTTAAACAATGAAATTGATTTTTAATAATTTAGGGGACTATAGCCATTTGAATTAAATTAAATAGGCTAGGGGAATGGGTTATTTTGCAAGTGGGTAATTGATTTAAGGATTTATTTAATTCCTTTATAATTAAATACTATAGCCATGTTCGATTTTGATTTGATTTGATTGGTCGAAATTGATTTGAATTATATGGCTATAATAGTTAATATAAATTAGTCATAAAAATCACCTAGGACATTAAATTGATTTGAAGAATTATGCCAAGCAGTAATAGGGTCATTTGGACATAATCGAGGGTATGATCACACTTAGGGAAAATAGGGTCCATAGTTAGAATATACTAAATTTAGGTGGTTACATTTGCCCCTCTTTGAATTGATGTGCGAGCAGCACATTGATTCAAAGAAAGTTTTTGATTTTGACTTCAGAAAGATTGAGAATCCCGTTCTCGGTTGTTGAACGAAATGTTGATGAGATCAGTCTCGCACTCGATCAAACCAAACTGATAGAATTGATTTTGAACTTGGTTGTCGTCCAAAGATCAAAAAAAGATTTTTTAAAAATACCAATTCTGAACTTGGTTGTCATCCAAAAATTGATATTACTGATTCTGAACTTGGTTGTCATCCAAAAGCCAGTATGAAGTTGCCAGGAGCTTTAAAAATCTTCTAAAAAAATGAGGAAACATAAGATATCCAACTCATGAGAACCAAAGCTTTCTATCCAATAGTTCCAACTTAGTCAAGGAAACTATTATGCCCCTCTTTGTTTGATAACGAAGTCATTTTGGTGCTGTTTCGAGAAAAAATTATTTGATGGTAGTGTGATCATGCCCCCTCAGGAACAAAATCGAAGAAAAAGAAATAAATACCTTAGTTGAACGAACGTATCACTTGCAAAAAAAGGTAGGGCAAGAAAGAGTGGATTAGAAGAAGGTGTGTTTAAAAATAAACACATGAATATCAAGTTAATTACATGAAATTATGAGGGAGAAGGCTGATAAAATGATGTTTAGACCAAGATGTCGTGAATAAATGGAGCAAACTCATAAGTTTCAAAACTGTCACAAAATTTATACGGTGCTGCTAAAAACATCGCAGATACCTTCGATTTGGTTCCCGATTAAGTAAAAAGAGAATAGAAATGAACTAGGAGTTGTCCGGGAGGAGTTTTAGAAACCCTAAATGTCTCAAAAGACCCATATAAACCTCCAAAAGTACCATTTCACTATTCATTTTCACATTCCTCCATAGAAATTTAGAGAGCTCTGTAGAAAATATGGTAGTCCCTATGAGGAAGCACCGATTCGAGATGAGCCACTGACACCAGCGACCAGCCGATTACCCACTGCCGGTAAGTGCTCGATAAACTACCCTGTGAATTTTTCATTTTTGAATTTCATGCATTTTTATCAGTTTTAGAGGCCTTTAAAGTTAGGATTGCATCTAGGATTCTGGATCGCATCCAGTCAATCCCAAATCGTATCTAGTTTTTCCCAGGTCGTAACCAGTTTTTCCAAATTTCTGTGTCACATCCGGGTTTTCTCAGATCACATCCTGTTCCTTAGGTTTAGTCTTGTTTTATGAGGAAACCCATCAGGGGGTCGCATCCTGTATTTCTAGGATTACACCCTGGGTTTAGGATCACATCCCATTTTTCAGGGATTGCATCTCGTATACGCAATCACATCCTATATTTCCAGGATCACATCTGGTAGAAGACTTAGAGTTTTAACTTGCTTTGATCTGTTTGCATCCTATGAACTTGGAATAACTTTAGTAGAGTAGGAGTCTGCCCCTGTTTGTGGATAAGATTTTGATACTTGATTGTTGTGCCCAAATTAGGCCCAGTTTGAGATAGTCGCATTCCATGGCACTTATCCAGCACCAGTTCTTGCATTATCTGGCCGATTGTCGGATGATGAGCAGACCACCGTTATCCGATGTGGATTGCATTCTTTGATGGGTTTACCCGAGATCAGGGTAAACCATGGGTTGTTGACTGCTCTGGCCGAGAGGTGGCATTCTGAGCACAACACCTTCCACCTACCTACTGGAGAGATTACGGTGACACCTGAAAACATCTAGAGGATTCTGCGTGTACTGATGGTGGGACATGAGGTGTTCTTTGAGTCTAGAGTTGGCATGGTGATTGGGACAGCTCAGAGATTCTTTTAGGATGACACCATAGATTGTAGATACCTGTCATGGGATTATATGGTCGATCACTATGATCAATTAGCTGTGTACTTAGTAGGCTTGGTAGGCGGCAGCCTCATGCTAGATAGAGGTTAGCATGGTTTCTTGGTGGGCTGGGTTAGCATGGTGGAGCAGATGATCATTCATCACTGATGTTTTTCTTGGGGGAGCTGCATACTAGCACATATATACAGAGAGTTTCATGAGATTGTGTACCACAATACCCGCAGCATGACTGTTGGTATATTGATCCTTCAGATTTGGGCCTGGGACCACATCCTTGTCACACGACCGATAGTAGATAGGTAGAGGGCACCTGAGCAACCCTATGTGTATATGTATGTAGGCCTCCTTCAGCAGCCCCATCTGGGCAAGGTCGAGTATTGGCATTGATTATTCGATGATATGACAGAGGTCATGTGGCGACCATACCTAGACTATGAGGCATGGACATCTGATGCCCGATAGGTACCATTCTTGTGCCAGAGAAGATATTTGATCAGCCATACTAGATACATCATAGAGTGCTTCCTTATTACCAGAGTTTTGAGACAGTATGGTCATCGACAGGGCCACACAGAGGACATTGCAGTGTATGCTTGTATCAGGGATGAGGCATCTGATTGGGGTGCATAGCTGACGTATGAGACTACATCACAGGAGATCTGAGACATGGTAGCTATAGACTGGGACCTTCATCCACATGTCAATGATGCTATAGTTTCAGATGGGTATGCTACAGAGATGCTCCAGTATCCTTTTCCATGATTTATAGTGCTTGAGGAGATCATTCCTTGTATAGAGGAGCCTCTGGATTATGATCCTGATGACCGACCCATTAGGGGTAGAGGAGGTAGAGATGGAGCACCTGGGAGACATGGGGGCTGCGATGGTGGTAGAGATGGGGGAAAAGATGGTAGGCATCCTCAGCCAGATGATGGACATGATGGAGATGATAGGGGTGGTGGTGGAGAGGTAGTGGATATAGGAGGTCCGAGTGGCAGTGGGCAGGGCAGACAATAGAGATACAGATTTGTGGCCCCATAGAGAGACCCTGGTCCATTACTTACTGTAGAGAAGCAGAGACATCGGTGACAAAGAGCTCAGGAGCAGGATCCTGGTAGAGATGGTGACCCTTTATCTAGATGTGAACAGGAGAGGGAGCAGCTCTGAGCTCAGATCATAGCATTGGAGGCTAGGGTTACTACCGCTGATGCTCTTTTAGCAGACAGGGACAGACAGCTTGAGCGGCTGAGAGCTAAGAGGGATGCACAGGGGGAGATGCTCAAAGAAGAGAGAGATGCCCATGCCTAGATAGTAGTCCATCAGGGACAGAGGGAAACATATTATTATGCCTTGTATCATGTAGCAATTCCTGAGGGCTAGAGAGAACCATCCTTTTCTCGTGTTGCTCAGTAGTCAGAGGGAGCCATGCCACCTCCAGCAGCTCCTTTCATGCCACCTCCTCCTCCTCCTAACCAGGGAGAGGGGGTAGGCCAAAGTTGATTCTTGTTCCATTTTGTATGACATGTACATTTTTGAAAGTATATATGTATATCTGGATCCTACTGAGATCCCCTTTTTTGTATATTACATTCATTCGTACATATATCTGATTCATTTTTTGTGTACTGATACACTTTATACTTTCTGATACACTTTATGCTTTCTAATACACTTTATGCTTTGATTTGTACCATGTTTATGATGATATATATCTGATGCAGTTTTTTGATTCTGACATTTTTCACGTGGTAAATGTATCTGTTTTTCTTTCCATGTATCTTTTGCACAGGTGATGATATCTTGATCTCTTGATGAGTTAGTTTTGCAGATGATAACATCATTTTATGATTTGGATGAGATGAGTCATTATCAATATAAATATGTATATAAATGATATCTATGTGAAAATGCAAAATGTATTTTTCTTTTGTTTTTTCCAGTTTATGCAAAATAGATGTATGGATGCACATAGGATGTAGAAGTAAAAATGCAATACATGGATGCTTTATTTTTTGTATTTTCCAGTTTCTAATGAATGCAAAATGTATGCTATGGAGGTGCCATGATATTTAATATCAGTAATATAGATGATGTAATTAACTTGATGTTTTTAGAAGAAGATAGAAGCCATTTTTTAGCTTAAAAATCCCTTATGTTATTATTACTGTTGACAAATGCATCAAGCAAACTCTAAATGCAACTATATGAAGACTCTTAGGAGTTAGCAATTTTTGCAACATTTTTATCATCATTGGGCACTTTTTGAAATGGATACCACCTGATAGTACAATCATCACTAATATCCACTGATATTATGATACTATGAATACTATGTTTTATTGGAATGTCAGAAATAGACTTAGATATCAAGGCATAGAAGCCAGGATAACAAAATAGTCACCTTCCTTTAAATATACCAGATTTTGAGTAAGGCAAGATATTGGACCCGCAATGACCTTGAAAATTCATATCCTTGGGTACATTATGATTCATATACCTTAGTGAGAATCTAGATCAGAAAACAAACAAGGAAATTGTGTCAAACTCACCGTAGTTTACACATAACAAAGATCGAGATATATGCGGCTATCTACCCATAGTAGCAGCTCTTACCATAAACATCCAAGTTAGGTGAAATTTATAGGATCATGTGGAACAATCACCATACACAGAAAATCAATAAAACATTATGCCCCCAATCCTTGTGACTCTTTGTCTCTGTGCAGACGTCATTTAGTAACTAAGAAGACATAACAAATCATCAGTTGAGAATCAATCAGATAAAATTTACAATTACTTAGATGCTCCTAGTTGAAAATGTCATCAGGACATAAAAGAATTATAATCAAACCATTATCAAACTATGTTAATTAGTACTTTGTTCATCCATATGTCAAACACAGTAAAGATTCATCAATCAAAAATTGTAATACAAGCAATATGGTGTTCCATGTTTGTGCGTTGATAGGATAATCTCTTCATGTTTACGATCAAATATAGCCTTGTAGGAATGGTGTGAATGTAAATGTTGTGTTGGATGTTGTGAAAAGACACCCTTGTGTTGGAAAGTGACATTGTTTTGCATGTGTCAAGAAACATTATGTCTACCAGGCAAACCATCCTAGAGAAACTTAGCAACCACAACTGACTATGCCAGCAAAGATGCCCCTAGTGCAGAATGACTTATTCCTAAGATGTAAAGATAGACAAATCCCAAGCAAGGAAAAGATAGTCATGTAGGAAAATGAAGTCAGCGTATGAGCACAGGAAAAATTATGAAGGTCTAGTATCAGTAGTGCATTGATAGATGGAGCGCAGAACACAAGTGACGCCTGATTGCCAGGTTTTCACCACTTGGCAAGATCTCTTTCTTTATTTCTTTTTGCTACCAAGATGCATGTTTTACCAAGTTCTCATCAAGGCACTTTTTCTCTTTTTTAATTTTTTTGCTATTTTTTCTTTTTTGAATATTTTTGTAGTATCAAGGTGCCTGTTTACCAGGTTTTCACCAAGGATACCCATTTTGTAGGACTTTTTCCACTATTTTTGGATTTCTTCAGGATCAATTTTCTGAATGTTTTTGGTATTTTGCAAGAACTTTTTGCTATACAGGCTCTGCTAGCTGAACATTAAGCATAAAACCGCTTCAAATGTAGAGTGTTGATAGGATCTGGAAGAACGTTGCCCTCAGGTGTAGCTAATTGGTAAGCCCCAGTCCCAAAAGTAGCAATGATAACATAAGGTCCCAACCAGTTAGGTTCAAACTTTCCTTTCTGTTCTCTGTTAGGTTGGTTCTTAGGATTTTCTTTTAGGACAAGGTCTCCCACTTCAAAATTGCATGATTTAACCTTTTTGTTGTAACCTTTGGACATTCTTGCTTGGTACACTTTGAGGTGATCAAATGCTTGTTGCCTATGCTCATCTAGTAGGTCCAGAGAATTTACCTTATCTATGCGGCACTATTCATCAATAACCAGTCCTTGTAAAGATATACACAAAGATGGGACTTCAACCTCAATAGGTAATACTACCTCAGCGCCATAGACTAGAGAAAATGGCGTGGCTCCAGTTGGTGTTCAGATGCTTGTTCTGTAGGCCCATAGTGCTAGATTTAGTTGTAAATGCCAGTCTCTACCAGACTTGCTTACAGTTCTGTGTAGAATTTTGAGAATGTTTTTGTTTGATGCCTCAGCCTGTCCATTACCTTGAGGATAATAGATCGAGGAGCAATGTTGAGTGACATGGAACTGTTCACAGAGGTCATCAATGTCTTGATTTTTAAATTGTCCCCCATTGTCTGTCACAATTGAAGAGGGTATCCCGTATCTACAAATAATGTAGTTCAGAATGAACATAGCCACCTGTTTTCTAGTGGCTTTGATTAGCAGCACAGCTTCGACCCACTTCGTGAAATACTCAATGGCTGTAATGATGAACTTGTGTCCATTTGAAGAGTTGGGATATATTTGTCCAACCAAGTCAAAGGCCCATTGCTGAAATGGCCAATGTGTTATAAAAGGTATCAGTTCTCTAGCAGGAGCATGAATAAGGTTTCCATGCGTCTGGCATTTAAGACATGCTTTTGAGAATTGAATAGCATCTTTCTCCATGGTAGGCCAATAATATCCTACTTTGAGCAGTTTCTTAGCTAATGAAAAGTCGTTCGAGTGTGATCCACATACACCTTCGTGGACATCTTTTAACGCTAGATCGGACTCTTTGAGTTCTAAACACCGAAGAAGTGTACCATTGAGACTACGTTGATATAGGTTGTTAGTTATGAGGATGTAATGCGATGCTATCCTAATCAGGGATCTTTTCTCATTTCTAGATAGATTGGCAGGAATGGTTTGGTCAGAAAGGTATGCAATGATACTGGCATATCGAGATGGATCTAGGGTATTTAAGGAACATATTACCTGGTATTCCAGATTGGCAAAGGTGGGATAGGATATTTGTTCCACCAAGAAGTCATAGTAAAATTGATGCTCCTCCAATTGTAACATGGATGCCAAGGTAGCCATAGCATCTACAGCTTTGTTCTCTGATCTTGGTATCTGCTGGAAGGTGACGAAGACAAAGTATTTCTTTAGATCATCAACTAGTTTTTTGTAGGGCATCAAATTTTCATCTTTTGTTTGATACTCCCCATTGATTTGATTGATAATTAGTTGGGAGTCACCATATAAGTGTAACTCAATGATTCTCCATTCCATGGTGAGCTTGAGGCCATTGACCAATGCTTCATATTCTGAGATATTGTTGGTGCATGGAAACATTAATTTGTAAGATTTGGGAATCTTGTACCCTTTTGGTGTTATGAAGAGGACCCCTGCTCCAGGTCCTTGTTGAGTAAACGAACTGTCAAAGTACATCTTCCATGGATGTTCGGTGAGATGCATGATTGTTTCATCAGGAAATTCAATTAGTAATGGTTCATCATCCTGGAGTGGTGAATCAGCCAATTGATCTGAAAGTACCTATCCTTTGATATCTCTCCGTTCAACATACTCAATGTCAAACTAACTTAGAATTAGGACCCATTTTTCCAAACGTCCTGTTAATGCTGTTCTTCTCAAAAGATACTTTAGAGGGTCTATCTTAGCAATGAGCTTGACTGTATGAGAGAGAATGTAGTGTCTCAATTTTTGTGATGTGAAGATGAATACTAAGCATGCTTTCTCAATAATGCTATAATTGAGCTCATAAGTGACCAGAGTTCTACTAATGTAGTAGATAACTCTTTCTTTCTTTGTCTTGTCCTCTTGTGCTAGCAATACTCCTAGGGATGTAGCTGTAGCTAAAATGTATAGGAATAAGGTCTTTCCATGAATAGGCACCATAAGAATTGGTGGCTCAGCCAGGTACCTCTTCAATTCTCTGAAGTTGGCTTGACAGTGTTTATCCCAGTTGAACGCAACCCCTTTATATAGTAACTTAGTAAAGGGTTGTTCTTTATCGACAATTTGGGACATAAATCTCCTGATAGACTGGAGTCTCCCTTGTAGTGTCCTCATTTGACTGATATTACATGGAGGAGTCATCTCTAGAATAGCTTTTACCCTCACTAGATCTACCTTGATTCCCTTTACTGATACTATGAATCCTAGGAGCTTGCCTGATTGGACCCCAAAGGCACATTTCTTTGGATTGAGCCTGAGTTGGAACTATTTCATTCGATCTAATATCTTTCTTAAATCAGCAATATGAGTACCTCTTTCTTTGGATTTAGCTAGTGTGTCATCGACATAGTCCTCCATGTTTTTGTGCATCATGTCATGGAGTATTGTTGTCATAGCTCTCTGATATGTTGCTCCATAATTATTTAGCCCAAATGGCATGATGTTCCAGCAAAATGTGCCCCATGCACATGTGAATGCAGTTTTCTCTTGATCCTCAGGGGCGATCTTGATTTGATTATAACCCAAGAATCCATCCATTAATGAATACATCTGGTAGCCATCTGTAAGGTCTATGATCATGTCAATATTTGGTAGAGGTAAATCATCTTTCAGACATGCTTTGTTGAGGTCTCAAAAGTCCATGCAGATTCTAATAGATTTATCAGATTTTGAAATGGGGACCACGTTAGAGATCCATGCTGCATAGGCAATGACTCAAATAAATCCAGCTTTTAACAACTTTTCCAATTCTTCTTTCACCAATAATGCAACATGAGGATGCATTTTTCTAAGATTTTGTTTCACGGGCTTGATCCCATGAGCTATAGATAAGTGGTGCATAATGAGATTAGGATCTAGCCCTGGCATATCAGTGTAGGACCAAGCAAAGTTGATCTTTTCTCCTTCAGGAATTCTATGAATTGTACCTTCTCTTCTTTTGATAGAGATTGTGCTAGATGAACTATCTGAGGATCTTCAATAGTGCCCAAGTTTACTGGCTATGTGGGTTTAATCAATACTGAAGATCTTTCCTGAAAGTGCTCAGAGAGGATATCAAGAGTCTCATCCTTTGGTGCCTCTAAGAGGTTTTCACCATTAGATACGTCTTTTTTCTTTACTATTTTGGGATCTGATACTGCCACAGAGTGGTTTTCACCATCAGTCCACTTTTTCTTTTTATTTTTCAATTTGTGACTAAGAAAATTGATATCATCCTGTGACATGTTCTCGCTCCTTGCATTGGTGGAAGAAGGGTGAGGTTCACAAAAATTAAGGTAACAAGCTAGGGAGTGGTCATTGGGAAAGTTGAGGATAGGTGTAGGATCTATTTCAGTTCAATCAATTAGGTCTGGAAGTATCAATGTTAGGGAGTCAGGTTCTGGGAAGGACAACATCATGTTAGCATCACAACTGTTAACTGACATGACACAATCTATTAAGTTAATATCTTCGATGTTTAGATCAATAAGAGTAAGATCATTCTTAAAAGTGTTGTTGTCAGTTATATATGGATCAAACTCTAGTGACTCATCAGTAAATATCTCATCATTATCCCTTTGTAAAAGGAGGCTTCTTGCTTGTAGCCTATGAAATTATTCTAGAGTTATGTATTCACCAGTGTCTCCATCAATGATCGGAGGAAGGAACTCTTATTCTGGTTTAGGAGGATCTGTATCATTAAAGGGAGTGTTAGGTTTTTGACTAGGAGCTGAGGAAGCTACAAACATGTGAATCATGTCTATCCCAATTTCCTTGGAGGAAATAGATAGCCGATCCCACTCATAGTCATGAGAGTCTGTGACATCATCATCAGATCTATCCAAATATTCAGCAATGTTTATTTGATGGACTTGATTAGATGCTTGTAGATCAAAGTGAGGTAGATCTAGGACATGTGAAATTGTGACCAATTTCCCCCAGTTAGGATGTAAATTTTGTGTCTGAGGTTCTTCTTGAGTGATTGTTGTGATGGTGTCTCCTACCTCTTGAATGGGCGGTTGTTCTAGAAAAGGAGTGTGAAGATCTTGTGGTACCTCAAAACTAGGTACGTAGCATTCTCCTTGATATTCAGGATTCTTTGTACCAATATGTAGTAATCTCTCATAAGGCCATGGTTCTAATATTATCTCATCTATTTTATCACTCCCTATTTCAGAAGGTGGACTCTGCTTTGAAGTAGGTTTGTTGGATTGAGTATTAAAGCCCAGTCCTATTTTATCTCTATTGAGGTGGAAATCCATGGGTATGGGTTCGATGATCCCTCATCCTGTGTCATTTAGAGGTCCTTTTCCTTTTTAACCCATTTGTTTGAGGAAATCATATCCCTTTCCATACTATTCTGGGGATATCTTCACATGTTTGACCTCAGAGTCCACTAGTTCTCCCTTGTAAAGCCAGTTCAAGACTGCCTGTTCTTCTGTGTTATCTAAAGAAGATGTGGATACCTTTATCATTCTAGTTGCCTTGTGTACCTCTGGCTCTTTGAATGCTAGAGGTGTGAATGTTGATGATGGTTTTCCATAGGATCTTGGTGATACTGGGAGATCTGTCAGTGAAGGAGTCAGGTCCAACTTGTACTCTCCCATACCTATTTCTTCAAGTTTCAATGTTTTGTTAAAGCTCTTCATGACCATGTCCTTGGTAGTCTCAGAAGAAAATGCGTCCATAGCCTCTTTATTGTGTGGGATCATGCTACCTGGTTTGATATTGTTGCAAGTGCAGTTAGCATCTACAGGAATTGTTACTTCTATCCCATTATGTGGGAACTTGATGCATTGGTGATAAGTGGATGGTACAACTTGCATCTTGTGAATCCATGGTCTTCCCAATAGAATATTGTAGGCCAAGGGTAAATCCAAAACTTGACATATAACATTCCTTTCAATGGGTCCAACTCTCACAGGTAGACAAATAATACCTCTGGAGGATCTTTCTTCCTCATCATAAACTTTGATGGTTATCTTATTTCTAGAGTCAATTGTTTGTTCTAAGAGGCCTAGCCTCTTAACTAAATCCAATGTACAGATATTTAATCTGGTGCCTCCATCTATCAATACGTGTCTAACACAGGATTTATGAATAAGAACTTTGATATGGAGGGGTTGATTGTGTGGATGGGTTAATGACTTGTCATCCTGCTCAGAAAAGGAGAGGTAGTGTGGCACTGAGATGTGATTGACCATTGCTTGGAACTTGTCTATATCGATATCCTTTTGAACATTAGCAGCGTGTAGGGCTTGCTCTAGGATTTCTCTATGCACCATGGATATTTTGAGCAACTCAAAGATGGAAATTTTGGCAGTGGTTCTTTGCAATTGGTCTACCAAGTCATATTTTTCTCCAGGGATAGTGACCACATGTTTTTCTCCTAGTTTAGGAATAGTGACAATAGGAACCTTGGATGTGGATGTTGGTTTTTGAGGTCCCTTGATCGTAACCTGTGCTTGGCTCTGGGTTACAACATTTTTGGAGGATGAAGCACCCTTAATTGTGACCACATTGATGGATTCAGTTTTGATATTGAACATATTGATCACATTATCATGTTTGGAATAGGCGTAGTTTATCTCATTACCTTTCCCTTTGGATGTTTCTCCTTGATTGTAATTAGGAAAGGGTTTATTAAATGCCGCATGGTCCTCATTGGTAGTATGTCTGTTTACCTTGATCTTACCTCCTTCAATGAGGTCTTGGATAACATGTTTTAGCTTGAGACAATTATTTGTCTTGTGTCCCTTGTTTTTGTGGAAGACACAATAAGAGTTATCATCCCACCATCTAGGTTTG
>MU225549.1:172455-194857 GCA_018584345.1 Thuja plicata
GTTTTGGTGAAACCAATGAAGGTGGTGATGGTGAAAAGAGCCTAGGATGAATGCTAAGTTTTCCTTAATGCATTTAGAGTTGATAGAACCTATGGTGCGGGTTGAGTAGTTGTTTGAAACAAAGTTGCCTTTATGCATTTGACTGTCCTAAGACAGTAAAAACTGAGTTTTGTGTAAAGTTTGTAAACCCAAGGAGTGGGTAGGGGTTTTTGAACCTTGAGTATTGTTTTGGGAAGAGTGTTTCCTTATTGACTTGGTTATTTTGTGAGATTTGTCACTGATCCAAGTAAAGAACCTTGTTGAAACCTAGTTGAGTAGGTTGATGTTGCAATCTTGAAACTTGAAACCTTATTGTGCAACCTTAGTCAAGTGAATCAAATGATCAAACATCATCATTGAGGGAATATGGGGTGTTTTAACCTAGTATTTAGAACCTTGTGGACCTTTGAGTCAGTTTTGACATCATTTAACCTTTGAGTATTTGGTCCATTGAGGTCTCTGCATCACTTGGATGCAAAATGACCAACTTTGTTGCACAAAAAACATTTGAATGGTAATTGTACTTCATATTTTCCTTTTCTTTCCTTCTTAATAATCATAGAAATGATTTATTCTAGTTTTTTATCCTCATATTCATTATCAAAATTTCCAGAAGTGTTCATAGATTTCTTACCATGAACTGAGGCTTTGAAGGCTGTTTCAATTTTAGGCTTTGTCTTCAACTTTGATATCTCAAATGCTGAAATTTTGTTGATCAAGGTCTCTCTCTTGAAGTCTTTTGAGAATTTCATAGTCTCATCCAAGATATTTATCTTGCTCTCATAATCTGCTGTCAGTGTAGCCATCAGTTTATCTATTATTTCTTCCTCTATAATTTCTCCACCATTGTTTCTGATTCCTGCAACTAATGCATTAATTCTTTGATTGTATGCTCTGATGTTTTCTTTAGGTAGTATCTCTAAAGTTTTAAATCTCTTCTTCCATGTTTTTCTGCCCGCATTCTTTGCTTGGTTATCTCCTTCAAACATGTCTTCTAGATACTTCAATATTGTATAGGCTTTATCTTCTTTCTTAATCTTAGAGAACTCACTGTTAGCCAATGCACTTATAAGGGCTTCTTTGGAAATTTCATTTTGTGTGAATAATTCCTTTTTTTTGACTATAGAATCTTCTTCTGCAAGATCTTTCAAAGTAAGAATATCAATTACTTGATTAGCTGCCTAATAGATTTCAAAACCAATGCACTGTAGGTGTGTTATCATTTTGTTCTTCCAGTCAAGATAATTATCTCCATCAAACTTAGGACTCTCTTTTATGAAGTATGCCATCTGATCTACCTCAAGCTGTTAAAATTTATCTCTAAGGCACTTGGCTCTGATACCAATTGTTAGGAATAGTCCCAAGAGATAACTGAGAGGGGGGGTAAATCAGTTATCTACAAGATTCAATTCTTTAACCAATTAAGTATAGAATAACATTAAGAGGAAAAAAAACAAGATAACACAAATAATAACATCACAATTTTGGTTACGGGGAAACCCAAAATAGGTAAAAAAAACCCCAGTGGGAATTAGTACCCACAAAGAAATGCACTAGTTTATAATGATCCCTATTAGGAGATCTTTCAACCCTGTTAGGAGTTGATCTTTACAATGCAATAAGTATAGAGACGTGGTCAAAGGTCAGACCTTGTTAGGATTCTTTTACAAATAACCCTATTAGGGGTGAGGACACGCTTTCTAAGAGCACATTGCTCAAATGGTGAAGGCTGCAACCTTCTACACAAAAGATATATACTATATATGATAATGAACTATGAATTAGACCTGTTGTCTTGATCAATTCTAGTGAATTGTATACTCTCTCTACTTCTTCACATAGATCTTCAACTGATGAATGATATAGC
Source organism: Thuja plicata (assembly GCA_018584345.1). Lineage (NCBI taxonomy): Eukaryota > Viridiplantae > Streptophyta > Pinopsida > Cupressales > Cupressaceae > Thuja > Thuja plicata. The sequence continues at coordinate 174,362 of MU225549.1, forward strand.
TTTACTGACTCAACACATCAAACATTCTGCTCCACTCTTTATTCTTCTATATCCCATTCTACACCCTTGTTGATCACAAATGATCTACTATAAGTATCTTCCTCCAAAGATAATGTCAAGTTGGCCTTTTGAAACTGTTTAACAACTTCCAAGTCAGCCAAACCAAACATGCAATGCAATTAGAACCGCGCAACTCAAGATGAGTAGATGCGTCACTTCACACAGTCGGCTTCACCAAATTATCTCAAAATTAACTATCCAGATGAAACACAATAAGTGCTCTTAACCAAAAAATGTAAACTCATCAAACAACACAAATCCAAACACGCATATCCCAAAGATAGGCGCAACTGAAGAATCAATAAAATTGATGTCAGCTCTTAATAAAACAATCTCTTGAAACTATGATTGGAAAACAAATCATCATAACTAAGCTTCAACTCCACAATAGAATTTGCATTTATGAACATAGCATAATGAACATGTCTAAAGAATAACAATAAACACACAAGGGTCAAACATATCCATTCTGATAATTAGTACATACATAACACGGTTGCATACTATATGTTGTCATCAATGACAAACATACAGTCAACTACTAGCTCAAAGGCAAATCTCCAACATCTACAAGTTGATCCATAATAGAATCATTCTCATTTACTTCTACTTCTAGTGCATCTAGGAATATACCTTTTATGTCCTCTAGCACTCTATTTCTGTTCTTTTCTTCTCGAAGATTTTGTTGTGTAGCTCTTTTCTTCCATAGCTCCCCTAGTATATCCATCCGCACTACTGTCAAGTTGGATAGATCCCAATTTGGAATCATAATATCTTTCTTAAGATAAATATCATCAGTATTTGTTTCCTTCCCTTTTTCACTGTCCTTAGGATTGGGTGAAGGAACAATTTCCTTACCTTTTCCACTATCATTCTTATCCTTTCCTTCCTCAGTTTTCTTCTTAGTATTCAGTTGGAATAGGTCATTGACATTTTCTTCACCAACTATAGAATCAATTCTCACTGAAGAAACATTCACAATAACCTTTTTTGACTCGATTAGGCTTGGCGCAATAGTAGGTGGAGCCTGATTCTTAGTTCCTATTAATCCAGATGTAGATTCTATGGACTTATCCTTGCTTGGAGATAGGAGGATTTGTATAGGTGATTGGGGCATGGATGTCATCACTTCTACTACAATCTATTTTGCATTGGATTCTTCAATAGTTTTCACCTTAGGTTAATCTACATCACCAGTCTTTACCTTGGTGTCTGTACTCGGTACTTTTTCCTTATCTTCTTCCTTGATTTCCAAGACTGTCTTCCATATATTTGTTGCATCTTGCACAACATCCTCTATCTTATTTTTCAATATCTGAAAGGTCCTGAACCTTGGAGTGTGATTTTTTTCATATTTGGTCATGACCTCTTTTACCTCTTTATTTGTCATAGTAGGCATGACTTACCTCAAGGTCTATTCTCTAGTATCCTTTTCTATTCAGACTGCATTGCTCTAGGGAAAAAATATTGCCTTGAATAGATCTTCAGTCATATGACTTTTCAATTTAGATGGATCATAATTCCATCTTGTCATCTTCTCTACAACTATTTCCTCAATTTTCTTCTATTCATCCTTAGTTTTGGAAGCATATTTCATTGATTTTAGAGAACTCATACCACTACCTTCTCTTAGTTCTTCAATTTTCTTCTCAATGGTAGGTGGGGGTTTCTTAAATATGATTGTATCTTCTTCTTCATCTTCCTTAGGCAATATAAGTTTCCTTCTATATCTTCTTGTTTTGTTGGTAGTGAAGATAGGGGTAGGGCCCTTATTTGTTTTCTTGGGGGCTAGCCTCTTTTTCTTCTTAGGAGGCTCTGCTTATACTTCTTCTTCTCCCTTTTTAGGTTCATCATCTTCTATCTTAACTTGATCTTATTTTCTTTCAGAGATAGGAGGAGAGTCAGAAGTTTTTCCATATTTATTTCCAAACTCCTCTAACCTCTTCTTTCCTCTTTTTAAGATCTTAGGAATCTCAATTTCCAATGAAATTATTCTCTTGGCTTCTTCATAGGTACCAAATTATGGTGCTTTAGGATCAACATGCCTATTCACAAGAGCCTCAATGATGTCGTTGGTCTCATCTATGTTAACCTCATATGAAAGAGGTTTCACCCATAAAACCATAGGTTTTACTGCCTGAATGTATACTTTATCACAGTCAACAAGGAAACAAACATCATCTTTGTAGTCTTCAACCAATTGTTTAGGAATTGTATACCTAATATGCATATTCTGTCTAAATTACTCAAAATATGCATCCATGATGATCTCAAAATTGTCTCCTAATTCTGCTATGAAATCATTTATCTGATAGGCTATGGGTTTGTCTTTCTTCCAAACAACTATGCCTTTGGATGGGGAAAAATTTTGAATATAAAAGAGTATGCAGACCATAAGTGAACAAAACTTAAATGGATTGGTCTATGATTCCTGGATGCTTTCAATTCTCTTGCTCAATTGGATGAGCTGCAACTTGGCAAGGTCAAATGAAAGGTTGTTCTTGACCACCTTGTATGCCAAGTCCACAACCTCACATGGTACACTATTTGGTCAGCTAGAACTATAGATTTTATGTGCAATTACATGAATCCCAAACTTCAATTCCATGTCAGTAACTCCATTTAATCTCATGCCTCTTCCATCCCACTCGGAAAGAGTCTTCTTAGTTAGGTCATCCTGGGGTAGGGTTTTGGTAGCTTTAGACTTGTCAAGCATGGGATAACCTATAACATGGTGTACCATTATCTTGGTAATCTTCCCTGGTTGCTCCAGCCATAGATGCATGTCATGAACATGGCTCAGAAAAAACCTAATCCACTTAATCTAAAAAATTTGTGGCATATGCATGATATGAGTCAAACCCTTGGCTTCTAGGTATTTATGTTCTGGCCTCAAATTCCCAATTTCACAGAGTTTCTTATATTCTTTATTCATTTCTAATGTCCCTAGCTATTGAATTGTGTAATGATAGAAGGCTCAAATTTCGTTGTTCAATAGTACCCTTGGAGGAATTAGGGAATGGGCTCCCATCAGATCTATCTCCTCTGCAATCATTGGATGAAGCTTAAACTTTGGAGGTTCACAGATAGCATTCCTCACCAACATATCAGATCTTTCTTAACCTTGTTGCTGGATGTAGATGCCATAATTCTTGGAGGTTTAACAAAACTTCACAACTTAAAGATTTCGAACACAAATTTTCTCTGAATTGCTTAAGGCTCTGAATCACTTTGAAAAATGAAAACTTTGAAAATAATAACCTTTTCAATTCATCTTTTATAAGAGATTTTACCGTTGAGTTTTCATTAAATGCTCCATACATGGTAGCTAGCATTGATCGTAATGAAGCTTGACAAAAACTAACTTCTGCATCCTCAAAACCATACAACCTGACTTAACTCAGTTAAGCCTATGTAACTTAGATGTAACTGAGATCCCGACTCAGTTAAAACTATAATGTGTCCTGGTGCATCAATATGCTGATTTGGACTTGCTAGCATGTCTAGAACTGACGTAGGATGGCTTGTATTCATAGTTCCGGTAGTCTCCTTACATATTTATTCAAAGATGGTAGATCCACCCAATTCACTGCTTTGGGTGCAATTCCATCCTTCATTTTTTTGATCTGAACTCTCAGGAGATTTCCTTACCCATTGCTGACTCATCTGGGTTCTTATTTCAGAAACTATTACTTTTCCTTTTTCAAAATCACTATCCACCTTTTCTTTTTTCATGCAATTCTTTCTTAGATGACTAATTTGTTTATATACATAACATCTCTTAGTAGGATTCCTTTTTCTGAGGTGAGTCTTTTCACAATTTGCACCAATATGCCCATATTCACCACAGTCACAACATCTGCTCCATGTGTTGTAATCCCAACCAAAAATTTCTTTAGCTAGTTGTTCAGTAGGGTTCCATTTCTTAGTTCTGCACTTGAAAGATTTGTGACCTTGTTTGTTACAATTGAAACATTTTCCTTCAAACTTAGGTTTCTCATTGCATTCACTTTCCCTATGTCCATGTTTGTTTCATCTTTATCATTTACCATTAAACTTTGATTTTCCATTTATCCAACACTTATTTGTTGTGTGCCCTAACTTGCCACAATGATTACAAGTAGGTTTGTTGTTCTTTTGAGTTCCTTGTTGTGAGGATTCACCTTGTTTAGTATAACCTAATCTAGTTTTTCCATGATGTCTGAGTTGTTTTTTCTCTATCAACTGATCCATGCTTACCTATGAATTCATCATACTCTCATTGGTTCGCTTTTTAGTATTGAGATCATTCTGATGTCTTTCATTTTCTGTCCTCAGATTGATAACTTCTTGATTTACATTATTGAGTTGATTTATCATATCTACTTGCTGAAGTGACAAATGATGGATTTAATTTTATTTTTCTTCTAATCTTGTACTCAGCAATATTTTATCTTCTTGTTACATTTCTCTGTCATTTTATACTTGATTCTTTTGTTCCATGACTTCACATATTCTGACTGAATGAATTTCTTGTTCTCTTTTCAACTTTTTGACTTCTTCATGTAAGTTAAGATTCTTTGCAAGTAGGTCTTCAATTGCTGCATCTTCTTCTTCATAACTTATTTATTTGCATAAGTCTTCAATTCTTTCTTCTATGTAACTTTTATCATTCATCTACACTGCTAAATCTTTTCTTCTTTTTAGGGAAAGAGAGAGCTGCTCCTTGAGTTTTCTGATGTGATCCATGGCCACTTGTAGATCTATCTTTTCATTTTCAATGGATTTCTCTAGTCTCTATATCTCCATTGCCTCTAATTTTTTCTCAAGCTTTTAAAATTATGTTAAGAGAACCTCTAGCTCTAATACCAATTTCTGAAAATATGTTGAGGCTAGGTGACTGAGAGGAGGCGTGAATTAGGAACCAATAAAAATTAATCTCTTCAATCCTTTATTAGATTATCTAATCTGATTGCATACATGAAACAAAAAATTTGTAAACATCCAAAACACTTGACACAATATTTAGTTACCAAGAAACCTTCCAAATAGAAAGTAAAATTGGGGTGGGGATGGTACCCACAAGATTTATTACTGTAGTATAAATTTATCTTGCTAAAGATTACAATTGACCACTTCTGATGGCCTACCCTATAAGGAGAAATAAGGACTATAGGTCTACCTTGTGAAAGGATTTAGTACAATACAATTAAGTATGAAAATCTGTTAGGATATTTGTAAAGGACTGTTAAGTCCACCTTGTTAGATGATTTTGCTAATGCACCTATTAGAATGAACCAGTAGATGATCTTCTATTCAACTCTAATTTTCTGAATAAGATCCAATGATATAAAAATAATCACCTGAATGTGATGGATGAGTCTCTGTTGTTCCTTATACTTTTGTAGCCTCTTAATTAGTCTACTACTTCATATTCACATACATTTGGATAAAAAAATACCTTATATTTATACCTTATCTAAATCAAGTACTTTTGTAATTCTGCTTCCATAAGATAAATTAAAATCAAACAATTTAAGCTAAGTCAGCCCAAAACTGTTACTTGGGTCCAGTGATCCACTCGGGCAATATACTGACACTCAGGAATTATGTTGTCACTCAGAAAACATAGTAAACTCTGGAACTTGGGCTACTCTATGTACTCGGGCCATATTGATCACTCGGGTAATAATGATTACCACTATCTGCTCGGTCAACACTTCCACTGCTTAGGTTGCACTTTTGGCTTGGTCAACTCTATGATGACTAAGTGTTTTGGCACTAATTAACAACATTTCTTGTCATAAGATCCTCAGGAGTAAATCTTATAAGTGGTTCCAAAGGGCTAGATATTAGTGTGATAATTTTATACATGGGTGTGGGAATGAGAAGATAGTTTGTAAGACACTCTATCTGGGCTTCATATGTGTTTCAATTAATTGATTTTTGTGAATGTGTATCTCATTTGACTATTTTCCCTAGATTAGGCACTGGTCTAGGTTTTGATAAGTAGTTATCATGATCAATATCAAATATGAACAATCATTTACATATATGTTATCAAGAACATATATGCTTAATCAGTTGTATTGAAGAATATAATTTAATTTGTTGATTCCTAGGAGAGATAATCATTAGGTTAGCCTTCCTAAGTCAAGAAATCTAAAAATAAGAAGGATGAGAATCCTTGTTTCACAATTATTTGCACTTAACAAGTTCATGATTTGGCTTGTTAAACTTTACATAAGAGTGGTTTTGCTTATCTGCAAGATGTGCTCTAAATTGTTGCAATAAAAGATAGGAGGCAAATCAGTGTAATCCTTTATATATTTATGATTTTATTGAGAAGAAGTAATATATAAAAAGTACACCCACCTCATTTTATAGAGATTAAAGAAGGAGGATTAATCCTTATTAATTATAAAATTCATTGTATGAATCAAGAATTGGGAATCTAAGAGTCAAGCATTGATGCTATATTGAGATTCTACAAGAAAAAGCTCTAACAAGATCAAGTATTCCAACTACCCAATATGTTGACCGAGCTTAATATAGATTCCTCCATTTTGGAAACATAGCTCCTAAAGTCTATATACACTCCTAAGGTGAAGTTCATGTTTTACTTTTGTTCTATCAACACTTCCTTCAAGAAATCCCCATAACGAATACTCATAATCTTAAAACCATAGCATGAGCATTGAAATTTAATAATAAAAGCTGAGTCTTTGAGATCCTGGTTTGAGTGTCATCGGTCTCAAAAATATTTTCATCTTTAATTTACCCAAACATGGCCTTTAGTAAAATTATACCACAAATCATTGAGATTACATCCATAGAAACAACTTTTTACATCTTTTTAAGACTTTCTTAAAACTGAAAAATAGCTTTTGGAGTATACCTCAAAAACTGATCATATGACCTTCTAGAATCATGCAATCCAAAACCTATGCTCATTTACAATATGTGAGTACATACACAAAAGGGATTTGAAAAACACCTTCAGGATTGGGAAAAATAAAATATCAAAGATAGTCCCTTCAAACTTTCTGCAAATGCACATGTCAACACAAATCTGAAAACGCTCCCAAAAAGCATCTTAGCAAAATAATTCACATCACTCTAAGAATCTACCACTGAACACACTGATTCATTCATGAATAGTAAGCATACATGTGAAAATTTTTCATCTGAATCCAACCTAGATGTGAGATATTCCTTATCAAACTTAGTCACTTTGAAACACTATGCAAATGTAGATATAAAAACTGCATAAATCGCATTTGGATCTGCCCTTGTAAACATAACAAATTATGCCTTGAAGCCTTATTTCTGAACATGGAGGTAAATTTACATGCAAGGAATGTAATGAATTAACTCATTTGTTAGTTTGGTCATCTGGCACAAAAAATTTAGCATACAAAGTTATCCCTCTAGAAAAATTTACTATTGTACACTGAAAATTGAATAAGTCCTGATTGGATTTGACTTCACAAGCTGATCAAGTGAACATTTTCTGATTTGAAATCTTGGAAATGGATTCAATTTCACATAGAGAATACAAGTTCTCCATTTGGTTTTTATAATGGTCAATTGGTCAACTAACATTGCTTGTCAAAGTAAGCGACTTAACAACTTTCTGATTTAAAACTCAGTGATACTGTATAAGTTGGATTTGGAATCGACTCAGAAAACTAACCAAATGGATTGACCATGGTTTACAAATCCACATAATGTAAAATTTCCATTATTATAACATAGGATAACATTCAATTCCTTGTGATCTTCAACTGGGTGCAACTTGTAGGACCCCAAAGTATGGTACTTTGTAATTCTACATTTTACATTCAGAGAATCAGAATTAATTGCAAACCAAATGACCTTAGAAATCTCATCACATGAATTCACACAGATCTATAGATGGAAATTTTTACTCACTTTAATTTCTATAATATCTCTTAACAATCCTTATTTCATGAGTATTAGTCTGGCCAAAGATACAAACTTCTAAAGTGGGACACATAGTAAAATCTGAAACAATGTAAAGTGCAGTTTTTTGTCAACACCTCCAAATGGATATCTCCAAAGAATATACAAACTGAATTCCAAAAGCTGAAAACAAATACACTTTCTCTACACTAGGTGATGAACAAATTCCCTAAGTGATTACTCTTGACACTTAACTAGGCATCAAATTTTTAGCCTTTGAAAGATGGCAATCTAGAACATCGTTAAGAGTACATTCTAGTGCCTTAGCAAATTTCAATATGGTATTCTCAAAATTTGATAGTACCAATAGTTGCTCTTTTTGTTAGAGTAGTTATATAATAGCTAATAATTAAATCATTTAATTATTAGTCTATTATACTCTATGCTTAAGTTTCACTTAGGCAGCTTATATTTCTTTAGGTTTTCCCTTTTAGGGTTTCGTAATTCCTTTTATAAGGATTCACCTCTTAGCTTTTCATTAAGGAGATTGTAATATTTTCATCATTGTTAATAGAAGTTTTATTCTGTCAATATGGTTTTCCAGTCTCTGGCCTTTTGGTCGCCTTAGTTTTCTTCTTCTGTCTTTGTCTTGCTTCTACTTGTGACAGATGTGCATGCAGGTGGTCTTGGGAAGATTTGTGTTTCACAAATCTAACATGGTATCAGAGCTCTCCTGTTGTTTTCTGTTTGTTCTTTGATTGAAGCAAGTGAGGGTTTGAAGATCGCTAGATTTTTTTGGTATTTTTTATTGATTCTGGGGGGTCTTTGTTTTTTGAGGCACTTTGGACCAAAACTGACCTCTCAGATTGCGTCCAGAAGGCCCAAAAACCCTAGAATCCATATAAGATACGTTCGATTTGGACACCGGAGCCTCGGGGAGAAATTTCTCGGCCTTCCAGGGCCGTATGAGCATGTTTTTCAATGCAAAAATAAAAAAATTTCAAAAAAATCATTTTTTTTGCGCAGGCGGGTGCGCTGCCACCGCGCCGCTGCTTTGCGGCCTGCGTTACCTCCCACCGCCGCTCTCCGCTACTCCGCGGCCACCGCCACTGCCCGCCGCCGCCTCGGTCTTCACCACCGGCCCGCGCCACCAGCCCCCCACCGCCGCCCGGTTCTGCCACCCCCACGCCGCCCGGGGGGTCTATGTAGCCCCGCGGACCATTTAGCCCTGTGGCTGGTCATATGAGGGTCTGGGGGCTTCAGCCCAGCCCCCTGAGCGCGCCATGCGCCCGGGGGCCCAGATTTTTTTATCCCCAGGGGCTTAATTTTGCTTTTTGGGGCCCTTTTGACCCCCTTGGACATTTTTCGCTCTATCTTGAGCATTCGGGGGTCTTTTTTTGACTTTCATATACCATCGGAAAGCTCTTTCCGAGAACTTTTTGATGATAGAGGTTAGGTTTTTGGGTTCTACCATTTTAATAGTATTTTTTGCTGTTGAAGTCTGATGTTTAGTTTTGCCTTCTGGGAGTCATATTTGGCTCATCCGGACTCCATTTTTGGGAAACCAGATATCGTCGGAAAGCTGGTTCAGTAAACTATTCAGTTGCAAGGGTATTTTTTATAGATTCTACTCTAGGTTTTCTCTCCTCTGAGTTTGGCAGTTTATGCACTCTGGTGGATTGCTTGGGTCTACAGGTCCTGGGATCTCTTCTTCTGATATTCTAGCTCACTCTTCTTTCTGACTTCTAAGCTTGTATGCTTCTTCTGATGCATTCTTTATTCTGTAAATGCACTAAGATAAAGTGCCTTCTTCTGCATTTCTGGGATCTTGTACACCTTGTACGATTTTTGTACTCACACTGTGTTATAAAGTGCCATGGGGGGTTATGATGCTTATGCCATTTTAGGCGCATCCACCTTTGTCAAGTGAGTGTACCTTCTATGACATTAGCCCATGTTGTGTGTCAATGACACCACCCTTTATCCTGTGTTTGTACTTCTATTGCATTGTTGGTGTTCCTGGTTCTTTCTTCTACATCTAGCATTGCATTTTAGTGTTCCTATCACCTCTCCCAGTTCAGCATTATGGGGGGTTCACCTGTTGGTTCTATTGCTTCCTGGTTCGATTGATCAGCTCTTTAGACATTGTCTTCTCTACCTAGTCATGCACTTCAGTAGGGGTTCCAGCAGTCTCTTCTGACAGATTTTTCAGCTTCATGCTTCGGAGATGCTTCTTTCTCATTCTTGTTCCTCTCTCTGGGACTTTCCCTAGATTGAAGGCTTAGTTTCCTTCTTCTAGTTTATTTCTTGTACTTGGGTACCTAATCAGGCCTAGTTGTCGGGACCCACAATTTTTTTCCTGCTTTCTGTAGCAGTCTTTAGCTATTTTGCTTCTCCCTAAGTTACACTTAAGGGGGGGTGTTATAGTAGTTATATAATAGCTAATAATTAAATCATTTAATTATTAGTCTATTATAATATATGCTTAATTTTCACTTAGGCAGCTTATATTTCTTTAGGTTTTCCCTTTTAGGGTTTCGTGATTCCTTTTATAAGGATTCACCTCTTAGCTTTTCATTAAGGAGATTGTAATATTTTCATCATTGTTAATAGAAGTTTTATTCTGTCAACATGGTTTTCCAGTCTCTGGCCTTTTGGCCACCTTAGTTTTCTTCTTCTGTCTTTGTCTTGCTTCTACTTGTGACAGATGTGCATGCAGGTGGTCTTGGGAAGATTTGCGTTTCACAAATCTAACACTTTCTGGGGACACATGCCCCTTGTGGGCATGGTGAGATTCTAGATCTATGGGAGAGCATACCAACTCAGACAAATTGGATTACTTCTCTTCTCTTCAGAAACTAGGTTCCTTATTGATAACCACACACTGCTGAAAGAAAATCATCTATACAAATATAAAAATTATTTTCAAATGACCCTAGACCACAAAACTTAAATCAATACTTACCTCTATCAAATATCTAATTTTCATCTCCATGTACGACAAGTAAACTGAAATCACTACTTCCAACTGCATGACCAAAAATGTTGCCATATGTTTTCATCATATCATACAAAATGACATCAACATACTCACCACCAACTAGAAACATAAAGTCATCAAACTTCTCAGAATGTTGATCATTGTGTGATACCAACTTGTTATACCCCTCACTACCTCTGATAGGCTAAAAAGAAAAATATTCCAACCCCTTCACATGGATAGAATCATCAGACACATTCTGAATACTAGTTTTCACCAAAGAATACATCTCATTTACAACAAAGACTTACAAAATAGAATGGAACACATCTAATTAACAAATTGAGTGCAAAAAATTGGAGACAACTTGTTGATCACAACTTCTATCAGCATTTTTTAAACATAAAAATGTATTGTCAGTCAATGGCTTATTTATCATTAGAAAATATGAGAAAACACATTTATATTTATCACTCTCTTTAGCATCATGGTCTATACAAGAACTCTTCATACTAATCTCATCAAAATCTAAATCCATACCAGCATATGAATCAACATTTTCAACATATTTGACATTATCAAATTCCTCACATTCATATGCATTTTTATCTTACACATTATTTAAATCAAGGGTAGGAAAAGAAAAATCAACATATGTATCATAATTCACATCCATCAGCATGTCATCTTTATCAAAACATATATCAACTGGGTACTGCAAAGTGGAGTCCATTTTAGGTGCATACCTCTGAAAATCAACATCTAAGAGATCTGAAATTTTCTCACTGCTCAGCAAACATTGGATTTCATTTTCATTTTCATTTTCTTTAGCTTCTCTCTCAGTACAGAAAATATCTTCCCAATCAGAAGAAAGGATTAAAATTTTTTGGATCATGTCATTGTGCCCAAAGGAATCATCACAATGACTTATATTTGCATCATAATCACCCTCTAGTTGTTCACATAAATATTCCATGACATGATGAGTATACACTTCATTAGTTTGGCTGCAAATATCTTGAATACTAAGGTCATTAACATTGTTATCTATATTCCTCAAATGTGAAATCTCAGTAACTTCACTATCATTCATATCATAACAACCAATAATTCTTTCACCTTCCTTAAACTGAAAAGATAAATTTGCACTATTATGCTGTGAAGAAGAAAAATCTAAAGACTTAATCGAAACACTTTCAACTATAGATTCATCTTCACTATTTTGATATTCATTCATTCTATCATCAGCATAACTATAGTCAACATCAAGTGCATTTTTGGATTCAAATTTCTCAATCCAATCTATCTATTTTCTAACACATTCAAAACCTTCTTCTCTAAGGGACGTATACCAATTGACTGCTTTAGGTACACAAAGATCTAGAAATAAATAGATACATGTTGATCCTTGAGACTCAACATCCTCTGGAAGCTCATCAACTACATTACAAAAATTTTCATAAAATAAATATACATATTCCTCCTTCCTTTCTCCTACCTTTTCTCTTAAAAACAATACGACTTTCTTTTGGATGCTTTGATTAATCAATGCAATATTAGATTATCAATTTCTTCAAGATCTGCCCAGTAATTTATAGATCTAGGAAGCACATCTATATCCAATAAATTTGGAATCTCCATTGAACCATTCATCTAACAATACATCTTATACTTTCACAAAATCTTATGCAATCATTTTCTTCAAAAAACAAAATACTTCTCATTGTGATGACTCAAATTTAAAATAAGAAGTTGAAAAAATTCAGATCTATTTTCCTTTCATTAGTGACTTCTTCACCTTATAAGGAACCAAGCTATCCCACAAGGATTTGAGGAATGCTTGAGTAAAGTCTTTTGTTGTTTCTATTCTTCTTACTTCTTCTAGACTGGGTCATTCAACCACTGAATCTCTAAGCATTTGCTACATCTTTGCTGCAAGTAATTCCAACTGATTATCAAATTTATATCAATTAAATGTACACTGGTGCAAAGATCTTTTAGAGTCACCACTCACTAAAGAATTTATAAAACATTTTTAGAACACATAAAATTTTGGGTATACACAAAGATAGTAGACTTTCATAAAATCAATGGGAATTGACACACTCTTTCACAAAGAAGACCTTCACAACCTCTTTAAACAACAACAACCAAGCTGATAAATGCAATCTGAAAAGAATTTTCAGATTTACAAACATTGATAACTCTTTCCTCAAATGGATATGGCTGAAATGACTGGATTAAACAAATTAATAACCCAAGGAGAAAGGTCAACTTATATACTTATTAATTATGCATTTACAACTCAACTCCCCAGTAGAGTCACCATTTATATTGGATCTTTTTCTTGCAATCGTCAATCCTAAAAGAAATAATGGGAAATTGACCTAAGGATCTTTACCTAATTCATAAAATCTGCATCATCTATAAACTGAGGACAACAAAAATCCAATATTAACAAGGCATACAAGCCTTCTCCACTTTGAGTTCCATGCACTTAGGAGGGTTATCCTAATAATATAAATCTTCATATATGATAAACCTTTTATTAAACAACACTGTGTAGATAGACAACTATCGATATTTCTTAGACATATATCTAGTTAATGGACATTAAACCTCCCCCATCTTATATGCAATCCCACTTGCATTAAGTGTGCTAAGAGCTAGATAACTTAACTCTCACACTAATAAATATGAAATTAAAATGATGTTTAATGATTTCATTTATTTCTGAAAGTACTTTTACACTTATATAGATCAATGCCTTACATTGGGTTTACAGAGTCAGACCTGTCAACACTATACTCTGAAAAATTTTCATATTTCAAAAGTGGCTTTTTCCCATGTTAATGATTTTCATTTTTGGCCTTTTCATGTCAAAAAGTATTGAAAATGTTCTTAAGTCTTTTAGTGGTCATCTTTCATGTTTAGTCACGCAGTCACGCTATTTCTCTTAATTGGTCCTTTAACTATGCGAGTGAGTGAGTGAAGGGATTATTAAGTGGTCACGCAATCATGATGGTCTTGAAGAATGTCAACTTGACTGTGCGAGTGAGCATAGGGTTATCAAAATATTTATCTCTCACTTGCGATGTAATTTCATCGCAAGCTTTTGAGTCCATGAGTGTGTGAGAAAGGAAGGAATTATGTTGTCGCCTACACGCTGAGGTAACTTGGCTTAACATTTTTGTTGTACGAGTATATGACTGAAATTAGTTTTGTGTAAATTGCTCACTCGATGAGGTATGTATTATGTTGTCTTTTTTTGTGTGAGTGTGCGAGTGTAGTTCAAATTTGAATCGTCACTCACTCGCCAATTGAAGTCATCTGAATTTTTTTGGTTTGCAACTGAGTGACCAATAAGAAAGATGGTTTCATCACTCACTCATGGTGTTTGGTTCACTTAACATTTTTGATCAGTGAGTGTGTGACCAAAGAGGTTTTATTTCATTGCTCAGTCGCCAATGATCAACAATTAATAATTTTTGAGCTGCGAGTGTGTGAGTAAAGGATTTTTATGTCATCCCTCACTTGCTAAGGCTTAGTGGTTAATATCTTTTGAACTATGAGTGAGTGACGCGGCTAATGATATGTTCTTAGAAGGGGTCATCGCTCACTCGCGAGGGTAAAAAACCAAGTCAAAAAGGTGTCGCGAGTATGCAACAAGGTGAAAAATTTAAAAAGTGGTTTTAGTCATCACTCACTGACGTAGATTCAAATATGACGAGTTAAAGTGATGCGAGTACATGACTAAAAGACTAAATGAAATCAACGGCTCTCGTTCACTCACCAGATGATCTTGATTCTAAATGAGGATGTTGTGAGTGTGTGACTGAATAAGAGGAAGAGCTTTATCGCTCACTCACACTTAAATTTTTGAAAGTTTGGTTTGTATAGCGAGTGCACAACAAGGTGCCACATGTCTTGTTCTCATTTTTAAATGCCAGAAAGAAAGAAATGCAAATTCTATTCTAGTGAGGACACACAAGTTTAAATTAATGGAAGCACTAGTTGCAGAAGCCAATGAAATGATTTTACAAGTGTAAGGAGTTTTAGTAAAGTGGACAAAATTTAGATGTGATAGGCTATAAGTATAGCTGATTTGCTAGGATTCTATACAATTCTTATTTTATGCTTTCATGATTTTCTAGGTGAATTGGAGAGCTTATTTTCTGAGATCAATTTTGAGAAGGAAAAATGAGTCAGGGAGCTACAAACGCAACTTCAAAGGGAACTGAGAAGAAAGTAGTTACAGGGTGTAATTACCTAAAAATGGTCATCTAAACCCTAGACCCCTAGTCTCAAAATTTAATCAAGAAACCCTAATCTTGATTATCCTAAGTCCTAAATCAAACAGGAAATTCATTGAATTTGAACTGATCTAACCTAAACCCTAGGTCCTAATCAATAATCTTCCTTGATTAACTAATTAATTCCTCAAATCATAATACATTGGCAAATAAACCTTATGTTAATTATTTAATTAATATTCTGATATATCAATTAAATAAAATTACTAAATTGTCAATTAAATCAAAAAGTGAATTAAATTAATTCATAAAAACAAATGTGCATTCAAAATCATTTAATTTATTAAAAATTCATATGACATCATCGAATCTAGTTAACTGATTTATCATTTTGGAAACAATTCGGTTCCACTCAGTTAACTGATTCTCCACTATTTATCCTCTTGGAAACATTTCAATTAACTGAGAACTGAATATGGAAGTTTCCAGAAAGACTGATCAGTCAGTTCATTCAACTGACTCTCTTGACAACTCACATTGCTTGCACATGGATAGTGCTTCTTCAATTGAATCTGAGCCACTCTTTTCTTTCGATCTCAACCGTCAATTCGAGATTGATTTCTATAAAAGAGAAACTCTTTTCCTTAACAATAAATCTGCATCTTGCATAATCATTTTAGATCATCTAATCATAGCTTTCAAAATCCTTCATTTAGGTTATTGGTGTAGTCACTGAGCTTGTGATGACTTGAGAGAAAGCTCATACTCCTACCTACTAGAAGGAAATGGATCAATTTAGGTTAGTGTAGTTGATTAATGTTTTCAGATTTCTTATTTTCTAACCCGCTAACCATCTAATGATCTATTGAAGTGTGTGTTTTTCATGCAGCTTGTAGGTACCCCATTTTCACATGCACATTTCTAGCGCCCCATGGTGGGCGCCATAAATGTGCATGTGAAAATGGGGTACATGCAAGCTGCACGAAAAACACACACTTCAATAGATCATTAGATGGTTAGCAAGTTAGAAAACCAAGAAATCTGAAAACATTAAACAACTACACTAACCTAAACTGATCCATTTCCTTCTAGTAGGTAGGAGTATGAGCTTGAGCTCTCAGGTCATCGCAAGCTCAGTGACTACACACTATTCTAAATAAAGGATTTAATCTAGATGATTGATTTAAATGATTGATTAACTACATGCAAAATACAAATGTGGATTGTTGTTAATCCAAGCTATTAAGATTCAGTTTTAGAGCACCAAATTGAATGTGTATGGATTCGTTTTAAAACCACCAAATTGAAAATATGCTCTAAGATTATATTTGTATGTTTGAAAGAAATTAAAAATTAAAGCTAAAATGATAAATTCTAAGATGCAAGAAAACTAGAAAAAATGCATAATAACGATGCAAAAATTAGGATCCCTGTGAAGGAAAAGAGTTTCTCTTTTATAGAAATCTCTCTCGAATCGACGGTTGAGATCAAAAGAAAAGAGTGACTCAGATTTGATTGAAGAAGTACAATCCATGTGCAAGCGATGTGATTGGTCAACAGAGTCAGTTGACTAAACTGACTGATCAGTCTTTCTGGAAACTTCCATTTTCATTTCTCAGTTAATTGAAATGTTTCCAAGATGATAAACAGTGGAGAATCAGTTAATTGAGTGGAACTGGATTGTTTCCAAAATGATAAACTAGTTAACTGGATTTGATGATGTCATATGCATTTTTAATAAATTAAATGATTTTGAATGCATATTTGTTTTTATTAATTAATTTAATTCTCTTTTTGATTTAATTGAAAAATTTGCATTTTTTATTTAATTAATATATTGAAATATCAATTAAATAATTAACATAAGGTTTATTTTCCAATATATTATGATTTTAGGGATTAATTAATTAATCAAGTACGATGATCGATTATGATGTAGGGTTTAGTTCAGATCAGTTCAAATTTGATGAATTTCCTATTTGATTTAGGACTTAGAATAATCAAGATTAGGGTTTCTTGATTAATTTTTGAGATTGGGGGTCTAGGGTTTAGATGACCATTTTAAGGTCATGATACAGAGAAGAAATATTTAGATGAATTTGCAAAACTCTTACCTGGAACTTCTAATACAAATAATGCCAACTGGGAAGAATGGAAGGAAAAATGGTGTCAATGTAGAAAACCAATTTTTCTCAACTACTTTGATAATACTTTATTTCATTGCTTCAAGAATAATAGGGTTAAGTCAGTCCCTATTTGTAATCCATGGAACATGAATATGGAAAAACTAATTGTCACTAATGTCTACATTGATGTGGATTTGATCAAAGAGCTAGCTAATAATTACTATCCATTAGCTAGGGTAATTAGGAAGAAGAACAAAGCATCCCTAGTGGCCATAAATAGAAGGAAAGTAGCCAAAGTTTTCAAAATTATCAGTGCAATATATACCGAAATTGACCTAGATAAGATACAAGTTGATTATGAGAAGCGAGAGAAACTTAATGTATAGTCAAAAAATGGAAGCACTTCCATTGTAAACTGGTTTAGCCTTCTGAGTAAGTGGTTTTGGATCATGTCAAGTGCCTTGAATGGGTCTCTGACTTGGACCTAGCTTTTGCCCCCTGTTCTGCCCCATTTCCCACTTTTTCTAGCCTATTTCTAACACTCCAAACTACAAACTGGGACTTTGACCTTAGGGTCAAAATTGACCTTTTTGGGTCAAGGTTGACCTCAAGCTTTACCTAGGTCAAGGTTGACCTTGACCTTGACCTAGGTTAGAATCAACCTTTTTCTGACCTATGGTCCAAATTCCAGATTTCTAGGGTTTTCGGATGTCGGGCTTGGGAAAGAGTTAATTCCCACTTCTGGGTGAGCTATTTCGGTCTTTGGAGCAACAAATCTTAAATTATAATTAATATAGGTCCTCTTCTAAGGGTATAGGTCTAAGGGGAATTTAATTCTCCTATGTAGGCCTCTCTAGAAGATTGTGCCCTAGTTTCATATATAAGGAAGCTTTCTCCTCTCATTTTCTCTAACAAGCTATGACTTGATAACCATAAGCAACCATAGCCATCATCAAGCATAATCACAAGAGCTCAAGAATTGAAGAGTGAAATAAAAAGGTGAATTCTAAGAAATATTTGAAGCAAGCCAAGTAGCCATTGAAGCATTCATCCATTCTCAATCATTCAATCACTTCTCAAGCACTCAATTTATCAATAAGATCCATTCGTGGCAATTGAAGGATTCAAGCTCCATGGAGCTCTCTTGTTAAAGATTTTTCCATCCACATTCCTCCAAGCCTCTCCCTATTCAAAGGTCCATTCAAGATTGGTGTTGAAGATCTACAAGCAATTGATTTGAGACATCCTACATTCTACATTCTACATCCATTTGGCGCATGCATACTTGTGGATCCACAGATTCAAATCCACCACAAGGGCTTCTACAAGCAAGGTGAATTTGTTCATTAAATTTGTTTTACTTATGAAATTTCAATTATACTTTGAGGTTAATTGAAAAATAGGGGTTTGACCAAGGCAAACCCCTCCCCCCAACAAATAAACCCATTTTTATTGTAGGTATAGGTTTGGAATAGCGGATCAGAGTGTAGTTTCAGATACCCTTTTTGGAAAAATTTCAAGATCCAAAAATAATTTTCCTATCAGAGACGTTTTAGGTCGATTCTTCCCTAGGTAAAAATATGAAATTTTGGGTCAATGGTGACATTGACTTGAGGGTCAAAATCAGAACTGTGTTAGAATAGAAAAATATTTTTGGGTTTTGTTCATTTTTGCATTTCTATTCTAGATCTGGTCTCATATTTTCAATAAAATAAGTGCAGACCCCTAAAAAGAACATTCTTCCAATTTACAACATTTTAAGGTTAGTACTTTTCTCCTATCCATTTCAATTAAAGTTCTTAATCTTTCTAGATCTATCACACATTCTTTTCTAAAATGGAAAACTAAGCGCACAAGCATAATTACAACTGCACAAGTATAAACTGAATAGACACGTCGCTTCACTAAGTTGGCTTCACCAATTTAACTATAACTTTGCAATCTTCATGAAACATTTTTTGTTCCTTTAGATTAATATCAACAACTCATAACTCATCATGAATATACACACGCATATCCTGAAGATAGGTGCAACTCAATAAACACGTTACATACATTGGCCTTAAACCGTTATTCCTCTAGAACTGTAACTGTCAATAACAGAATTACATATCTTTACTAAACATCATATCTGAGTCTACATGTATGAACATAGCATAATAAACATGTTAACAACATGT
The DNA here is from genome assembly GCA_018584345.1 of Thuja plicata. Taxonomy (NCBI): domain Eukaryota; kingdom Viridiplantae; phylum Streptophyta; class Pinopsida; order Cupressales; family Cupressaceae; genus Thuja; species Thuja plicata. Next base: position 193,866 of record MU225549.1, read on the forward strand.
CTCTATCCACGCAAGTCTTCATGTCATCATATGGATAAGTACATACAGAAGTACTGCTGTGTATTATATGTTATCATCAATGACAAACATACAATCAATCAACTATTCAAAATCAAATCTCCAACAATCTCCCCCTTTGGCATTGATGGCAACATATGATAAAAACAACTTTTGTTCATGGTGTCTTCTTTCTTTTACAATCTTCTCAATATCCTCATCAAAGATTCATCTACACTACTACAGTTACATAGACTGTGTTTTATATGTATACTCCCCCAGAGTATAAGCTCCTTATATGTGTTCCTTGTTTTCCTTGTTTTTAGTACATACTCCCCCATTGACATCAATGGCAAAGGGCACCATAAACCATTAAGCATAGGTACTACTCCAAAAGTAGAGTAGTCAACCATTCATGAGTCACACAGGACTGATGTACTTGCTGCTTTCTCTAATCAGACTTAGGAGATGGGATGACTCCCAACTTCTCCCTTAGATAATCAAAAGTATCCTTTGCTAAAGGATTCATGAAAATGTCTACTAACTGATCTTTTGTGCTTACATAGTCTAATGTCACTTCCTTGTTTGCAACTTTTTCTCTTAGAAAATGGTACTTGATCTCTATGTGTTTTGTCTTTGCGTGCATCACAGGGTTCTTAGACATGTTAATAGTACTGGTGTTATCACAATGAATAACAATGGGATAGTCAACTTGAATACCAAAGTATTTAACCATTTGCTTGACCCAAATAATTGTTGTACAATTCAGTGCTGCTGCAACATATTCTGCCTCTACCGTTGACTGAGAAATACAGTTTTGCTTCTTGCTTGTCCAAGATACCAACCTTTCTCCAAGAAATACTGCTCATCCTGAAGTGCTCTTCCTATCATCAATACAACCTGCCCAATCTACATCAGTATACACATGAAGTTGTGTATTCTCTGATTTAGGATACCATAAACCATAGTCTATAGTTCCCTTAAGATATCTAAAT